>JAAGVU020000049.1:6927266-6940681 GCA_011763525.2 Mormyrus iriodes
AGTTCTGAAGGCGAAAGGGGGTCAAACACCGTATTAGTATGGTGTTCCTAATAATCCTTTAGGTGAGTGTATATACCAGATATATGCCCCAGAATCACCCATAATGCAGTTCAGGATAAGGGACTGGAAGATGGCTAGATGGATTATGGATATACAGCATGAGATTTTGCTGATATTTTCAAGACTTAAAAAAACATCTTTATGCATAACTGTAGCACAGGTTGCACAATAAATTATATATATACACACACACACACACACACACACACACACACACACAGTCAACCCTTCCACAGGCCCGGGAAAAACGTCATACATTTTTTTGGTCCCCTTGGCGAGAAAAGCGCAGGGATATGAGAAACATGACACAACGATCACCGCGCGATATCACCTGAGAGGCCGCTGTGAACATGCTTGGCATTCTCCAAACCAGCACTGTGCATACATGTCGTTTGCAGCTTTCGCAAAACTCCCAAAAACTCCCGAAAAATTCCCATTTAATTTCTTTTGCCAACTCCGTGATATATTGAAACCGTGATGGGGAAAGTTGCGATAGAGGAGGGTCAACTGTAATTTTTATACATAAACATGTCAAGGATTCAAAATGGGTATGTATTTCCAGTTCTGTAGCAAACCTGCCTTATCTGATTATCGGTGACGTGGTCAATGTCACTCTGATGTCAGCATATATGGACCAGCTTTCCACATCACGGTCTTTTACCAAGGTGTCTTTGGACTTATTGCAGTAAAAAGAGTATATTTTGTACCATCCAGTCTCTAGTGACCCTCGATACACGTCTCAGGCTTACTTTTCTGTGTTTGTTCACAGCTTAATTCACACAAGGCTGTTAGCATGCTCTGGCTTTGACCAGATAATTGGATAATGTCAAGAGTATGTGTAATTCTTTGATAAATCAATACTGTTTTGACTTTCAAATAGCTGGTGCAATGTTTCATCCTAATCCCTTAGTAATGAAGTTTCTGACCATTTGCCCCCTAGCAAAGTAAATTCAGATGCAATTTATCTTTTCCATGATCTTCAGTTAGTGTTGCTCTCTGTGCTGAACACTGGCTGTCTCAACAGAACTTGTGCAAGACCCGTATGGAGCTTCATGACAGTGAGGGCATATTCTACGATTAATTAAGATGGGGGGCATGAGAGGGTCCATAATTCAGACAGAGGGGCCAACCTAATCATTAACCATTAATATGTTTTGAATTGGTGAATGAAAGGGGAAGGAGTATTCTGGTGGCCAATCAGCTTTCAGCTGGGGCCAGTGCCCCTTGGCCCCACCCTTGTACACGCCCCTTCCCCCAGTGAGTATCTAAATGCCTAATGTAAAAAACATTCTGTAATTCATTAATAATTTTATGAATTCATTTATGACCCAACTACAAAAGACTTCAACAATACATACAAGGTATAAAAGAACGTACAGTTTTTGATAGTTTTTTGAGTCCTTGGCCCCATATCCTTCTTTCTTTAGTTAAATTCTTTGTCTTAGTATTCTCTCAAACATCATGTAAAGCGTTTAGAGGCGGCGCTGTTGTCAAAGGCGCTATATCAAAATAAATTGAATTGAATTGAATTGAATATAGCATGTGGAGACCAGTGGCACATTTTCTTTATAAGAAACACCAAAAAAAAAATTTGCATGTAATCCATCCGGACATACTTTATGGTCTGTGGCATTAAAGTCTGGATGCTAGGGCATTTAGCAAAGGAAGAGAAGCACGAAGACAGAAGCACAGTCTAAACTCTAAGTTTAAAGCCTTGAGGAAGGCCAACGGCTGTGCAGAAATGTGATTAATCATGCGTGGCAGTGACGAGCAAGTAACAGTGATAGGGGAGAGCATAGAGCTGAGTGCATAACTCAGACTGCCTGGTCTGCAGATCACTCAGTGGGCTCGTCTTATCATGGCTGTCGAAACAAGCAAAGCATCTCAGACAGAAAGATATTGCAAGCTGATATTGAAAAGCCATGTCACACCATTCAGATTACCTAGCAATACATTTCTTACATTAATTACCATTACTATTCCTTATCGTTATTAAGATCAAATTTTATGCATATTCAGTATGGAGCAAAAGTCTGAGGCAGTCAAAGGAAATGTTTAAAGTTATTTATCTAAGTAGTTAGGGTATATGTGCTGAGAACAAAAAACACAGTTTAACCTTAGAGCATATGAAAATTAAGAGCAGCACAACAAAATCTAACAAGAATTTCCTCCGTTCTCCAAAAATGGATTGATAACTTGTTGGATGGTTAGAAGAACACCGTTTCAGTTACCAAACCTCTCCTCAGGGGCATCTCAGCCATTCCTTGTGTTTGTCATCCAGCTCAATTAATTAATCAATTTAATTGGTTTAAGAAAGTCAATGAAGTATTGATTAGCTATACGAGGTGGGGTAAGGGTCGAGTCAAAAAATACATGGGTGTTTTGGATGGCAGCTGCAAATCCTGGGGTGACTTTTGGAGAGATTTTGAAGTGGCTAAGCTGACACACTTCGACAGACATAATATCATAGTTTTACACTAATATGAAGATCATTTGAGCATCATTTCCTTAGATAGCCTAAGACTTTTGCAAAGTAGTGTATATCTACATATCTTGATTCAAAGAAGTAAGCCAATTCAAAAACACTTATGGAATTAAAATTTTATGTTTTATGGATTTACACCCCCCCTCATTCCATTCAAGACACCTTATAGCAAAAAACATACAAATAATACATACTAAAAAATACAAATTAAACAAATAGGTAACACTTTACTTGAGGGGGCACAAATAATATAACATTATGCTACTACTTAAGTATTAATTAACAACAAACTAAGTCTTAGTTACATACTGATCTCATGTTCGCTCATAATCAATGAATCGTGATGCATGTTTTATCTCAAGCAGTTACTGTATTTGGTGCTATATCTAATTCTGTAAACCTCTGTGAACTACTGAAAGAACTACTAAAGGAACAAGTCATGAATAACACAAGTTAAATACTGATTTCATATTTGTTCATCACTAATGAATCGTGACACATCTTTTGTCTCAAGTAGCTACTCTGTTTGTTCATGTGCGTCTTCTGGATTTACGTGAGTCAGTTTATAGAAGTCGAAAGCTGCCTGCAAACTATTCCTGGAAATACAATAAGCTTAGAGCTGCAGGTAGCGTACCCAAGGGTACCTTGAAACTTATGTCGCATCATACAGTGACGCATACACTCTGAACTGGACACGTAAAATCTATTTGCGCAAAGCTCTTGATTTTGATGCCCATGGATATGTTCAGATCATTAAACCTTTATTTTTATTATTTTTTTAACGACACAGAAGCAACAGGATCAAAAAAGCCTAGTGGGTAATGTGTCTAAATTTCAACGAGGTGTTAATTGCCTTTCTCACCTGTAAGAAGGTGACAGATGAGGGATAATGGAACCTGCTGTTTTACTGTGTACTAGACACAGGAAGTGAGATGAGGCCTCTTTGTTTCATACCAAACATTCTCTTCACCATATCAAATTATCAGCAAATCAGCACACAAGCAATTCCCTAATAAAATATTGTACATAGTTTTTTGGAAGTCCCATGTCTATGATTCCTTAATGTTCAGAAGTTAGCTTGATTATTTAGCCGCATATGTTGGGGGGGGGGGGTGTATTCGATCAGCTTCAGCCCCTCCGGGTCTCCAAGGTGGAGCCAGATGGAGAACAGCCTATGAAATCTGAGATGCGTGACTGTGTGCCGATAAGCTCCCAGGCCAGGACAGATGCTGCCATTCCCTCAGGGGGGTTGAGTGTCTGGGGGGGAGGGGGTATGTCATGGGTAAACAGATGAAGCAGAGGGTAGATCGTTTGGCATAGAGTGGGTGAGTAAGTGTGTCAGCTCACGTCATCCTCTCTCAGCCCAAGCCCACATTGATTTCCAGGAAGGAATGTATCTTTGGGTCAGTGTCATGCTACTGAAATTATATTCAACACCAAAGTTATTCCAGGCTGCACTGTTTGATGCTGGGCTTTTAGGAGAACCTCCTATTCTGCATTATAGCTGGAACTGAACAGCAGAGAGTCATTGTCGGTTTAAATATGATAAGAAAAACGGCATGGAAAAATGTGTTTTTCGAAGATTTTAACGTTAAAAACACACGTGGTAAAGCAGGGCACTACACAGGTGGTGTCCCCTTGCATAGGTGCTTACCTTGGGGAGAGAGGTGTTGGCCCTTGGGACTCACGGTGACAAAGAGCCATCTAGAGTGCACAGGGTGTGCTGCAAGTGCTAAGAGACAGCCCCTTGGGTCTGGTTGAAAGGCTGAAGCCTGGCTCCTCTACAGAGCATGCTCTGCCACTGTCAGTGAAAAAAAAAACGATGCTCTGAAATAGACAGGTCACATATTAAACAGGATGCTGAAAGTTCAATCAGATAAAGCAGTGTTTCCCAATCCAGACCTCAGGGACCCACGGTCGGTCCATGTTTTTGCTCCCTCCAAGCTCCCTACCAGACAGTTCACCTTTTTGCTCTCTCCCAGTTTCCGGGCCTACTGTGGGTCTCCGAGGATTGGATTGGGAAGCACTGAGATAAACTGTCGTATCATGAGTTGGTGATCACAGAGAGCCCCTTCAAAGTGCCATGTGGGCTAACACCAGTGATGTAGACAACATGACAGTCGTATTGTACTATATATTTACAGATGATGTCAAAAAAGCATATACATATATATAATTTATATATGATGTCAAAAAATATATATATACATACACACACACATCCATATAATTTATTTATTTAATTTGAAATGGGGGCAGATTGGCCTCCAGCATTGAGAAATTCCCCTTTATGCAAAGCACTAGGGGAGGTCTCACTGAAAAGTTTCCGGAAGCTTTCAGCAAAGATTTTCTTTTTAATCTGTTTTAGAAAGCTGCTTATTTATAACCCACCTAAAGGAAAGTGAAGTAAATCAGCAAAGCTTTGTTACCTGTTTCCACTTCAGAACTGACAATACAGATTTTTTTTGAGATTTGGAGATCTTTTTGGAATAGCTTTGAAATACATTCACATATAAAGAGGGCTGTGAGGAGGTGATTAAACTATGAATGACTTAAATTTAATTGAGTATTTTGGAGATTATGCTGAGGTTATAATGTTTTTATAGAGAGACAGTTATTTTAATGGCAGAGCAAAAGAAATTGATAGACACAAAAGACAGCCTCTTTAATTATCTGCTGTGTAAAGAGAGCCACCCCACAGAAAGAGTACAGGTGTTCACATTTTATTTAGGAAGCTTGCTTTTCACAGCTAACCAGTCAGCAAACAAATATAAAAGATTTTGGGTCCAACATAGATAATTCTGGTCTGGGGTTCTTGTCAAAACAGAAAGTGAGAGACACTAATAGGACTACAAGGAGCAGTTAGAACAAATCAACAAGAACAATGATGGTGACCTGGGCCCTGTCGCTTTCTGCATCGTGTCTCCGACGCATTTGGGTGCTTGGTTATATCAAGATATCATTTGACTTGACAGTGAACTGAAACTGAAACTGATTGGCTTATTGACGATGAGGTCACGTATTACATTTCCGTTAGCTGAAGCAACCTAAAAGTCATGTTATTGTGTAACTTAATTCTCATTGGATTCCCAAAGTTTCTGCCTGTCTTTTATTTTGTCTTCCACTTTGACTGATTCTGATCAGTTCTCGTCTAGAATTCTGGGACATTTAAGTGTCAGATCATGCTCCGTTAGGACAAACCTCAAGGCCTAACAAACTGACCCAGTCAACAAACACAAACAGTCTTTTTTTGTTAAGAATTTCTATCGTTTCATCTGCAGGAGGATCCATAAAGTCCCTGATTTGTACAGTGGTTAGAAGCAAATCCACCTTGCTTTATGGATATTATTATATTTCTGCATTAAAGAAGCACAATTTAACAACCTTAATGGCCAGATTTCCAAATACTTTTGTCCATATAGTGTTTATATACATGGGGGGGTGTCGAGCAGCCAGTTGACTCCCTGATGTTTTATTTTCTCCCTACCTGGGAGATTGTTTCCTCTCTGCTGTTGTCTTTTAGCTTTCTTTCATAACTAAAGCATTACCACACACCCATGTCCAGCGCCTTGGGACGTCCCTCATGAAAGGCGCTATATAAAAATAAAATGAATTGAATATGGAAGGAAAAAATTCCTGCAGGAAATTATCATCACTTAGTATAAATAAAGCAGCTCATTTCACACCTCCAGGGTTAGAGGTTCAAAGTCCCCCCCCCACCCCCCCCACGCTGTGTGCTTAGAGTTTGCATGCTCTCCCCGTGTCTCCATTTACAGTCCATGAGTATGCATCTAACAGTGTTTCCCAAGCCGGTCCTCAGGGATCCACAAACGGTCCACGTTTTTGCTTCCTCCTTCTGTCTGTGGCTCCTCGAGGACAGGTTTGGGAAACACAGCATTTATCCTACCTAGAAAAGATGATGTGGGAATGACAACACAATATTTCCCAGACACCCCTGTCACCCCTCCGCCCGCCTAATCCCTACTCCTCCCACAGTCTCCAGCTGCTGCATTCTCTAGAATTACTGGATGATCAACTACAAATATCAAATCCAATAAATACGTTTTTACATGAATACTCTGAGTTGTAATTTGACACATAACTCTATTCAGTTACTGTACATTATACTTACATGCCAATTTGCACAATCGTTCCGCATCAATTAGGGGGTTAACTATATTACTTGGTGTATGTCATAATGTCCAAAATGTAATTTATATTATTTGTTTTCTTTATATATTTAAATATTTATATTCTGTTTCTTATGTTCTCAATTGCAATGACCAACCTTTTCTGTGATATAACAGGAAGAACCACAACAGACACATGAATGGTATAACTAAGTAACTACCATGTAATGTCATACAGATACAACCTGACCCCACATATTTTCTTCTGAGATCAAATGTTACTACACAGACAAAGGAGTCAGCAATTTACGTGACACCCAGGGTTAAACTTAAATGAACACACACACACACACACACATACACACACACACTCCAGGGTCATATAACCAGGACTGGATCTAGGTGTAGGCTGCCTAGGGCCTGATCACCAGAAACGTGTCCCACTGAAGTCTATCAAGAGGAACCACTCCCCCCCGATCAGCAAAATCTATCAATGGGGGGTCCAACTAAAAGTATTTCTGTATATGGGCCTGCCTAGGGGCACTGAAAAGGTAAATCTAGGGTTCAGCTTTGCGGCAAGTTGTGTCAAAATTTGATCAATGCCAGTTCCTCATCCATGCAATGTCTCTACAAAGTTTGAAAAAATCCAAAACAAAAACAGATCAATGGTCAAAAAAATTATCCGTCAAAAACTTTTTGAGTTATCACACTGCCAGGATCAAGTGTCAAAATTGCCCTTTTCTTTGCCATCACTATGCAGCGCTGCTTCAATTTTTGGGTGGTCTTTCTCAGAATGTAACAATTTCCAGTTAGTTACCTATGGAATGTTTCTGCAAAGTTTGAAAAAGATCCACTAAATAATATTTCAGTTATTGCACTAATGAGAAAATGTTTGTAGTGGTCTCTGTTCAGGGAATACAAATTTAGTGTCTCTAGTCCAGTTTCTCACAATTATTCTTTATCGGAATTGCCTAAAAAATGGGTACAGCATTGCTAAGCATTTTCTTTGCACTCCATTTAATGAATTTCCTTATTTTTTCTTTTTAAGGATGAAAAGAACCAAGTGCTGATCACAAATGCTTGGCTGCAGCTGGTAAGCCTGACCTCATTATTCAGTGTGAATCTAAGGAACTCAGAACAATTGGATATTTAAACATGAACACATTCAGTTGATTCATTTCAGCCTTTTTTGTTTTCATTTAATAATATCCTAAATAGTATTTATTGGAGAGGGGCACTGCTGCTGCATATTAGACTGTACTTAATGCTTTTAATGGTTTTTTTTTACTGAACACTCCTGGCTGAAAGAACCTGCATGACCTGCTTAAGCTGGTTAAGCTGATTGATCAATTGTTTTCACATGACGGTTTGATAGTCTAGCTGATCATACCAGCTCATGATGGTCATTCTAACTAGTTTAGCTGGTCATTATAATAATAATTATTATTATTATGATTTATTCAAACTAAATAAAGGGAGAAAATGAAACAGGAAAAAAATGCTCAAAAGAATTTATAGACATAAACATTGTACAATAACTGTGTATAAACTGTGCACAGTAGCAGGAGGCAGGAAAATGGCTGGCTTCACACAGGAAGGCCATGGACAGACAGCAAGGTCACATTATGTATGCACACTGAGGGAGTCTCAGAAGCCTTCAGTATCCACATGATAAGCGTGGCTAACCGGCTGGTGGCACATGCTGATAGACTGGCAGCCCAGCTGAGACGTACAAGGAGCATTATTACGTGGCTCGTATCAGCCAGCCAAACCAGCGTCCCTTTCCAAATGGGAATGTGAACTCATCCAAAAGACTTATCAAGGGCAAACGTTTGGGGAACTTTGATCTAACGGTGTAATTTAAAGCCAAAAGAGATCTAACAATGAGCAAAAGATGACACTACTTAATATGTTTTTTTTTTTTGCGAAACCTATTCATGGTATTGTCCGCTACATTTACATTTATTTATTCAACAGATACTTTTATCCAAAGTGACGTGCAGTTGGGAAAACGGGGCCAGACAGTCCCTGAAGGAATTGTGATTAAGAGCTTTGCTCGAGGCCCAAAGTTGATATCATTCTGCTGGCCATGTGATATACTAATACTACTTCATAAAACACAGATTGTCTATATAAATATTTAAATAACAACATGGCAATCCCTTCAAATGGAATGGGACACATTAAGTGCAGGTGTGAAGTGCACTGCTAGGACAGTCCGTATCAGGCTCCTAGAAGCAGGACTGAAGTCCCATAAAGCAAGGAAGAAGCCCTTCATTAATGAGAAGTTAAGCACGGCTGACTTGAAGGCCTAGGTTTTCATCTACAGAAACCTCTTGTTCGCTGCCATGTTGTGATGCCCTCACAGAATATAAACAGAAAACAAATGGAGAAGTGGAAACAGAGAAGAACCATGCTGCAGTTTGCAAAAAATAAAAATAAAAAATACACCCATAAATTAAGAAATGAGTGAAACAAAAAATTGTGCTGTGGTCTCTTAATTTTTTCCAGAGCTGTATTTGCAAACACTCTTCCTGCATGAATAGTCACTGGATGGGTACGGCTGCCATAATTAAACCTGCCCTGCTTTCTTTTTCTGCTGAGCAGAGCTGGACTGATGTCTACCTCACCTGGAACCTGGATGACCACCCTGGGGTTCAGAACCTTCGCTTCCCTTCTAGTCAGGTTTGGGTCCCTGACATCCTTCTCTACAACAGGTAGGTTCACTTTGGCTCCTAACCAGTGATGGCAGTGATGCTGGAAATGCAAATTAATCAACGATTAAGCAGATCCTGGTAACACTTTCTATAAATTCCAGGTTTTTTAGAATCTATGAACACATTCATAACACATTATTAAACATTCATAAAGCATTATAAACATGGCTATAAATGTTTATACAAAGGCATAACACATCATAGCCATGGTTATTATGCATTATGAATGCTTTATGAAGCCCTCATCTAAAATGCACTATACTGTAGATGCCTTCATAATGCAGTACAAAGCATCCTTTATTCTTATATTTACCGTTAAAATGCATTATTAAGGTACATATAGTGCATTATAGATCATAGCTTCATTGGAGCTTAAGAAGTATTATAATCAACACTATAATGCCTTATGACTTTCAATAGAAGATGCTATAATGCTTTATTAATTCTGACACCGACCATTATAATGCGTTATGAAGGTATCTATAGTGCATCATAGATGACAGCTTTAAGTAAAGTGTTACCCGAATCCTTTATTCTGTTTACATTCTGTTACTATTTTGAAGGCATATAAAAATAAGTGACCAACGATAAGCCTGTTAAGCACAGCTGACTTGAAGGCTTAGTTTTTCATCAATGTCTTTCATCTACTTGTCTGCTGCCAAGTTGTGATGCCCTCACAGAATATGAACCACACCTGGGGTAATTGCACTTTAAGGGTAGGGCAGATCCATTTCTTCCATCCACTCAGAACGAATCCTCGGATATGCTAATCTGTGAGGAATGAGTCCCCGGTGGCTGGTCCCAGGTCAGTGGCCACTGGACAAGCGCAGGGTCGATGAGCAAGGTTAGTGGTAACAGCCACTCTGTCAGAGCTGTAGGATTGACACCAGATGGAAAATGAGCCAGTTAGGCCACGATTAAAATGCAGGTGCCATTATAGGAAAGTGGTCCATTAACTGTAATTCCTATGCAAACTGCATGCTTCCCATTTGCAGGGACATTCACTTGTCATGGATAGAAGTAGACATTTTATAAATGATATATTGTTATGTTCTATGCTTTATGTAGCTTAGTGACTTATGTGTGTTTTATGTTTCGCTTGAAGAGAAACTGCTTTCAATCCAAACCTGCACTGATTTTTATTGCAGAGAGAGTTGAACTAGCTGCAGCACACGGAGGTGTTTTTTTGTTTGTTATGCAATTATATTATGTTTTCACATTAATAGCTAAATAACTTATCAAAGCAATTAAACTGTTCCATAGCAGATTAGGCATGCAATTTTTGGAGATTAAATTACACTTCAGTTTAGCCATGTTTGCAATAGTTGTTGACTATTATTTAGTCAAAGTTCCCCAACCAGCACTGTACATAAAAATGAACAAAGACCGATTTCTTGATAGTAGCGTGAGAAGTAGGACTCTAAATCATAATGGCTATAGACATCCGAGATGTTTTGGTGCTGCATTCAAAGACTCCTTGCAACACAGAATGGTTTCATGATATTTTAAAAACAAAAGCTAGTTTAAAATTTCTCTTTATCTTAATTGCTATTTTTTTCCTCCATCGAATGCAGTCCTCCATGGTAGGCTATCATTGTGAGAAAATTTACATGAGGATTAACATAATCCCTAGATATTAACGGGAAAACATCCAAAAGGAAACACCATTACTTAATTACCGCTATTCACCATCCCTTCAGAGTGATTTAGAGCTCGGTTATTGAACAATGATTTCTTCTTTTTATTTCTAGAACTGTAAAAAAATGAACGCAGTTGTTAAGTCAGTCAGTACCCTTAATATGAAAGTCCACAGGTGTTTTGTTGTAATGTTATAAGCAGGGTTGCCAACTTTGGTCAGCTGACTGGCGTGAGATTTTCAATCTGAGACAAGTCTGCACACGCATTTACATGTACGTAAATGTTTTATTACCTTATAAATAGTCTGTAGGGTTTGTAAACTACCCCAACGCATTTGATGTAACTTATTTTAGATTTAAAATGGAATAATGTAGATTTGCCGTAAGATTTCTTGCATGAGAATCTGAAAGCGTGAGTGTTGGCAACCCTGGATAAAATCAGTGGATCTGGAAGGACCTCGTGTGAATACAGAGAGCTGAAACACTTTCATAACATATTTTCAATGTGAAAAGTGAATTAATTTGTAAATTTACTTTTCCGCTACAAAAGAATAGTTTGGAGTAAAAGACTATGATAGTGCTTTTAAAATCACATATTCACAAGGTTTCATAGACACTACTGACGGTGATTCTACAGTTCAACAAACAAAACCCGTTAAACTATGTCATAACGTTTATTTGCCCAGAGAAAGAGGTTTAATAAGTTCAGAGAGAGTTGGTGCATTTCTGCTACAAATGAAGCACAGTGCGTGAGAATCTGATTATTATAAAACTTTGATACAGATACAGTGGCTGCAGTGTTTCTGACACTCTGTATCACAGAACAATAGAATATTAACAATGACTAGAACAATAACTTACTGTTATTAAGATTCAAAAGTCAAAAATTGTTTCACTTCAACATTTTGCATTTTTTTTGTCCATCTAGGCACTTTGTGCATGATAAAGATTTAGATTTTTTTATGAAAAAAAGAAAAATCGAACATACTACAATGCTGAAGGAATGAAAGATCACGTATCAATTGATGACGCAGTAAACCGTTACATTTATTGTTTGATTATTAAGGTTTTTGATTTCAGTCTCAGTGGGATTCTCTTGACAGGACTCCAGAGACAGACATCTAATATAACGATGACACGTTTCACAGCACTGTCGTTTACACCAGCTCCCAAACAAGCAGCAGAATTGTGGCTAGAACCTTTGGCATGAAATGGGAGAGATGATGTTAACATGGAAACCACAATACTGCTTAGTAACATTAAAACAATGGCAGCCTGATGGAGATACAGAATAATATTTATGGATATGCTGAAGTTATTTTGCTTTATCTAAACAAAACAGTGTCATACCGGCAGTTCAGGAAACCCAATGTTGCACCCATCTGTCACTTGCACCTGCGGGTATTGTGTGACCGTTAACATTAGAAAGTGGCCAGAACAACAAAGAAGAGAGTAAGACCATAGCTTTAAGCATGACCACAGACAAAACGGCACAGGAACGTACCTCAGTACCAGTATCAGTTTTGCTGAAAACGACACAGATGCTGAGGCAGATGGCAGCAATGCAGAGCAGTCTCATTGTAGGGTCTTTACACTTGTTCCTGTTTGCTTCTGGTCTTTGAGCTGCTCCGTCACACAGGTGTGAAGAACCTGCCTTTTACTGTCACTGAGGTGTAGGTGTGGATGCTGAGACAAAGTGGCGTAGCTCCATTTATACCCATCTGAGCTGTTGTTGCTTCAACCCTCATTGTCTGGCCCTTCCCTTTCAAAGCTAATTTCTGCTGGGAATTTCCTTGTTGTAAAAAGCAGATACGCAAATGTTATACCCTTCTAAAGAATGTCTTAATGTATTTTCCAGTATGAATGGGTAAGATGTGAACCAGGCAGTGTCGAATTTAGAGGAACTACTGTCAGGGTAGGAAATTAAGCTGCCCACTCACTTGAGGCGAGTTAAATAGACAAAGGGTGAATACATAAAACTATGGACTGGCCCGCGGACTACCAAAAATATTTGCAAGTTGCAATAAAGTTTATCTTGCTTTTTTGTTGCTAGCCTCCTCGTTTGGCACATTTTTCAATTCAATTAAAATCACTTTATTTATCCCCAAGGGGCAATTAAAAATTTTATTTTATTTGAAACTGTCCAGTCGCTGGTCGGTGATATGTATTGTGGGGAACTAAACAAAATTTATTGTGAGAGAATTTAATCGTGTCACCTTTTTTTGGAGATGTGGGGAGAGTATATAAAGTAGGTTTGTAGTAATATTTTCTTTAGACTGCGGTATTTCTGTTATATTGTTTTTATATATACGCAACACTTTTGGTTTTGCTCCCATTTTGCATGAGCTGAACTCAAAGATCTGAAACATTTTCTACATACACAAAA
>JAAGVU020000049.1:6986934-7000721 GCA_011763525.2 Mormyrus iriodes
TTGGCTAGCAATTGTAAACAGCTAAACATAGCTAACCTTGTTCACTGCCTCTGAAATGTGAGTCGTGAATGTCATTAGGTGACTAATTTCACAGTTCTTGGTAAAAGATGGGAATGATGAGGGATGGGGGAGGGGATTAAGAGACACGATCTGACAGGGGAAGCTCACTCATTGGCCAGATTACCCTGACTACTAGTTTACTGGAAGTTTAATGACATCTTATTTACAGTAAATGTAGGCATATTATTGATTGACTGAATAATTCATTTATACATTACATTTTAACAAAATATTGGGTAGGTGTGAGCCTACCTAAATTGATTGGCACAATGCCACTGAATGTATTTATGCATTTTGTGGAGTTTAGACTTTTTGTTTAAAAACACACAGAAGTTACAGTATTGGATGAAAGTTGAGACAGTTACAATTAATCAATTCCTTCATCTGGCTTATTTCCAGACATGCTCACCACATCTTCGTTAAGAGGGGAAACTAAAAAATGACTGAATCCCCTCCCTGAGGTTGTTCCATCTGTCTGCACATGGTTTGCCAGTAGGCGCTCTCATCTTACCATATTGGATCGTCAGAAGGTTCCCACAAACACCTCCCATTATCTTACACACATTCCTTCCTGCCTTACTGGGTGGAGGTGTATGTTTCTGTCAACGCCACTTGTCTATCGCTTGTGTAGAACGTTGGTCCTGGAAATCCCAAAGATTACGTAATGATCACAGTCCTCATTTGGCTTCAACTGTGTCACATGACTGAACAATAACAACCTAAAATCAGATGGCCTCTCTTTGCTTTCAGCCTTGTCCTTGCCTGGGTGTTTGGACTTAGTAGGGTCTAAGGTCCATACTAGGTTCTTGCCTTTTTCACCTCTACGATGTTAAATAATATCCATGTCACCAGGAGAGCAGAAGAAGGCTCGCCATGGTTTGGCCATCTGACAAGGGTCTCCATTTGTCATTTGTTACAAGTTCAAAGCAATTTATGGGCCTCAGTTTTCAGTCAAGGATTTTAATTAAGGGAAATAATATTTTTTCTTTCTTCTTATTATGATATACTAGCTGATTATAAATAGCCTCCATAATTATAAATTATGGCCAACAGTGTTACTTTCGGTGATAAAACTATGACAAAAATTATTTGTCAACAAAGATTTTTAATTGACAAAAAATGAAACTATGAATAACAAAATAAAGATTAATTTATGAAGTCAAAAATGATAAAGAAACTTTCTGACACTATTGTCAACGAATAAAATGTCAGGAAGAGACAAATCTGAAACCGATTCAATCAAAAGTAGTAGTTAGTTTTGACTGTAATTGTGCATAATTGGATAATGTAGATCAACCAGCTTCAAGTGTTTTAAACATGCGGCTCAAGCTCTAAAGTTTGTCCGTTCTGTTTTGCTTGAGACTAAATTTTGGTTTTATTAGCATTTTATTTAATAATAAATAAAGTTAATTTTTGAATTTGTGCAAAGTTTCATACTACAACCTTTACAACAGATAAATCTGCCCTTAAAGACTGAATGTTCAAACCTAATGCCAAGCCATAATAACGGCTTTAGATGTTTCCTTCAGGAATCTAGAGCAGATAGAGGTAGACCAATCTTTACATGATGTACCAGAATTTAGGTAAACCTGAAGTTTCATTGTGTGCCTGTATTGTAGATTTATTTGGCTAAAAACTTTGCAACTGTACAAAAAAATGATAATTTAATTTTCGTCGAAACACTGAAACTACGACTAAATCAAAATATGATTTCAGAATTAACACTGATGACCATACTAATTATGACAGTTATACGTATATTATATGTTATTCTGGATTTTCTTTTGGTTAGTGCCAAGTCGTTTTATTGAGGTACTATGTGTCAGGCAAGATCCTGAATGAATGCTTGCTGATCATATGAGGTGAAAAGCATACAGTACTAGTGTTTAAAATAGTTTCCGTTGCATTCTGTGGTCCATGGAAGCACAGTAAATTGTTGTGAAAGATCCACAAACCCTGACACCTGAAGCTCTGCCGGACATTCTGATTTTTCTGAGTCACACATCCTCGCATGACCTGCTGGTGATCTCGGTGCCTTTAACCGAATGTCAAGGAAAAACATTTTGGAAAAGCCATTTCTGGTTCTCCGTGATCCAGTCTTCACAAATCTCTGCCCTCCATCTTGACAAGAGAGACTCAAACATAGTATCTAGGAGAAAAAATATTAATGTGACAATATGTCACCCTGGTGTACCTGTTTCCAGCTAGGACATGCTGAATTTTTATCATACTTAAGGCCCTTACTTTGCCTACAGGGACCATATCTTTTTAGTAGAATGAGGATTTACCCCTTTACTGTAATTCTGTTTAATTCTCCCACAGAGTGATGATGGACAGGGCCATTATTTATTGACCCCAAACTACTTCAACTACAAGCAGGTCATTTTTGAAATGCCTTAAAGTTACATAAATCTCTTTTCTATTTTCTCTTGGTCTCTTCGTTTGTCATCGATTTTACTCTGCCACTACACTAACCTAGAAGAATAAGCATCTTAAAATTGGAATTACGTTGTTTTACCAGAATTTCTTCATGCTCATTCTGTTTTGTTTTCCATTATACTTGTTGCTGTTTATTGATTCATGAAGGCTCATATACTAATTAATTAGATTCATTTGTTCTGTAGCAGACTTAACTGCATGGTGTTTTCCGGTTGGCCTTAACTATGCTACGTCGTCATGCTGAATATAATGATGGCAGCCTTTCCTGTCTCACTGAGGTCTAAGTAGGGAACCCAGATCTGTTGACATTCCACTACTGTTGGACGTCTTTGGCTCAGTGTGAGACCTTTGAAAATGATAACGGGCGCTGACACAATGTTTTTAGGGCCAATGATACTTCTTTGCCAGAATTTCCTCTCAGAATCATAAAATGAAAATGAGCTATTTAGCTTCCAGAGCAACTCAGCCATGACAGGCATCAAGAAAGAGAATAATTTCAAGTTGATTAAAAATAAATTTCCCCTGTCTAGAGTACACATTTAAGGAAAGAATGTTTTTCTGGATTGCCTCAGCAAAATTCCTCTTGTGTCTGCATTTACAGAACTCATTGCTATAAATATTTAATGATATTCAAATTAATTAAATGTGAAGTGGTCAAGAGGTGAGTCACATCAGCATGTAACCAATGCCAGCATGGTTTGTAAGGTCACAACTAGGTAACAAATTCAGTTCTATGCAGTCCTATAATAATTTAATGATCTACTTATGGCTAGATGGCTTTTACTGACTGATAGAGTTTTAAGGTGATAAGAGACTGAAGGACATACTTTAAGTCTTATATTGGACCATCTATGTCTTGTCCCATTGTACATCACCACCTCTCCTAGTAGACAAGGAGATTATTTTCAAGTCTTTCCACAGACTGTATACTGGATGAAGTGTTAATCTGAAATCAGAAGGTATGGATGCATTTCACACAAACGAAAGCAAGCTACCATGCTATGGAACATAGCTAAAGGCACAGTTGTGAACTTCCTTGACTTATTTAATGATCTCTGAAACCCATCCACACATACAAAACAGTCTCTTCACAGCTGTTTCTCCTTTTCATACATCTAACGCGTTGTTTTCACACAGATCATGTGTTGACGGACCCTCATAAACTTTCACAAGACTGCCTGCTTTTAATCAGCAGAGAGAGTAGCCCGCCCGCATCAAGTGCCTGGGCAAATTACTGTCAGTCTAATTTAATTTTCTTCTTGATCAGTCTGTAAATCTGTTTAATGATCTTTCGCAGTTTAATATTAAGGAATTTGGGAACTTGATTCTGAGACCTAAATCTTAGGTAGGACCACCTTTTTTGTTTTTTGAAGAAAAAATGCCAGTGCCAGAACAAATAGGATAGGGGGCATGTTGGTGGTGGGGAAGAGGCGATGATAGAGGTTTTCAGTGGGGGGTGGGGGGGATAAGCAGGCAGTCCAAGACCAGGTAAATTTGTTTTAGTATGAACACCTTTATTAAAAAAATGTAATTAAAATAAAAAATGGTGTTCTTGGTGGGTGGCATTGGGGGGGAGGGTATAGCCCTTCAATGCCCCCTATGCTGCCAACCCTGCAGAAAAATACAAATGACTGTTATACAAAAAGTACTAGCTATTCATTGTGCCAATATATTTATATATATTTTAGGCTTTTATAAGACTTCTTCCATCCAGTCACCTGGCACTTAAAAACTCAAACAGCTAACTTCCAGTTGATACATTCTAAGCCTTCCCCCATTAATCTTCAGTTTATATACTCTAAGCTACTCAATCAGTCATTTTCAGGTTATGTACTCTAAGCCTCTCCCCCAGAGATTTCTGGGAAATTTCCTAATCTTTCTTGTCTTGAGGATGAATTCTCAAAGGGTGTTGCAGATGCCACGCCACAGGAGTCTGAGTAAACAAATAGCACAGTGGGAATGGGAAATGCACCAGTATTGTCTCCAGGGCGGAAATAAGCATTGTGCTGAAGCAAGCACTTTCTGCTTTGTTATTTTTTCACAGCATACTGCCTCAGTGAAGTTAGGTTACAAACACATGACATATGACAGTGCAGAGAAACGACCTCACCACAAAATACATAATATTTATGTAAACTGTACTACATGAATATTGTAGTAATTTGCATTTAATATGTAACAAGAATTTGATTAATTGTATTTGTCTATAAAAATGCAATCATATATCTAAAAAAAGCGAGAAATAATGAAGTGCCATGATCACTGAACATTGTCCCAGATAGTTACAAAAACTGCTATGACTGCTAGTGTTTAAAGGGAACATATTTGGATGCCTAGCTAAATTAAAAATTAAATTATGATCATTTCTTTCAGATCTCATAATGACTATTTTAAGAAGGAACACAGTCCTACAAATAAACTTTGAAAATCATAGCAGCGGCCAAATACATAAAGCATATACAGTTTAATTGAACAAAACAGACATTACTTGAACATGAATGCAGTTCAATTTACATTATACAATATAGCAGTGTTTCCCAATCCAGTCCTTAGGGGCCCACAGACCCAGAGCTGGGAGGGAGCAAAAATGTGGTGTGGAAGGTAAATTGGTAGGCTGGGCGTCTGGTGGCATATTGGGCTTGTTATGTCTTAGGCCTTAGGCAGGAAGAAATTGTTTGTATACTGTGTGTCCTTGTTTCACGGCCAGCCTGCACGTAGTCAGTATCACAGGCCTTGAGACCTTGGAGATATGGGCAGCACGAGGAGGGTGAAAAGCACCTACAGGAAGGGATTCGATACCGTCTTGACTGGCTGAGCTCAAGGTCCAGAATGTTGTAGTGTTAGAACTTAGCTGCAATATGTTATATGCATCATATTAATCAGCATAGCGTAATCCATAATCACCAATGTATCTGCATTAACCATGTGATCCTTCGTTGATTTGTGTGTTTATTATCCATATTATCCATAGTATTAACCGATCAGTAGCCCCATGGGAAAGTAGGATGTTTTGAGAGTACGGCAGATGGGGCGGATGTTAGGTGTGGTTACCCCAATGCCAAAGTAGACCAATAGAGGTAGAGGATTATGTTTGTTTATGGTTGAGCTTTGTTTGTTCGTGTTTTGTGACCAATTAGGACTTAGAAGGCCTTTTAGGGAATTGGACGTTAAGGTATAACAACAGGCTGATGATTGTGCTGGGTGTGCTAGTACCTGAGTGCGGCGGAGCACTGTGCTGGATTGCTGAATAAAGGAGAAGACTTTGCTCACCATCCGCGAGTTCCAGAGCCTTATTCATAAATTATCTAGCTGTTAAATTTCTTCCACAGTGGACTGTCTGGCAGGGAGCTCGGAGGGAGCAAAAACATGGGCCGGCTGAGGGTCCCTGAGGACCGGATTAAGAAACACTGCTATATAGTGATACACTCACAGGCCGTGTCGTGCTGGAGGCCTGTCCAGACTGATTTCCTCTAAAGCCCTGTGCTTACTGCTCTGACTCATTGCGACCCTGAGATGAGTAAGGGGTTAACCAAAAGTGGACGACTGTACGTACGGACTGCAAGCAGCATAACCTTTCCTGTGTTATCTCATTCTTCACATTCCTCTCGCTCCCATTGTCCCTCAGCTCTTCCAATCACACGACTACAGCTATGACTCCATTGAGACAGAAACATCTCATAGCACATACTTGACTCATTTTATACGTATATGCAGTACAGCTATTTTTTTTTGCTGTATTTCCTGTGTGATTAGGTGCCCTTAATACCCTTCATTTGCTGTGACCCTGCTCTGGAAAAGTGGTTGTAGAAAACAGATCAATAATGGATGAATAGTTTCCTTCCATACATGCAGTCTTTTCTGTCCCCGAGTTTCCTTGTCTTCCTGTTCCGCCACCTACTATCTTACACCTCAGTGTTTGCCTTTGGTATCCCAATTTAACGATCCGTCTCTTTTGTCAGGTGGATGAGTGTGTAGAATAGGCTTTGGTTTATCCCCCCATCCCCCGCAACAGAAACACGGGGCTGTTCAGCATTAACATTTCATGCCCTGCCACTCTTGGTGTTGCTTACTGCCTGGACTGATCGCCTACTCCACACACATGGCTGATGTCAAAGCAGTCTGCCACGCTTCTTGCCCCAGAGAATGATGGGGGATCGGTCTGAATGTTAAAAGTCGAGCGCGTTGTAGCTGCAAAGGCAATGGCTTTCCGGGGATGGGGGGGCAGACAGCTGCTAGGGTGCTAACATACGCCTACAATACGCAACAACAGGCTGTTTTTTTTTCTCAACGCAAGACATCACGCATCACCCTTCTCTGATATAATTTGCCATGTTTTTCATATTGTCGGTGTCCAATGAAAAACACGTATCTCCAACAATCCATCACTTCAGGAGCGTGAGAAACTACATTTTCTCAGACACTAGTTTACGAGATAAAACGAAAGCAACGTAATGAGACACCCGTAGCACCACAAATGGAAACCTATCGGAACACAGCTGTTAAAGAACGGTTTGATGTTTTGAATGGACTTATGTGGATTGTCAACAAGGCAAATATGCCAGTGTCAACAAAACTGATCTCACTTTATATTTATAATTAACAATAATGTTATTTAGCTAGCTATCAATATTAAGTTGTTCAAATTAGCCATATAAAGTAATCCATACAAATAACCATTATGAATACAAATGTTAAGTAGTACGAACATAAATTCAAACGCTCCCCGACTTACGATGGTCCGTGTTCGACTTTACGATGGGTAAATGTTTTTCAATTTTAGCATATTATTTAATAAATTACATGAGATATTCAACATTTTTTTTAATATAAATGAGACTTTGTGTTAATGATTTTGCCCAGGTGTAGGCTAATGTAAGTGTTCTAAGCATATTTAAGTTAGGCTAGGCTATGATGTTTGCTAGGTCAGGGGTACTGTATTAAAATGCCTTACGATATTTTCCCCTCACGATAGGTTTGTCGGGATGTAACCCCAACGTAACCTGGGGAGAGGCTGCGCTAGTTAAACATCTTCTCAACCAACATCTCATGCCTCCCTCATAATGTAGGTGTGAAAGAAACTAAGAGGCATACTTCATTCTCCTTCCCTGAACAGGTGACAGCCAAGTCTTTGAACCTGAGCATGCTGATTCATGGCTCGGTTCCCAAGAAGTTTCTGCTTCCGCAGCAATTCTCCCTGGGGACAGACAGCAGCAGGGGCTGCACAGAGCTTCCTTCACTAAAGAGTGACCTAAATATACAGGTAACGTTAAATACATATTCATTTTAGATGATTCCCCTCTTTTATCTATGATTTTATTTCCCTGCAAACCATAATCAAGGGCTAAAGAAATACCAGTACTGCTAAAAGGGCTTGACCCATGTTCACTGGAGTAAATAACAGGAACAGTCCTACCAGAGACTAAAAACTATAATTTTCCAAGCTATGCAAAATGAGTGCAGACACAGTGCTGTCCTGGAGCACAGGAAGCCAGGCCAAAAGAAGGATAGGAACACATTCCTGGTTGTCGGAAGAGCCCTGACTGAATCAGTCGCTGAGCTGACAGAGCAAAGCTGAGGCTTTGGTGATCCAGTAGTCACTAGGTCGATTGGAGGGAAGCATCAACGTCACTACGAAGTTTGTTGAGTGTCCTGTGGAAAAATCATGACATAAGTTACGTTTACAACAAAAATTCAACCAAAAGTGTAAGGTAATGCCAGATCAAAACTAAATGGTCAGCAGAGGGCATGGTACCGGTGGTCGACAGAGTGCCCGCCCTGGCTGAGGTCTTGTAGAGAGGAGCGTGGTAAAGTGACGGGTCTGGTATATAATTCTGTCGAGGCTCAAAGTGCACCATGGGAAGGAAGGGGTTCATGACCCCCGGCAAAGCGTCTTCCATCACCATGTTCTCGTCATCCCAACGGCTGGCGTCCATGAAAATTCCGTGGACCAGAATTCCATCTTTAGGAGATGGAAGCTAGGGAGGGGGTACAGCTGATTGTGAGAACAGCGATATACGGTCATATTGTTTGGACAAGCATTCCACCAAACATCCAAAGTTATACTAAGAAAGACAAAAAGCCTACCACCTAGTTATTGAGTCATGAAAGCAACATATGGTTTTGCCTTTTTATTACATTTACAAACAGAGAGCAGGTGTCATTTTCTTGGTAGAACCTTCAGGTCTTGCTCGTATTCCACCTGCCAGCCTGATGTAGGTCCACATTATACCTACATAAACGATGACTTACCTTTCATTTCTGCCATTTCGCTCCACTTACAAAAATACACATTCCACATGGGCTAAATAATTCTTACCCAGCCACTGACAGCAAATAAAGCATTAATGGATTAGAGTGAGGAACCAACCATAAAAAGAAATCATTTCAGAGGAGCACACTCTAAGTCCTCCAACAGGCTCTGGGGTTATTAAGGTGTGACAAATAACAACCAACTCTTCAGGTCTGAAACACATGCAGTGTTGATATTGATGTTAACAACCAAAATAATGCATGAACTACTAGTATTTAATATGCAAATTCAGGCACTATTCAGGTACTATAAGCCCTGGACAGTGTGGCTCCATGTAACTGCAGATTAGCACCCGTGATTAGCTTGTGGATGGGTGATGTACTATAAGCCCTGGACAGTGTGGCTCCATGTAGCTGCAGATTAGCGCCCGTGATTAGCATGTGGATGGGTAATGTACTATAAGCCCTGGACAGTGTGGCTCCATGTAGTTACAGATTAGCGCCAGTTATTTAGCGTGTGGATGGGTGTTGTGACTGACTTACATCTATGTCCATGTCCAGCTCGCTACCCAAGGGCAGCGTCTTCAGAGCCTCACTGACCACACGTTCGTCGCGGTACACAGGGATCACATTGAACCGAAAACTGAGCTCGTCGATTGGGAGGTTATATGCCCTGGCATGGTTTTGCAATGCACCTGTAGTTTGGGGCGGCAAAATTAATACGAAATATAGTTCGTACAAGCTCTTCCAAATTGGGAGTTGAATTTAAAGTTTTTTTTTAAGTTGTTTCTTTAACAAACTGAACATAGACTTCCTCATACCTGTCAAAAAACCTTGAGGAAAAAAAAAACCAGATATCCAGAATGACTTGGGCGTTCCTCGTGTAATCCAGCTCTGAAAAGAGGCACATGATGAAAAAAGGCTTCGGATATGGTTTCATACTTTATTGTGATGCATCACATTATATGGATCAGATGCAGCTTGATTTTTTAAAGCAGGGCTGCCCAACCTTGCTCCTGGAGATCTACCACCCTGCAGAGAAGCGGTAATATAACACACCTGCAGAGGTGGGTAGTTCAGGTGCAGAAAGTAAAAATCCAGACCAAGATTTTGTTTCAACCAACCAGTTGAGTATACAGACTCACAGTGTTACGATCCCCTGTGCTAAACCCCCTTCGTTTCCAGTGTTCCCTTTTCCTGTTCCCTGGTTGTCCCGTCTCCTTCCCTTTCCCTTCCCTTACCTTTCTGTTAACAGAGTACTCAACTGGTTGGTTGAAACAAAATCTTGGTCTGGACTTTTACTTTCTGCACCTGAACTGTCCACCTCTACACACCTGATACAAATAATCAGTGCTGCACCAAAGCTCTGCAGGGTGCTAGATCTCCAGGAGCAGGGTTGGGCAGCCCCGTGGTAAAGGATCAGTTCCAAAAAAATAATAAATAAAAAGAAGATAGTAGCAAAAGTCTCCCGAAATCTTGACCTCGTTTATCGCCTGTGCTGACCGCACATGCACATCATTGTTCGTTATCAAAGAAGAATTCAGATTCAGTGAGAACAGACAGCGGCCCTGTTTGCTAGGCCGAAGGCATGCAATGACAGCTTCAGGTTCATTTGTGCTGAGACTGAGCAGGGCGCAGCCCAGCGGTGCATATGCATGCTAACTTCTCCTCGAGAGCAGCGGGACCGTGCTGCTCTGCTCCCCCAGCTAAGTGCTGGGTCTTGTAGACATAAACGCAAGCATGACAATGAACATCAGAAGCTGAGGCAGCTCTTTCATGTATCTCCCAGGGGAAGATGTGGGGAGCACAAAGCTGTTTAACAAATAATAAATTCACAATTGTTCCTTTCCATATTTTTCACATTATTTCTGTAACAAAGACTAACAAATGGAATTTTCCCTTCAAGGATTAATGGATAATAGTTATATGTAATAGTAATACATCTCATACCACCATAGATAAGATCCATAAGAATCATTAGTAAACAGAACACATTCCCGCAAGGTTGCCGCATGGATTTTAAAATCAAATTCAATACTTTAAAATACATTTTTTAAGACCGCAACAAAGAAAATAATAATATCAGTGTATGTGTGAGAGAGAGGGAGTATTTCAAGCAGGGTATTTGCCCCTGTGAAGCACACCCGCAGGGCCGTGCTTCTCACAAGAAAGTCTTTTTTAAAGAATTGCTGGTTTCAAATATTCATTAAAAAAATGGGGAATTGAAACTTTAACAGGGGCCCAGCAGGAAAGTTTTCAGGTATCAAGAGAGCTTTCCAACACCCCATGCTTCACCTCTGTAGGTTGTACCACCAGGGAGATATCACCATTTTTACACATTTGATTTTAAAATTAAGAAATAGATGGAGGATTTTTTTTTAAGAGAGCTGATTTGGGAATATGTGCAGAATAAAGAAACCTTTCGGGAAGTGAAAATTTTGTGCAAATTGGTCATGATGTTTTCGAGTTATGGCCTTTTAGATGCGACAGGTGCAAACCAGAATTTTTTTGTCTTTTGAAAATTTTGAAAAGGACAAAAGGTCAAGAATTTCATTTGCAAAATTACACCTGTCCCCTTTTATATGGCAGGAAATTTTTGAGTTTGGAATTTTCCCTGTTTTTGTTGGCCTGCTTCCCACCCTCCTGCATCAGGGGAAGCAGACTGAGTGGCGTAAAGTGTCTCACGTGGATGAAGGATGTCCTGAGTGTGAGGTCCTTCACCCAGCTGCCCAGGGGCTTCAGGGAGGGGTACGCAGCACTGGCCCAGTGGGCCGGCACCTGGTTGTTCAGGAAGCTGTGGTAGATGCGCTCCATTTCTTCTGACATGACCACCAGTCCTGCTATGGCCTTCTGTAAGGTGGCCAGGGAGGACTGTGTGGGACAAGGAGAGGGTATCAGCTCACAGTGGCCAAGGAGAAACACGACAACAGACTCCAATATTCTGGGTAGCTGGATCGTGTGTGATAGCAACAGTTTACAATAGCTTTAATAGTTTAACATGTAATGTGAATCCCTGAATAAAAATCCAGTAACACTTTCCTTAAAGCTGTAATCTATAATTCACTATAGATACCTTAATAGTGCATTTTAATGGTTGGTATACGCATTAAGGATGCTTTGTACTGCATTATAAAGGTCTATAGTCGATTACAGATGAGAGCTTCATAAAGCATTCATAATGCATAAAAAGCATGGCTATAATGTGTTATGCCTTTTTATAAATTTATAGCCTTGTTCATGATGCTTTATGGATGCATTATAATGTGTTATGAATGTTTTCCTTGACATGCCATTGATAGAAAGTGTTACCCAAAATACAAAGTAATGGATACATAACAGATGAATGCATTACATAATAGATATTATGCAGATTTTCTCCTTACAGAAAACTGGAAGCTTTTTAGTATTTAGAAAATGTTAAATTCTGTAATTAGCCACATTTGCACGCATTAGTGGGGAAACTATACATGTACAGTCACTGAAGCCCTAGTGCCTCTGATGAGGTCCACGTGATCTTAGGAGCAGGACCCACCCTGAGCACCCTGAGCAGGCCGTTAAAGCGATCCACCTCCTGGCCCAGCACTGTGGTCAGGGAGTCCGGGCGGCCGCTCGCGTCCCTGCCGAACAGGCTTTCTGCAGCCGCATCCATGTCCAGCTTCTCTGCATGACCAGTAAGGAGGGCTTCATCAGCTAAGCTTACCCTATGAGACCTTACAGCTGGTATAGGTGTAGTATACGGTGTCGATCCTTGAGTACAGAGAAATGTATAATGTGTCTTGCTACTCATCGCACTGGGAATTTTTTCCAGGATGGATTCTGCAAGCTCGAGCACCATCTCGTCATTACTCTTCCCGCCTCCGCATGCCGTGGACCTGGGCTGCACCTCCAGAATGGTGCTGAGCAGATTCATGGTCTCCTGACGCTGAAGGTAGAGGGGGCAGGAGTCTACACAACTTGTGTCTTTCATTGACCTCTGAGAGCCATTACTGCCATAAGACTTAATACTGGGCTCACTCATACAGTATGTCTGCATGCATATGCACACCAAAGAGTCAACACATTATGATCATGTGAATGTGAAATGAATAATGTCGACTGGCTCGTAAAGACAGTGTATGCCAAGGTCTGGGATGTATTGGACAGTAACCTACAGGCAGCTATATACTTCAAACCAAATTGATGGAATCTATCTTGTTTGAGCGATATGTCGTCGTATGAGTGGCAATCACCGTTTCCGCACATTTCCTGTGTAGGGTCACAGAGGCCAATTTTTTTTGTTTGTTCTGGTCCCATGCACAGTCCATCATTGGCTGACGAAATGTGACACCGTGGGGATGGTCAGCAGGAATAATTATGCAGTAACCAGCATGCTTTGCACCACACCGCAAGCATATTTAAATGTGTGAATTAATATGCGTATTTGTGTATTTATGTTAATAGTAAATGTCGAACGGCGTAACGTTTGCCGTGGAATATGTGTGTTACTTTAGCGTGTAACCTTGAGTGTTCAGTAAATTATTGGTTTCTCTGTGCCGCTACTAGTATTAGACAACTAGTCAGGTAATAAATACTGTTTCGGCCAATAGGCTCACGCTCGATATTCCGATCCTCGTCAGCCAATGGAGTTGGGATAAGGGAGTGAATGTGTTGATTGATTGTGAGCCGACGGAAGTGGCGGTGAGAAACCTGGAACGCCAAATTGGCGTTATCATGCATCCCAAAAATCTCTGGGTCATCCATCAAGGGCAGGCTGTCGATGTATGCTCTGTAATCGCTCAAGCTGTCTGCTTCAGGAGCAAAATATATCCCTGCCATAAGCAGAAGAAGGCACATATTATGGAATAATTGTATACATATCGTTTTATGAATAAGCTGACTCTTCCCTTAAAAAGAATGACCCATTACCCTATTTTTCAGTGTCATACTCACGAAAAGCTGTGATGTCATGTACTGTATCGGTGCTAGTGATGTGGTATTTCAATGAAACACCATTATTGGTGACACAGGGGCAGGTCTAAGGGGTGGCCATGCCCCCCCCC
>JAAGVU020000049.1:7005560-7023073 GCA_011763525.2 Mormyrus iriodes
GGCGGGTACTGGGTGAAAGCAGCCCGGGTGGGGGGGACGGCGGGTACTGGGTGAAAGCAGCCCGGGTGGTTCTGATAATCTCCCTGACAGCCTCTTACTGAAGCACAGGCTGACACAGTACAGCCCAACCTGACAGTGCTAACATGGCTCTCAGTCCCAGTCTCCTTCTGGCTCACATGGCTGTAACATGCAAATTATTACAATGTAATAAGAAAAAAAAAACAGATCACAAAGCCTAATTTTTATTTCTTTATAACTGAGCGTGATTCTATGCGATGGTACCCTTTTCAATATAGTCTAGGATATACCTCGTTGTCCTAATTTTAACTTTGTGTAACAATTTTTCAAATCATAATTTTTGGAACAAGCATCATTTTTATCCAGGGAGTTACCAGACAGAGACT
Source organism: Mormyrus iriodes (assembly GCA_011763525.2). Lineage (NCBI taxonomy): Eukaryota > Metazoa > Chordata > Actinopteri > Osteoglossiformes > Mormyridae > Mormyrus > Mormyrus iriodes. The sequence goes on from JAAGVU020000049.1 coordinate 7,005,965, forward strand.
TATACCAGACAGTATAGGCAGAATTGGAACCATCAGTCGACTCCTTTTAAATATCCTATTAATCACACTCTAAAATTATCCTTGAAAAGTAAAGCCTAATCGTTAGTTTGTAATGCAGGTGAAGTCCAGCAAAATTAATTTGTTCCAGCTAGAGATTTCACCAGCCTCTGTAACATTAAAAACATTGTTGGCCTGCATTTGTATTCAAGATCATCAGAATTTTGTGCACTGCCCATCTCTGCGGGGCAGAGAACACAGTGCCGCTCTTGTGGCAGAAATCAGTACTGCAGCTGTCATGCTGCTGTCGCACCTGTTATGTAGATGAGGGCATCCCAGGGTATGCTTCCTGTCTGGCAGTAGAGGTTGAGGTTCAGGAGAGCACACTCCCTGTCACTGTCACTGAACTCATAGCGAATATTCCACCCCAGGGGGCCAAATTTCTTACGCTCCTACAGTGATGAGGAAGGACAGGAGACAAAGTGCTGTTGTGTCACTCGTGTACTCTTGAGAGATGCATGCAGGCAGCGGTTGGGGCTGAAGGCTGAGCTCAAATAACTGGCCTTCACATAGATGTCAGCATTGATAAAATGCCTTCCTCTACATAAGGGCACCATGTACATAGGATGAGTGGAAAATCAAACAGAAATTCTACTGGCTACTAAGGGACCGTTTCATTGAGACACAAAGAAAGTCTTAAAAAAACAATGCAGAAGTGGATAGTTAAAAAACTAACAATACAGACCAAGATTTTGTTTCAGCGAGCCAGTTGAGTTCTCTGTGGCTGTGACTCTTTATATGCAATTGGCTGGTTGAAACAAAATCTTGGTCTGGATTTTTACTTTCTGGACCTGAACTATCCCCCTCTGGGTCTAAATTAGCAAACTCAACACTGACCTCTATCTTTCCTAAAATAGAGAGCCATTGACTCAAATGACACTTATAGTATGTGAGGGTCAGTCAAGGGGCAAACAAGGGCGCACCTGTACGACTGCGTGGAAGAAGCACATGCCAAATACGATCTTCCTCCACTGCCTAGCCAGCATGTGCTCCTCAAAGAAGCTACCAGTGATCTCCGTGAAGGCCCTCCTCACATTGGCACGAAGACCTTTAGGTGGCTCGTTGGTCACCTTCGAGGGGACGATGAGAGGCGTTCAGGCTGTGACCAGACACTGCAGGGTATGCGTTTCTCATTTCCTTAATTTAAGGATAAAAGACTTACTGAAAACTGTCAGTTAAAATGTAAAAAGGTCATGTCTAGATGTTACTCTATGGTCATATATATTCTCATTTACATATAAAGGCATTATCAAGGTTACGAATAAGATCTATTCCCTAAGTCTGTCTTTGCATCAGATTTGTAGGTAAGTCAGAACATAATCATTATGGTGCATAATAATAATAATCATAATAATATGAGCATCTGTATACATTACTGTACTGTATCTTGAGCAGATGAATCGCTGAAGCTGCCCAATGTTTTCACGAGTGTCACAATGTAGTACATGTGTTTGTTATTACAGACCGTCGTATCTAACTCAAATTTTTAATATAATAGGCTTTATGGCAGTCTGTCCATGAGTACAAGTTGTCTGTAAGTCAGACGTTCTTAACCCAACGACTGGCTATAAGTCAAGAGGCAAACAGAACCTTCTGAAACCTAAGTGCGCCAGGAAAAATCCGAGGGAGAGAACGGAAAACATCACACTGGCTGTATGGTACAGCATGCCGTATTAGAATTAATGTGAATTGGCACATATGCAACATAACTGGTTAAACGTACTTATAGCAAAAACGTACTTGCCTGTATCTGACAGGCTATATAAACGGCACTGTTTTGGTCTTATGTATATTTCGCTGATACTTTAACATGCTTCATTGGAAATGCAGTTTAGTGCAATGCAGTATAATGGCTCATTCTTAAAGGACTGACACATGAGACATATTGACGTTAGAGACATTTTTTACTAGGCTGTCAGGTGGTAAACTAATCTCCAAGCATCAGTGGCTCTTTACTCTGATGTCTCTACTCATTCATCATTCCCGTAGCGGTGCCCCCCTAGTGAGCAGCTTAATGTTACAAAAGTATAACACACCCAGCATAACGGCACGATGAGGCACAAATACACGGAACGTCACCTTCACTGAGTTCTGCAGGACAGTAACAGGGAAGACTTTCGTCGGCATGGAACTCAAAAACAACCTGAAATTTTCATGGATGACAGTATCTGAAGGGAGAGAATAGAAATGGCTTAAATAAATGCAGTTAGCCATGTTAGAAAAATGTTCATGAAGCAGCACACAGTGATGCAGAGGACGGGAATGTTTAATCAGTGAGTTCAAAGCATTCGATGCCTGAGAAGTCATTAATTTTTGTGCCCCAGTTCCATACATAGTCAAAAAATAAATCCAAAATGTCCAGAAGCCTACAAAAGGAGTCAAAACAAAACGGGTGCAAAGCAGGTGAGGCGAAACACAGAGAATCTTTAATAAACTGGATGTGATTCAATTACCCCATCCCTGATTAATACTTTATAAAAATACTCCCTTGTACCTAACCTCTCACACACAAAGAACATAACTTCCACAAAAAAAACACAAAACCAAGCCAGATCTTTTTTTCCTAACTATGCACATTGAAGGTAAGTTCTCTCATTTAGACCTAACACACACAGAATAATTTAACATTTCTTTAAAAGGTGGAAGGGAAGATAGTTGAAGAATGCCAATTCATAATTTCATTAGAGCAGTGTTTCCCAATTTGGTCCTTGGGGACCCACAGACCGTCCGTCCTAGCAGGGAGGGAGCAAAAATGTGGACTGCCTGTCAGGGAGCTCAGAGGGAGCAAAAACACGGACTGACTTTGGGTCCCTGAGGACCGGATTGGGAAACACTGCACTAGAAGAAATAACCACAATATTTTTTGCAATTTATTCTTTACATATATTGTAAAATGTAGAAAAAATGTATATTCTGGCTGATGAAAGAAGCTTCATGCATGTTGTATGTGTCCCAGGGATGTCTGGGTAGGCTCTGTGGTGAAAAAGCATTGGACTAGATCATGAGACAGACCTACCAGGCTCTGTGAAGCTCTTAACAAGCTCTTCCATTGCCAGCATCCAGGAAACCGCGAGATGGCAGTTCTGCAGGAAGACCCAACTGCCCGTCTTCATCCCCTCACGTATCATCTTCTCCGCTATGGGGCCCTGCCCTTGACCCAGGGATATAGACTCCACCCTGTAAAGCAGGAGAACCACACAAGCCAAACAAGACTTTAATGTGGAGCAATAATCAAAGGTATAGGTTTGGTTTCAACATTTGTAGGAACCAAATCAGCCCCAAATCCAACAATACTCCCACAATATTGATAGGCACATGTCCCTAGAATGATAACCCAAATCTACACCCTTAGTGATAATTTTCCCTTTATCAAAAGAATCATACTTCCTTCAAGTAGATCTCTTTGTTTACTGCTAATTGGAGTGTCAAGGATGATCAGACATGAATGAAAAACAGACCGAAGCATCGATGATCAAATTTCACCTGCACAGGTAGTCTTTCTCTTTGGCAAACCTCTGAAAAGCCCCCATGGGGTCGGAGCCAGTGCTGAGGATGAACACCAGCGGGGTGGAGGGGGACATGTCACCGTATACGGCGGCCAGGTCCACGGGTGGGTTCTCCACAAACCGCTTCCCCAGGCTAACAATGACGAACTCGGTGACGGCGAGCACCACCTGTGCGGTTGAACACACAGACACACAGACACACCGTAGGTGGTGCTGCTGGCCACAGACAGACGAATAACACAACAAACACCTGAACCCTCAAAGAATACAGTATGTGTGTCCTATGAAGGCATGAAATAATATATTTACAGGCCCTTTTTGACCATCTTCATACAAGCCAGTCTCTTTTTTACTGTAATCTGATCCAAGTATCCAAATAAGTTCAGCTTATCGCACCTCAGTTTAACAGCTAATTTACTCGACTTTCCACTTCAATCGCGGAAAAAAATGAAAACGTGTCTGTTAAATGTAGTGACATTAAAGTACTTTTTCCCTGCCAGGGAGGATGCGATCACGTGGAACAGCGACACAAAACCAGGGACACATTTTGTCAATAAAGACAAAATATGAGAAGGATCTACGGATGAAAGATCTTTCTCAGACCACACCACTCACAGATAAATTGATGTATAGTAACCAACGGCGTCTTCAGAGCTGAATTGAAATGCAAAGAAAAGACCACATCTCTGTCTGCAGATGCAATGACAGTCTCCTCTGCCGTCAAGGAAGGTCATTCAGGGATTTTATTCATCCAACACGCAGCTATTGAGAATAAAGCTAAATATTGTCATAGCCTGTATCCTGGAAAATGGCTACACCTGTAAAAACAACCAACTGTTCAGTCACGTCTCTAATTATGTATTACTAGTCTCACTAAGTATTACCAGTTTTAACGACCTGATGCCTGATTATATTTACGCATCTGTTTAAAAACTGTGCCAACAGTAAACCTCTTGTTAAAAGGGTATACAAGAAATGAGTAGCTCTAGGTAGATAAGAATTTAGACAAAAAGGCTTGTAATTCATAAATTTCAATAAACATAATAGAGCCAGGTGAAGGGGGGGGGGGGCTATGAGTATACTATACGCTGTAGGATGAATCTTTAATTCAGTGTCGGCAAATTAAACAGAGATAAAGCTGTACTTACGAAAAGAATCTTTTCCGTACAAATAAACCAAAATTATCAGAGCGTGCAAATTAATGCACACATTTGCCAACGACAGCCAAATATATGTCTGTGTGTTCATTTTGTGGCTAAATAGAGCATGAACTAGACTAAATAACCCAAGCATACATGCATAAACAAACAAATATGTAATCATAGCAAGTCTATCAGGCTTCCCCTGCTTCCTGTTCTGTGCATTTACAGCAAAAATAGACTGAAAGAAAAATGTTGAAATGTTAATATTGTTGACTAAAGAAAAAAAATAACCATCTAGATCAGAGCTCCTCAAATCTGGACCCCAATTCCCAAACCAGACCTTGGTTTCAGTTCTTTCAGGTAGTTAGTTTAATAATTACTGATTCTGATTGGCCAGATGCTTCAAACCTGGCTCACAGGTGAAGGAAGGCTGGAAAATCAGCAGGGCTCAGACCACGAGGACTGTGATTTGAATAGCCCTGATCTAGATTGTCCTTCATAGGTTGATATTCCTAGATTACCTGTATTATCTGACATTTTACTTTTTTTTTACTATTTAAAAACTCTTAGACCCTTGAGAACAGCACACAGGGCAGTTTTGACATTATTGAAAGGTATATATTCCAGAAATTGAGTGTTTTACTTTGCACGTAAATCAAGAGACATGAAGTGTGATGGAGACACTAAAACCATGGCCTGAAACCTTTAGCGTGTTGATAAAAGGGGGGTGTTTCTCCATCTGGGCTCTCCCGGACAGCTAAAACCCCCACCTACAATAATGAAAGCACATCTCCTTCACTTTTCCGTGGTTATATATTAATTTCTTTCAAATTCTAGTTAATGTTATTATTACTGTACCCTGAATTAATGCTTATTGCACATGTCTTTATTAATGACTGCATATGCTGGAGACGTAACAGGTTCCCAAGTATATTAGAAAACGAAAGGAGAAAGTTCATCGGTTAATAATTAAACAAAACAGAGAGTCTTTCTCTCTTTTCATTCTTGGCGCGTAGCTGTTTCACTATGGCATAACGACAGAAGGTTACCTTTTCTTCCATGAAGCTCTTGATTAGAAGAAGCTTCTGGAAAGCGCTCAGCCTCTGGTTCCAGTGGCCCCTGATGGCATCTGACTGGTGTCCATCTGGGACCCCCTCCGAATATGGGGGCAGCTGAGTCACATAATTCTCCCAGGCCTCTGGGTTTATGGCTACATCCAGGCAACCTGGGAGATGAGCGACACGCTATTCAAGAACAGTGCGACACACTGAGGCAAACAACGCACTGTTCAGATCATCAGGCACCAAAGAAACATATACGAACCATGTAGTTATATAAACATATATAAGCTATATATATTTTTTAATTATATAAAGATTATAAAATTGAACACCATAGTACATTTACAATTCCAGCTTCAAGTTAAGTAACTAATCATCCACATTTAAAAAATTGTAAATTTACAACAATTGGCATTTATCCAAGTAAATCTTGGCTGTAGCATTTCACATTAAGTACTGTACTTCAATGTCTAACAGCAACCAACCTCTTGTGGTTTGATCAGGATAGAATTGTGTGTGTGTGTGGGGGGGGAGGGGGTGCTAAAGTGTGTGCCCTCCCCCCCCATTAAATTCTAGCTCTTCCCACGAGCCAGTGCCCTTTTATATTTTCTCATGTGTTTTCCCATTTGGTGAGACTGAAAAGGTTGCATTTATTTTCATTCCCCCCTGCTGGTCTGATTAAACCTGTCCCTGCTCCCAAACCCCATAAAAGCCTCCTATTCCTTCCTCCAAACCCTATGACACATGGTTGCTACCCCTGGATAAAGTCGTACATGTGATACGTAAATGTACCGAGAGAGACTGATATGTGTGTGGACACAATCTCCTCCTTGATTCCCCTAAAGCAGACCAGGGTTTCATCCAGGGCGTAGCATGTTTGCCATGTGAAGTCCGAGAGCCAGGGAACGTCTGGCTTCTGCGTGGGGTCCTGAGAGGACACAAAGAGCAGGGCCATGTCAGATGGTGTCCACGCCCTCCGGAACGATCACCATAAGCCACACACGATATCTCACCTTCTTTTCACTCATGACATGGATGTCGTCTCAAGAGAAAATGAGAAATAAATGAACAGCAAACTCATTATGTCTTAACATTTCCCAGACTGCTTGGGGAACAGCCGGATTAGTCTCCTCGCTGTCAAGTTGAGCGAACATGGCATTTCAGACCCGCTGCCACCTCCATCAGGACACTGCCTCTTGTGAGACCGTCCTCTCTGACACGACTGAACTGCACGTGTCCTCTGGGCAGCCTTCTTCCTTACCCACACTAGTCTGCACACTTAGGTGGACTCTACTCACCAACTTACAGCCAACAAATACTTCCAAAAAATTGTGCTAATGCTTTCAAATATGCTACATTAGCTTGCTAAGGTCTTCTGGCGACAAATAAATAAAACACAGCACAGGAGATGTCCAGAGAATTTCTAAACAAAAGACGAAAGACACTGAAATGCAAGGTAATCCGACTCACCACATCTCAAGAGCACCATTGCCAACAAGGGCCAGTCTGATAAGGAACTAGTAATACAGTCCTACTAGTGCTAATAAGAACTAGAAAAACAAGTACTGGATAGATAATCTAGGTTAGGTAGGTTATGCAAGAAGCTTCTCAGACTGAGAAAAGGACATATAAGTATTACAAGTAGTGCTATACCAACCAATGTCTTGCACTATTTATATACAGTGCTCACAGAAAATCTTGGGACGCTTGCTTAATTCAGTAAAAATGTTGCAAATTTATTGGTTTCATAACAAAAGTCTGTTGATGGGCAATATTTAATGCATCTGCAAATATCTTCCACACAAAAATGTTCATTTTATCAAGTGGCATAATTTATTTTGACTGCCTCATTCAGTTCTGTTCATGCCATTTTTCTGCTAATTGCAGTTGTGGTCACTGGCTCCCAAAGGGATACTAAACACAAATGTTTGGTGTTTTATGTTATTGCAAAGGTGTTACTAATTAAAATGTCCGTAATGAGTCTGCTTGTCAATGAACTTTTTAGCTCAGAACAGCTCCTTTAGAACTATAATTTGTGTTTTAATTTATTACTCATTGAAGTGAATGTTCTACTTAAAAGTACTGGTTGTTTCTAATATGATATACTAGAATGTGAAATTTTTTAGTAAACGAACAATTAAATGACTTTTGTTATAAAATTAATATATTTGCAGCATTTTTACTGAATTCAGCAAACATACCAAGTAGGGGCGCTGTTAAGCCTCGTTTAGGGGGACTTGGGGGGGGGGGTTTAGCCCCCTCAAATATATGTGTATTTATTGGCTTAAGTCAATAATTTGTCATCACCCTCCCATTAAAGATTCAGCCCCTCTATCCATTCATCTCTAATCATGCCCCTGGTCCCAAGACTTTCTGTGAGTGTGACTAATGGCCCAGCTGTGGTTACACTTGATCCTCCAGCAGTATGGACACCAAACGTCTTATCGCACACTGGGCTGCCATTTGTCCAGCATAGTGGGGGAGGGGTACCATGTGAATGGCGGGGGAGGTTATCATGACGCGCTGACCTTACTGACGGCTGAGCTGCCCCGGAGGAATTGCTGCCACTCTGAGTCGGACACCTCGCCCCTCTGCCTCATGATCTCCACACACAGCAGGAAGCTGTAGATGGTCTTGTGCCGCTCGAAAAGGCCACGGGACACGTTGGCATGAGTGGTGCGCAGCGTCTGCCCCAGCAGGGTCTGGAGCCTCGTGGAGAGGTCATGGCTCTTCTCCGACGTCTCGATGGTGCTATTGAACAACTGGTGAAAAGGGTGAAAAGGGTATGAAGGTCATGTTTTTAGAGCTGGAGAAAGGAGAGAAATGGAGGTTCACAAATAAGAAAAGATCTTGAAGTAACAAGAGTGTGGTACACCCTAGATGGGATACCAGTCGTTTACAGAGCACATGCACACGCAAAGAATCAATCAACTACTACAGGCAATTTAGAGACACCCATTAGCCAAACCACAATGTGGGACGAAACATCCATCAGATGCCACAATGCCACCTGACGTGTTACTCCCCATCCACAGCCATAACACATCGGGAAGTATCCTGTCTTGTCTGTTATAACTGCACATAACTTATTTGCACAAAAGTATCATTCTTATGTTACATATTTATTTTTAGTATCACATTCTGTGTTATAATATTTCATTTATTTGTTCACGTAATTTGCACTATGTGTACTGCATCCCCCTATATCCGTGGGTGATAAGCTCCAAGACCTACCGCGGACAGCCAAAACCGCCAATCACAGCGAACCATCCTCGGATCCAACATATAACATAATTTTTATGTACTTACATATGGTAATTGATAAATTACACTCAGTAAGACATGTACCACACAGATACCAACACTAAATACACTAATAATAAAATACATTCTATATTATTATACTGTACTATATCATACAGATCATGTATCAAGCGATGCTGAAACAGTGAAAGTCATGCTTCTTATACTCCTCAAAGGATAAAGGAACACTAAAAAAACATAGTTACACATTTTATTGAAACCACAGATACGGGGGATACTGTACTGTCTCTGTGCCTTGTCTGTTTGGCAATTTATGCATGTTTGCCTGTGCATTATGTTCTTGCTCCTGTATGCACCAGAATTCTCCCCTGAGACTAATAAAATTAATCTTAATCTTAAACCTATGTACTCAAAGGAAACGCTCACGACTCAGCGCAGAATCCCCAGCCACTGAGGTAAGGCAAAAGTAAGTGCTACTTACTGATCCACCCCATCCACCTTTATAATGGAAGCAAAACAATGTAGGATTATTATATAAAGAATTACCGTCATACCTGCTTGAAGTACTTGAGAGAGAACTGGTACATGGGGTCTATCTCGGACAGGCTGGCAATGACGAAGTACATGATGGAGCCACGTGTTGCCACGGGCCGGTACTTCTCCCGAGCCGCGTTGATCATCAACTCTGTGGCTTCTGCTTCCTCCAGACGTGTCTTAATGGCCTCTGATGTCACCTAAAAGTTACGAATGTCTTAACTTCAAGGAATGATCGAACAGCAGTACAACTCAAACAAGAAGGAAACAGCAGGAATTAACCTTAACTGAGTTTCTGTCTCTTGGTTTAAAAATCAAGACAATGATAGCAGACTCTCATCCCAGAGAACACACGTAAACTGATTTTAGCAATTTAGCTTGTTATGCCTGGCTTAACCAAAGTCTAATCGTTCAGTCTTGTGCTGTTCACTGCTCTGATGATGGTTATTTCAGATGGCAGAAATATTTCGAAAAAATGCAACTACTTTTCTCACTTTGCCTCTGGCAAATGATTGATTTTCTAGAACGCAAAGCGTGAAAAGTAATCACAGGAGGAAATATAAAAAAAACAAGCACAACATCTATAAAAACAAGTCAATGGTGAGCAGAGGGGAAATGGTCATCAGGGTCTGCCCAGACCTTAGACTCTTGCAGAGTCTGAACGAGTTCCTCGTTATCTAGGATGTTGCCCTCAGAGGTGAAAAGGAGCCTGAGAATACGGTCCTCGATGTCCATCAGCTGGTTGCGGTCAGTGTTGATTCGCACAATCAGATCGTTGCGTTGTTCCTCCAGGTCTGGCCGCTCCAGGCGAACAACATCGCTGAACAGGCAAAGGCAGAGTGTGATATGTCATTATCTACTGCCATTTCTGAGCCACGGAAAACATCATCCCCTTTAAAAATAAAGTATATCAGTAAAAAAGAACCGTGTGCACAATTATTCATATCAACAGGTGGAGAAAAGCATGGGTAAATGAAAATAGAAGTGAGGCAGAACTGAGGAGCCTAGCCGCTGACCTGAGGAGCTGGTCTTCCAGTCCCGATTTAGTCACCGTGAAGTTGATGACGGTCACTTTAATGCAAACCTAAAAGAGGGCAGACCTAGTTGTAGCTGAATGATAATAAACCAATTTATTATAGAAAAATATCTGGTAACTTAACCGTGAGGACATCATGTGGTGCTGTGGACTGTGGTTGCATAGGACAGCCTAAATGAGACCCGGCACCAAACAAAGTGCCTTTACCCGGTGGGGATATAGCTAGGTGCCTTGAAAGTGGAATGTTTATCGTTCCCAGTTTCTGAATTGAAAATAATTCCTTATTTCAGATATGAGGTATCAGTTACTTTCTGGGTGTCAGGTCCACCGTAGCAGACGCACATACCTCCGGAAGGTAATGCGGGTTAGCCATTTTAGTCGTCATGTAGAAGCGAAAGTTGCTGTCGTAATCGATATCGGAGTCTCCCAAACGTATCATCGTGCGCCCGGCAGTCACAAAGGTCTGCTTCAGCAACACGGGCTCGAGCGCAGGGTCGAGGGTCTCCTTCAGCTACATAGGGGATGACAGAGGGTGTCATGATAGGTTGATGCTGGAGATTAACTGTGGTTGTAATTGTAGTTGTACAGCCATTAGCTGCATCTAAGTTTGATGTAACAATGATGAATAATATATAATTTTTCTTTCATTAACAACGTAGCCATTCAATTTACAGCTTACACAATCATGATTAATATAATATGATGCACTGCTTAATGTATTTTTTTGTTTTATGGTGTAAGCTAATATAAGTAATTTCTGGTTACCCTGCCCCCTGAATTTATGTGTTGTTGCTCAAAGCATATCAACCAATCGATAGAGAGGTGTAAAAAGGTGTTGTGGACAGTGCTGAACGTCATGGTAACAATGGGACCCAAGCATGAGTCATACATCCTCCAGCAGGACAGGCACGCCCAGACGGACGGCATTCTCCAGGGTCCGCAGGAAGCCAGCGTCAGTCAATTTGACCACCTTCAGCCCGTTCTTCATCTCCCTGGTCCGGATCCAGCGGTTTGCCTGGGGCACATCAAAGTGGCCACTAAAAACATGATGTGGGTGCTCAATATATATTTGAGAAATGAGAGTCTTCCAAGCAGGATAATTATGTACCAGCCATGCCTCCTGGACCAAATCAGTCCTTTGCTGAAATGATGCGATGTGTGCATCCGATTGTTGCCGGGCATTACAGAATATGATGATTTCCTTTAAAATCGTACTACAATTTTACAAATAAAATGACTGATCAAATGGAAAAATTTTCAACAGGTGCAATAAGATACCTTCGGAACTAGTTGGGTGTGCATTATATGATTGCATTTCAGTGCACTTTCATCACTGCATTTCAGTGCACTTTCATCACTGCATTTCAGTGCACTTTCATCACTGCATTTCAGTGCACTTTCATTACTTAAATAGTTGCATTTCTCATTAGTGTAGAGCATACTGGCACTGCAATCCTCACCAGGAGACACGGCGGGGAGATGAGATGAGTAATAGGACAGTAATAGGGTGCAGAGTGGCTATAGGAAGCAGAAAAACATGGGCGTTCGTAATGACCAGAGGAGGCTGCCCCTTGCCCCAGGTGTTTATATATGCTGTTGTTCACTTTTTCTCTTTTTTAGAGTCCTGTGTGTATCCCCTGAACACCAAGCCCTGCCAGTGTGTGCTGGTTTATCCTCATGTACACGCTCATCTGTCTCATTCCTCCCTGCCAGTGAAACTATTTTGCACCATTTTGTCCACCCTACTCCTGTTTGGCACTGAAAAATAGATGTATAAAAACCATACAACTCAAAGTTTCCACCATAAACCAACTGCAAGAATCGGGGCAGTCAGGAAAGCTGCATGTACACTGTTGCATAAAAGGGGATTATGACTCAGCTGTGCTGCTGCTGTGGCACGGACCCTGTTAGGGGCGGCACGCTAAGGAGTTCCCCAGTAAACGTTCAGGCATCGTATATATGGCTCGCTGTCTGTTTATTGTTAATTCTGGCACAGAATTAGTAATAATGTAACATATATTGTTAAAAATGGTGCCTGTGCTATTTTGGGTAGCGGTACCAGACATATGAAAGTCTAGGATAATGAACATGATAATAAAATATCATACCTCAGAAACAGACTTTAGAATAGGGGCACTGAAATGGTGCAGTCTGGTCCAAAACCCCCACCTATCGACTCTGCAAAAGTTATTATCAGCACCCCAGCCCCCAATACCCTTTTTTTCGTTCCCCCCATCCCCCCCACTTGAAAAATTTTATGGGGGGCAGCAGGCTTTGGTTTTGTGCCACTGGTGGGATTTAGATCTTGAAGAAGAATACTGAAGTAGCCCTGGTATATGTTGGCCGGTGTGGTCTAGAGAAGCAGGTTGAGCTGATTTGCATTTCTCTTTTTATTGGACAGTGACGGCCAAAAGCTTTGGCAGTGACACAAATTTTGTTTCGTAAACTTTGCTACTTCACCGTTTTTAGATTATTCTTTTGCGTGCTTCCATGGTATAATGAAGAACAATTGTACAATTGTCCAATCCTTGTACCTCAGAAGACTGGTGCAAAGTTATTTTCTGTAACGAAGCCCCCTTCTGACGTCTAGAAAATCGACTGTCTGGAGTAGAAAAGGTGAACGCTACCGTGAGTCCTGTGTCGTGCCAACAGTGAGGCATCCTGAGACCATCCGTGTGTGGGATTGCTTCTCATCCATGGGAGTGGGCTCACTCATGTCCTCCAAGAGCAACTTCTCCCAACGATCCAGGAGCAATTTAGTGATGATCTGTGTCTTTTCCAGCATGATGGAGCAACATGACACAAGGAAAAAGTGACAATGTAGTGGCTCAGAGATCATAACACTGAAATTTTGGATCTGTGGCCAGGAAACTCCACTGATTTTAATCCTGTTGGGAACCCGTGGTCACTCCTCAGAAAGCGGGTGGACAAGCAGAAGCCCACAAATTGTGATCAACTCCGAGCTCTAACATGGCAAGAATGGATCGCCATCAGCCGGGATTCGGCCCAGAAGCTGATATCCAGCATGCCAGAGCGAACTGAAGAAGTCATGAAGAAAAAGGGTCAACGGTGTAAATATTGACTCTTTGAATAAATTTTATGAATTTGCCAATAACAGCCTTTGAAACATAAAATGTGTATAAGTGTTCTTCAGTATACTGTAGAAACGTAAGAAAGAAAAAAAATCGAAAAATGCTGAAGCGGCAAAGTTTGCGAAACACAAAATTTGTGTCACTGCCAAAACTTTTGGTCATGACTGTATATCAACAGGAGGTACCATGCTTTTGGGAACATCTACACTGCATATTCAAGGACTTTGGATCAAGGGCAGACTCACTTCTTTGGGGCCCTAGGCTCACATGGGTAGGGAACTCCCTAAGGGGGCCATGTGAGCTAATTTTTGGAGTTGAAAGAGAAACGAGCGGGAATGAAAAACGAGGGATCTTAAATAATCTGCTAAATGAAACTTAAAAACTTACTGATCAGGGTGGGGGCGAGAGTTCTGTCGGTAAAATTTGTCGATCAAGGGGGAATTCAGATGGAAATTCAGATGGAAATTCAGACGCTCCCCAGGTTACGACGGTCTGTGTTACAATATTTTGACTTTACGATGGGTAAATGTTTTTCACTTTCAGTATGTTATTCAATAAATCATATGAGATATTCAACAGTTTTATAAATGAGACTTTGTATTAATGATTTTGCCCAACTGTAGGCTAATGTAAATTCTCTAAGCATGTTTAAGGTAGGCAAAGCTAGGCTATGATGTTTGTTAGTTTAGGGGTACTGTATTAAATTGCATTTTCGTCTTACGATATTTTCGCCTTACGATAGGTTTGTTGGAAAGTAAATCCATCGTAACCCAGGGAGAGGTTGGTATGCTGCTTCCTTTGCTATGATATTATAATATTTTAACCGAAACTATTATAGATATAGGTATAGATGGTGCCCTAGAGTGCAGGGCCCAGGGATGACCCCCGCGGCCCCCCCCCCCCCCAAAAAAAAAAAAAAAAAAAAAAATTCACCCCTGCTTTGGGTAGAAGTAACAAATGCTAAAGAAAAGCATCCAGAAAGAAGCTGCTTTTTAACAGCACATGCTACAAACTGACAGTAGTGACATAGAGTGGCTTAAGACAAGGATAAGCGGTATCTAGGAGGGACAGAACAGGAGGCGTTTTCACATGCAGGGTTACAGAAGCAGCGGCCCCCACTTGGTCCTGCGGGTCGATCATGAGCGGCCAGCGGCGGCCTCGCGTAACCAGGACGCCGTTCTCGGTGGACACAGTGTCTCTGGGGAGGCCCTCTGCGTTCCACTGGCGGATCTGGTAAGGGTCGCCTAGGATACTGAGCAGGCTGAAGGTGTCACTGATGGGGATTCCCAGCTCCTGACAGCGGGATGTCCATCGAGCCACAAGCTGCAGGAAAACACAAGGACGCTGCCGACACTAAGATACACTACAGGCTAATACTCAAAACATACAATCATCAATAACTATATTTATTATATCCAGCATTTTACAGGCATATCATCTCTATGTGCCGCGATGAAGGTGTCCCCAATTATCTGCCTCGATCCCTGAGCGATAATTGTGGCATTAATCTGGCAGGATTTATAGATGATGAGAAAACTACTATGTGACAAAGGAAGATGTATTTGCGGGGCTTTTAAAATGCAGAGTCAAATGTTGTTTGAAAGCAATATTGTTTCCGGGCTGCTGTTCGCATTTTTTAACGTGAGCCGTGATATTGAACGTCAACAAAATTTAATCTCTGTATGCACCAATCAAACTCTACATGTTACTGTAAATACATTTCAGCACACATCTCCACAGTAGCTTGTCTATGTCCAATAACGCATTTAGCATGCAATTGATTAACAATAACTTTTCAGGGGCAGAGATTTAATAAAAATAACGTAACTGTTACCAATAACCCACAGAAGGCATATGCACAGGAAATTCCCAAGGCCTCATTCTGCCTCATTCTGCTCCCCCCTGCCCTCCTATATTCAGCCTCAGCATCTGGATAAATATCTGGCAGTCTTATAATTTACAGCCAAATTATTTGCTTTCATGTGAGCCGCTGGGATCGGTAACAGTAATAACTCAGTTATGGCTAATTAATTAAGAACTAGGCTGGAGAGAAAAACTGACATAGATTGGGCTCGGCCTGGACTGAATCTAGGAAGTGAAAGCTTGGACTGCAATTCTGTATTCAATGGATAGTGTGGAATCTTAAATATTTCAATAGTATTCATGATCTTATGAGTGTTGGAACAAGGAAGTTTAAGGTTCCAGGCAGCTAGGGATGGAAAAATGGCTGGCCCTAACAAAAAGGGCTATACATGTCCTTTTGTATCTTGGATGGACTGGACAGGCTGCTATTCCGGATAATTATTTTCATACAAGACAAACTATTCTAAATACACAGAGACAGAATGTACTGGGGATAAGTGGTGGTCAGAGCCCATGTGGAGCCCTAGGAGAGCTTCACTGATGGAGTTTTGCTAAGTCGGTGTCCCCTCGGAGGGTGGCGCCCTAGGCGGCCGTCTATGTCTCCTAATGAGTTGACTGTCATTGCTAGGGATACACTGGATGGCACAGAGACTGTGTCAGACAGTATTTGAGCGGCAGCCGGAATGTTGGCACATACCAGCTGTCGGTACTGGGAGGTAAATGCACCATAATAGGCCACACAGGCCGAGGCAATGAAGACGTTGCCGATGACGTTCGTTATCTCCTGTTCGAAGCGGGTGATGCTCTCCTGCCAGCGCACCTGCTCGTCCCCTAGGGCGGCGGTAAGCTTCCCAGCCCGACCCAGCCTGGCCTCCGTCAGGGACATGGTCTTTGCTGCCCGGAGACACACATGGCGCGCTCAGTGGAAAGGTTGAGAGAGGCCACACTAGCTTCTCTTAAAGCTGAAGCTCACCTAGCGCCTCCTTCTCGGACACGCTGCTGTTAAACTGGTCCTGCAGCATCCTGATCTTCTCCTCAACCTCCTCCAGCTTTTTCTGCTTTTCTCTCAGGGTGGCCATCGTCGTGTCAAGCTCCGCCTGCATGCGGGAGAAGAGGAGACCTTAGAAGAGGCTCTCAGTCTGTCTACTTTCACTATTTCTGCCTGTGATACTTCATAACCATCACATCATCAAACAGAATTAAAAATGTATTTTCCAGTTGTGCAGGTACAAGTATACTCCTGAGCAAACTGTAGTTCTAGCTCTAGCTAGCTACTCACCCCCAGTTAGGTCTACAGTGTGAGGTGCTGGGCTGGGTGGGGATCGGTGCCATTGGCTTTGGATGAACTGTACAGCCAGTGCTGTCACTCTAGCCTCACACCTTATGGAACTGGAGTGCTGACGTTCAGGGACTCCCCACGCCTGCTTTCCCACTTGTTTCTCCCTCCTACTTATGCTGCCATAGCCATATCTACCGCAGCTTACATATTGCACTTATCAAACTGTTCTCACTGCCTCTAGTCTCCCCTACTTGGCTAATTGCACATTTTATTTC
>JAAGVU020000049.1:7030362-7045721 GCA_011763525.2 Mormyrus iriodes
AACAGTGCTAACATCTGACCCCCCCACCACATTATCATCATCATAAATTATTATTATTATTATTATTATTATTATTACTACTGCTGATACTACTACTCCACGTATTATTATTGCTTTTGTTGTCCTTGTTGGTTCCATAACAGATCAAGCCTAGATCCACTAATTCCTAATAACGACATCTAAAGGGAGCAGACAGAACCATATTACTCCAGACCGGAGGGGGGCTACCAGTAAATAGAGGAGAGGAGCAGCTTAATAATGAGCTTTGGCTTCAGCCAAGCCATGGCATCCATCAAGCTCACTCGCTCCCTCTCACTCTCCGCCTACTGTGCATGGCTTAATTGGCCAGCTGACACAAGCCTCTAATTAAGATTGGTTGTTCCCCCTGTCCTTCCTATCTTTGGCTTGCAAACCTTACTTTCATGCTGGGAAGTATGTTAATGTACAGTGGAAAAGAGAGGAGGAGAAACATAACGTGACGAAACAGAGTCTGAAATCACCCCATTATTTTCCTTGACTAGAAGGATTACATGAATTACTTATCCACAGAGAGTCACAACAAACTACTGTATGATACAGGACTAAAGATTTAAAGATTGACAAAGGAGGATCTGAGGATCGATTAGCGTGGCTGGCAATGCACTCTGACCTGGACAAACCAGTCGATGGTGCAGCAGTTGACTAGGGAAGGAAACATGCGGCAACGGGACCTGAAGGCATCACCAACGGGGCTCATGCACAGCACGATGTGCAGCTTCTCTCTCACGCGGGAGATGAAGAACTGGAAGACCTGCACGTTCGCATGAAGGTCAAATGAACCAAGAGCATGAGAGTAATACAATGTATCTACTTATAATATTATGAACACTGATTATATGAAGGATTCTCAGAGGAGTGGAATCCCCATAACCTGGCTTCAGCATGCGAAACAATGACCATGACGGTACTGTAACCGCACCTCATCCCTGTTGCTCTCAGAGATGCCAGCATCCTTGGCTTTCGGCCGTGTGGCAGCCAACACCTGCTCCAGCTCGTCCTTTTCGAATAGGCTGGGCACCTCTCCCGAGTTCAGCATGTTGTTGATGTCCTCCAGGAACTCCTCCACAACAATCTGGTACAATGAGAGCAGCAATAGATGTAGCATCATCCATCCAACCATCTAACCAATTATCCTGGTTAGGGCTGTAGGGCGTAGCATTATGCAGCTACTAAAAGTGATTTAGTTTAGGTGTATTTCACAGTAGCATTTGGCATCAGTGGCGTTATGAAAGATGTTAATAGATTAGACTTAATAAAACAACAAATGTGGTTTAGATATGAAATTAAATTTACCCCCTTAATCAAACCAAGACATGCAAAACATCAGCTACAGCAAGCTATAGCATTTTGAGCATTATAATCACCAAGCTCATATATGATGGTAATGTCTTTGGATAACTCCTTTGTTTTTTCCTTACTAATTCATGATGTATCAATATCTGGTCTGTTTTAAAATTAGGTCTAATACCTTGGAAAACACTGACATTATGGGGAGGCTAAGGTTGGGCTTGTGGCAGTTTTACTTATACAAAAATGTTCTCAGGGCAGAAGGAAAAATGACTGGTTTGTCAAGATAGATAACAAATCAGATTGGGTGGTCCCACCTCCTCTAGTTACTTGGACCCACCTCCTGTACAATCTGATTGGTTATCTCCCCCTAACCAATCATTTTTCCTTCTGGCCTCAGAACATTTTTGTGTAAGTAAAACTCCCATGAGTTAAGATTGGGTTCATGTTCTGTGGCTAGGATAAATGCTAAAGATTTAATATCACAGAGGGAAGACCAATGCCTCAACTGTATGGTTGGGCTTTTAGGACCTTCTGAAGGTTGTTCTTGTAAAGCGCACTGGCCGTTGTGGAATGTGACCCTGTGTCACCTGAGTGTCAGTGAAGAGGAACACCACGTCCTTGCCCTCCACGCCAGCCAACTTGTAGAGTTGCCGCAGGTCTTCGTGGAAGGCATCATAGCCGTAGCCGCGACTGAGCTCGATCTGGAAGCAGCGGTAGCCGCACATGTGGGCTGCCAGCCGCGTTAGTGACTGCTTTCCTGTGCCCCCTACACCCACCAGCAGGGCGTTTCCGCGCTCCTGGCGGATCATGCGGGCAATCCTGCAGACAAAATGGCAACAAAGACCCATTTCAGAGGCACATTATTTATATTTTAACTACTCATTATATACTTTGTGCATTTATGTCTTTTCGTCACGGGATGGCTGAAGTAACCTGGAGACATGCTCGATGGCATCTTGGAAGAAGACCAGCTTCATTTCCTTAGAGTTTGTCATGTTGTAGTCATCTAAGTAATCTTGTAAAACCGAACAGATCTTCTCAACGTCAGTCAGATCCTCATACAAGCGGTCTGTCTTATCTGCACCAACCTAAAAATTAGACACAATACAACAAAAATCTTCCAGCTGAACTAGTACAAGGTTGCAGTTTCCATAATTAAAATTATTATAAATTCTTTACCTTAATAAAATCTCCAAAGATTACTGGTTTGTCTGTAAAGTAGCTGGGTTCCAGGTTGAATTCAAAATACTTGCCTATTAGAAAATTCCAGTTTAATGATTAAGAATATGCAAGCCTAGGAAAAATTATAAATTGATAACTATAATAAATATTTCAACACATGTTAAAAAGTACAGGCCAGACACTGGTCATTAAATATGAAGACAGATCATTTTGTAACTCAGAATATCTAAAACTGTCAATCAATGGACAACATCAGTATCATAGTTTCAATATCAGCCTTCATACACTAAGACTTACTGGCCATCTCAGAGAGCATGGTGTTGAAGTAGGCCTTGTCTTCATTATTGATGAGGCGGTCATGGAACACCCTCTGACACTCGTGGCAGAAAAGGCGGAAGATCTGGTTTTGGTCCTGCACTGTGCTTGCTTGGCACTGCAGCATTCCTGGAGGCCGAGTAGACATGTGGCTTCAATAACAGAAGGACTATGCTGCCATTTTAGTCGAATGCGATGCATGGGCGAAGAGTCTGATTCCAGCCAACAGGCAGAGCAAATCTACTAGGAAAGCTGAGTTGCTGCTGGAAGAGGTGTTGGTGTGGCCAACGCACGGGAACACTGTGCTATGAAAATGGTGCTGTACTTCGGATGAGATGTAAAACCAAGATCCCGACTCTCTGAGGCTACACAAGATCTCTAGGCATTTTTTGAAATAGTAGGGGTGGTACCCCAGTGTTTGGCCCACTGTGGTCCTTTCAGATCTGTCCTCCTAATCATCCCCTATGTCTAACAGGAGAATTCTCTCCTGCCCCTACACCGCCTTAGCTGCTGTGTGGTGAGCGTACTGGAGCAGAATGGCTGCCATCGCATCATCCAGGTGGGTGCTACACAGTGGTGGAAGTTCAGTGGCTCTCCATTGGTTCTGTAAAGTACTTTGGGTGTCTTGAAAAGCTCTATATAAATGTAACATTCATTCATGCAAGGAATTACAGCTGGGGTTGTAACAGCAGCTCCCAATAGGACGGCTTCGTATTCATTTACAGCTGCAACATGTACTACAGTTTGCGCTAGTCTATTGCAAGTACTTAAGAGATGAAAAGAAGAAGTGGAGATACTGGACAGAAACGGCTTTGCATGCTTTCTAGCTCCATACCCTGCACGCATTTCGAAAGGTCCCGGAGATTGAAGACGTAGTGGGACTTGGCAGGGGTGGGCAGCAGGTCCACGCTCATGCGGTTGTAGATCTCCACGGCAGCGTCCACGATATTGCTGGCCATCTGCTTCACCGGCAAGGGGAACTCCATCAGGAACTCACTGAGGATGGCCTGGGAGGGGAAGTTTATCGTATATCAAAGGGGCAGTGCGTAGTGCCACGGTCTGGCATTATTGCCTTTGGGGGGAATGTATCACCACAAAAACAACAGCTTTCCCTGAGATAGTGGACATTTATAGGTTGGCTGTAAAGTTAACCAGAGCTTTATAGGTATTACGAAATATCACAGATGAAATAAGAACGAACATATATGGGGATTTTAGGGTTTAGGTGACACACACAGTTTATAGCTGGAATACTGCTTAAAAAAAAAAACATGGTAATTTCACAGTAATGCTATGAATGGTAATAATGAAAGGTCGTTTCCAAGGAATGATGACGTCTCAGTGCCCTTGTTCCCTATCCCACTTTTATTTCTCTGTGCCTGAGAGCGAGTCTCTCATTGCAGACTTTTTGCAAAGTCATATCTGAGGCTTATCTGAGGAATAGGCACAGGCTGCACCCCAGGCAACCAAATCCGCTGGCTTGTGTCCCTGAGTCCTGGTCGGTCACTTCGGGTGTGACTTTTGAGAGGCCTCGACCGTGCTGGGTAAGGCTGGACTGACGCACGGGCTACCCTGGGCTGTAGCCCTGAGTTTTTCTTTTCTTATGGTTGTTATAGCAGCGTTTTATGTTGTAGGTAGGGCTCCACCCACCGGTGGATTTAGGTATGGGCGACATGGGCAGCCACCCTGGGCCGCTTCTTACCAGGGGCGGCACGGGACATCTGCACAAAAAACATCCGGTTGTAACATTTGCACGATGGGTTTTCTATCGCTCATTTGCACGTCACGCCAATGATATCTTGTCACTGCATGGGTCAATTAACCTTGCCGGAGCAGGTGCCCTGATTCTAGTTTGTGATCTAGGTAGGCTACCACTCAGAAGTATAAGATGGGGAGGGGGACGGGGTTGGGGTAACCTCAGGTCGCCCCATTGGAAACCAGAGGTGTGGGGAGCATAGGAATTTATCAAATAGTGCACATAGTGTAACTTTGCACAGTACTAATTGTTTTTTTTTGAGGGGGGGTTCACCCAGGGCACCATACAATCTAGAACCACCATGGCCCTAACAATGACCCACCCCCCCACATAATAAGGCCCCGTTTCTGGGATGCGAGCTTCGGGACCTTGAAGATGTGCCTGAGGCTCAGCTCTGATGGCGTGGGCAGGCAGAGCATGCTGAAGTGGCGGATGAAGCGGGGGCTCACTGGGTTACGCCCCCCGCCAGGTGGAGCACAGGCTGCAGCAATAATCACGTCCTGTGGGGTGGGGTAGGGAGGTGATAGAAAGTTATGGTTCATTCACCATATCAAGAGCTCAGTCCCCATTATATTATTAGCTCCATCAACAGTATATTAATTTAGTGATAATGAGCAATATTTTCATTTCGTCTTCATGTGTATAAAAAAGCACTACCGGTTACAAGGGTCTCAGTTATGGATTTCCAGGATTTTTCAGTGGCAAGCTGAGTATACCTGCAGCTGACAGAGCTGTGTTGTGTGTAGCTGTGTGTTACTTGTGTTAGGTGTTGTACAGGACTGCTTTTTTCTATCCAAGTTTGATCATGGTCATGTGATCATGGTCATGTGATCACAGTTATGAGCATAGTGCAGGGAAGGCCTATGTCTTCTGTAGTTATTTATTCAGTTACTTTGTTTGGTGGTTGTTTTGTTTTGTTATGTAGTGGGACAGCAAATTGGTCTTAAATGAGAAAATCTTACTGATGCAGCTTCAAAGAGATGAAACTGAATTGCATATTCAAGAACAGGAAATATTACATCAAACATGAATGCATTTGTGCAAATTAATATCTGTAGACATACAAAAATACACTCAGATAAGTCATCCACCAGTGGTAGAAAGACTGAGAAAAATAGTAGCAATAATAAAAATCACTCAGAGGAGAAGGTCACCCTATCAGCTATAACTGCGGGTGAAGGGGAGTTTACCTGGATATCCTTCCAGAAGAACTTCTCACGATCATAGAAGCCCTGGAAGTCAAGGAATTGTCGCAGAAGTTCGATGGGAGGCTGTGAGCCATAGGTGTCCAGCTTTGGCATGTTGAGGTCATCAACAAATATTACCACTTTCTTATTGCCAGGAGCACCTGTGATGTCACGGTTACATAGCTGTGTAATTGTGTCAAGGGGCAGATCAAACAAAAAACATATTTCCATAGAAAACACTTTACATAGCCGGTGATATTATTCCATGTAAATTAAATAGCCAGACTTATTAAATGTATACCATAGATCATAGAAATGCAGATGCCCCTCGCTTTACAATGGGTCGACTTACGATATTTCGAATTTACATTGGTGCGATAACAATGCAATTTAGTAGTCAACTTTGAATTTTGATCTGTTCCCAGGCTACCAATATGTCGTACAGTTTTATACAATGCAATGGCAGCATCCACCCAGCCAAATTTATCATATCGTATTCATATTTGACCTACAATATTTTCCACTTATGATGGGTTCATTGGAACATAACCCAAATGAAAGTCAAGGAGTACTTGATTGTTTAGAAGACCACCCTCACCGAGGACGTTCTTCCTCCTCTTTTCCAGTTTCGACTCAATAATTTCCTGCGTCCGTGCAGATGAGGTCTGGGCAGAGAAGCTGATGTAGACTGGGATGTAACCTGCAGATTCTTGGATGCTGTTGAGCAGGCCACGTGCAACCACAGACTGAAATGGGAAAGTTAACGATGCCAAGGGGACCCGCACTGGAGGGGACCATCTTATTTTGGTTAAATATTGAATGAAAACCCAATGTAAACAAGCACCTAGCATTGTTGGCATTACGCTTTAAAAATTACTACGCAAATATCAGCGGTAATGTTTATAAACATTCAAAGAATGTTTACAGATACCATATATTGGACAATTAAATAAATAATGGGAGTAAGTGCTGCAATCACTAAAAATTGGAAGTGTTTCTACAATTTTGACCACTAGTGTAACTATGTAGAAACAGAAAGTAGCAATGCATTTTAACTTCATCACCTCAAAATTTCTTTCAATCCAGACTCATCATTACTTATTAAGAATTCATTGGTTTTTCATGAAAATTGAGTGGAATCAGAGGAGACAGAGCTGGGTTTCAAGGCCCTACCTTCCCCACGCCAGTGGTTCCCGTAAACAGAACTGAGTGGCGCACAGATAGAAGCTTCTCCATGAGGTAACCAAAGCGCACTGTGTCCACGGTAGGCACCAGCATCTCAAAGAAGGGGGTTTCTCTGTTGTATTTAAAGGCAGGAATGACAGATTTCCACAATTCCAGTCGCATGTGGTCAAAGTCCATGTACATGCTCCACAAGTCCCCAGAGCTGGGCAGCTGGTGATACAGGGGGTGCAAGAATCCATCAGTGTGGCTGGACGTGGGATGCAGCCATATTTTGCCCGTATATTTAATATCACTGCTGCTGTGCAGACTTCAAGGAAAGTACATTGACAAGCAGCTCGGAATCTTGTGCTTAACATGTGGAGTTAAAACATACTGAATGAAACAGAATGGCTACCCATCATGCAACACTGCTTCAACAAAACAATGTAGTAACAATTTAGAGATACTGATCTGTGTCTATAATGTGCCATTTGGTTGTGGGTTGACACAAGGGGTCTCCAAAGCAGATCCTTACAAATCAGATATACACCTAGAGCTAGGGGAAGTGATCAAACCCACAGCCTTGGAGTGCTGAGGCCACAGCGCTACCTGCTGACCACCAAACATCACAACACAAAAATAAATGACTTGCACAATTCATGAGCACATTTAAGCGAGTCGGACAGGCACATGTTTCTGTAACACCCACCACGGACGTATGTATCGCAGTAGTCTTGTTTTGGAAAGTGACACAGCCAAAAATAAAAATAACTTTCCAGCCTGGAAGCTGTTAGTCCTTTTTTTAAGACCTAGTCTCCAGTTAGATGCATACAAAACTAGCTGCATACTCTCTGATTACTCTGTACAGCAGGTGGAAATAAAGGAAAAATAAGTTATACTGGGGGGAGCGGGGGGACCGCAATAAAGAGGCAAAAAAGGGAAAAAAGAGGTCAAATGTGTGTGATGAAACACTGCTTTAAACTCCAAATGCTATAACAAGCATATTCTCAATGTAAATATAAGGGCTTGGTTTTTGACAATTATTTTGTCTATGAGCCAGTGGGAGATGAAAGAAGCTACAGGGCCGGTTCTGATGGTCACTAACAGTGGAGACTAATCACCAGCAGAGGGTCGATACTGGCCCCAGTCGGTGATACCGAGCCGGCCCTTGGAATGATCATGTAACAGTGACAAATTATGAAGAAGCCATTTCATTTATCCCCTGTGTTATTTTTGGGGTTGAAGTGACCCCAGTCCATTTTCAAAATGAGGATAAATTCTATAGATTTTAGAATTTAGAATGGAAGAAGTAAAATACACAAGGGTTAATGGGGCTATGATTTTCCTATTTGCTTTACAGGTTTTATTAGCAAAGAGTTAAATTGATTTAATTGCAATCCTTAAACTTACTGTATTATTATTATTATTTTTATTATTATTATTACATGGTCGTGTGATTGAAAAATTACTCCTTACAACTCCAACCAATTCTACAACAGAGGAATAACGAAGTAGGAAAAAAGTAGGATAAGTAGTATACATTCATGTTAATCGCATCTTTGTACATGCATGAAGGCACAATATCAAACTCATTGATTTTTTTTTATCATGAAATACTGCCTTCAGAAAACAACTTTTTCTTTTGTTTTTATACCCTTATGGCACAACGTTGCCTTGAGGGAACAATACAGTTTTATGGTCCAGTGGTCGAAGGTCACACAGATACTTATTAAAACATGATCATAGAGCTCCCAGCTTGCAAAAACATTAGAATATTCATTTGAATTTTTTTAGAATATTACATTAGAATTATTTTTTATGCTACAAATACAAATATGCACAGTAGACAGTTAATACTTTATATAATACAAAATGTGGATTATTTTTGAATGCTGTTGAATTAAACACTGGCAAACCCTCAAAATAAAGCCTCAGAAATATATTTTTATATTTAAGGCATTGTTTCACACTCCATGTGACAAGTACTGATACTTTATGCAGAGTGGTGCACCATGCTGTTGTTGTGCATATAGGTAAGGTCGAGCTCTGTCATTGTTTGCCATAGAGTTCCTTGTAGGCGACGTCACAAAGAACTTCAATAGAACCCCTGACACTAGGCTGAACCTGAAGGCACTCCACTCTTTAGTATAACAGAGGAATTTGGCTCTTCTAAATTTGACGAATCTATAATAATAGATATCTGCATTTGTGTTCTTAACCTATAGGGGGCGCTAATAAGTAATAAGAAACTTGCCTTGGCATCACTGCAGTCCTCAAACTGCTGTCTGATGAAGTGGTCGAACACGTCCCAGTGGCTCTCTGTCAAGTTCCCTCCCACCGACCACAGATAACAGAACACAAAAGTTTGGCACAGGACACCGTTCAACCTGTTTGGCTCCTATAACAAATTCAAAAATATTGACTTACGGTTAAATTTTAAATATAGATTATGAATACATACAGAACACACAATGCACAAGGTCAAAAACATTGACGTACTGTATTTTTGTGCATTTCTATTATGATGCTCACAACCACTGATCTAGCATGTTATGAATGATAAAACAGAGTCAGACTTAGTAAACTATCATGTACCATGTTGAATGGAGGTCCATCCTTGCCCAGCAACAGTGCCTCCAGCAGACAGCAGAGGGTGGTCACCTTACTGATGTCCACCTGAGCCATAGCCTGGGTGCACCTCTTATTGACAAACTGCAGTCCCTTCTCCACATGCTGCTCAAACAGATTAAGCAGGTATCCCCTCATGGCCTCTGTTATCTGAGGGCAAAATGTACCATAACTGTGCTAATTACAGTAAAAGGAAATTTTATTAAAATATATTTACATTACCAGTCAAAACATTTTGCACACACTGAGATTTTCTACATTTGCATGTTACTCACTTAACATCTACCAAAAATACACTCAGTATTCTCTGCTAACAAATACATTTTCAGTGAGTACCTTTATTAGCAAGAGCATGTCATATCTTTGATTCATCAAAGTAACCTCTAGCAGTTATAACAGCAGAGCAAATTCGAGGCTTTATTTCTACAAGAGACATTAAATACTGCTCTGTTTCATGGGAGGAAAGAGTTAACTAGTGCATTTAAAGTTAAAGGACAGCCTAGAATGTGACTAAGCCATCCCCACACAACTAACTAATAAGATGTCAGACATGCAGTGTTACATACTCTTTTCATGTTATAAAGGAACTTTATTTTATTTGACTTATATTTTCATATATAGTTGTTCACTCACCTTTCCAATGCTTAACAAGAATCAAAAATCTACAGTTTATGAAATAAGTGGAAAAGTGGTAAAAACCTGTGGTGTGCAAAAACTTTTGACTGGTAGAGTATGTTAGATATAACAAGAACCTCCCTTCCCTATGAAAGAGCGTCATTAGCCTGGGGCATTTGGGGCCCTGAATGAATTATTTTGCTCAGATGTTTTAATAGTTATGCTCAGAACTCCATACATCACAAAAGTCCTACTTCAGGTCGACATTTCCCATACCCTTCATAGTGCTACGACCGTTGTGACATCAGAGGGGGAGGGGCATGGAGGCGGACCCTTGGACAGGGCTACGCCCTTGATACCTTAGCATCCCAGCAAAGCCCCTGTTTACAGACATCTATTTATCTTCAAATAGCTCATCCAGACTGGTATAGTAAAGATGAGATCTTTTCTGTCATTAATGGTGAATTAATGACCTTACTTTTTCGGGAAGCCCTGTGATCCACGACTGCACATAGGGCATCCACTTCAGCTCATTAGGATCGATGTAGACCATCCCGCAGCGGCTGACGGTGGCAGGCGAAGCCACAGCCAGGTCCTGGACCTGAGATGGAGGTGAACCAAGAAGGTCAGAATGACATGTGGATTGATAGGCTGCCATCCTTACATCGTCACCCTTACCTCAAACACCATGTGAATGGACGGAGTGAGCTTGATCCTCTCGCTATTGGCCAGGCACAGCATCTTGTTGTCGTCCAGCACGGTGTTCATGTTCTCGATCCAAAGGGCGTCTACCGGCCCATCGCTGACCACCCACTTGTGCTCGTCGCTAGGGTCGTTGGCGGCCGTTCGCACGCTTAACGCCATCAGGCCGTCACGCCACTCCAAAGTAAGTGGGTTCACCTCGCCGTACAGCTCTCCCATGCTAACCGACTTTGGATTCAGTACGTAAGTTTTGACGGGCAGGTAGAAGGGGTTCTTGTGCCCCGTGGAGTAGAGTGTTTCCAAAGCCGTGGCCAGGACGGTGTAGACGGTGGTCTTGCCACCACCTGCAGGCCCTACTAGCATGACACCATGACGTACAATCATGGTCTCATATAGCTGGATGACCTTGTTTGACATGCTGGGAAGGGGTTGCAAACGAAGCTGACCCAGACAATCTACGATGGTGGACTGAAGAACCCCATAGTCATGGGCAGGGATGGTGACACCAGGAAACAGGTCTGAGAGGATGCCCCTGTAGGATTATGCAAGAGATGAAAGCGTTTCTGAAGTCCATAGAAGCTTTTGGTTGCAATCATAGCTGTCACTACATACCCCCCATAATGATATGATAAACTCTCAATGTTTACCCAAAAAGCAAGGCATCATCTGTGAGGAATTTGGGAAGGTTGGAGTCTCTTAGTGCTCTGATCAGAACCACATCTTCACTCAGGTGTGGATTTTCTCTCTTTAGGGACCTGGAAATTCAGAATAAAATCCACTTCTCTGGCTCTAATTATTCTGCTGATCACTCTTAAAAAAGAAAATTGGTTCCACACACTTACATACATGCAGGGCAGGAAATTAAGTTCAGCCACTTGTCTTAGGCAAGTAATTTAGATAAAGGGTGAGTACCACAAACACTAGCCAACTGGCTCATTAAACAAACAAACAAACAAATAAATAAATTGCAGCGTTAATCTCTGTAGAGTAAATTTAGCCTTTTCCCTAAACAACTCTTATTAACCCTGAGCAGCTGTATGTTGTTAAAGTTCAGGATAAACATATACCAGTTCATCCATAATTCAGCAAAGCATACTACTTTTATTGCCTTGTAAGCAGACCATAATAATGTTTTAGCTATAAATGTGGATTTACGGTTAGTATAAGAGCAAATTCACTGACACTGACTTTGAGTGTCATGAGATACCCGCTTGTGCCTGTAAATCAATCCACCATAAATTAGTATGCGATGCCAAAAGAAATCTAAGCCTGAAGTTATACTTCATATTGACCATTAAAACCCATTACTTTCCACTGATGTTATTATTTAAAGTAATTCACAATACTCTTGAGTTTTGCATGTTTTTCTGACAGTGAATTGCCAGTACAAGCAAAGAGACAGTCATTGTGGACTTGAGTATCGGCCAGTTGTCATGACTCAAGATTCATCCCCTCACCCGGCCATGACGAGTACAGATTTGACAGCCCGCATGCCAAAGTCGTAGTGGTCCTGCTGAGAGAGCTGCTCGCTGCACAGTTTGTACATCTGGGTCATCTTTCGGGCCAGAGTCTTACTGGACTCAAAGCCTTCGGAATAGAGGATCACCTGTGCAATAGGTAAAAAGGCCACGTGGTAGTGAGAATTCTGATACACCTGGAGCAAAATTGAGAGTCCTGTGTCATTGTCACATTGTGTTACGTAGATGCGAGATTGTGTGTGACGAGATGATTGGCCGCCACTGACCTCAGCGATTAGCGCATAGTTGGGCACCATCATGGCTATTGGTCGGAAGAGAGCCTTCAGGTTGTCTGGCAGCTCCGTCCTGCCCGCGTAGCCGGGGTTCATGGTAATGAAGGCCGCACACGTCGTCACCAGCTTGATCTCGCGGCCCTCGAACATGAACATGGACAGCTGGAGTACGACCCGATGACAACCAGGGGCGACGGATTAGAATAGAGACCGAAAGATTTCTTTGAGGAAGCAAAAATGTAGGTGCAACTCTATATCCAAAGTTCCATTCCCCAGATGAAAGAAAAAAGAAGATCTTCAACTTGAAATTCAAAGGATAAACTTATTAAAAACCACAGAAACCAGAATGTACGAAAGTGAACAGAACGTATTCTTAAGATTTGGGTGTGGTGGCTGAGGATTTGGGGAAGCGTACTACCTTGGCAGTTTTGGCATTTCGGATGGTGATGAGTTGCTGGGCTATGACAGAAAGGACCTCGATGTCAATGCGGTTGAACTCGTCGAAACAGCACCAGGCCCCGGACTGAGCCAAGCCGCTAAAGAATCGGCCCATCATCTGATTAAATGGAGGACAGAAAACGAGTCTGTTAACAAATGAAAGGGTGTGAATGCAGATAAGCATGGTGTAATTAATTAAGTGTGATTTAAAGAAACAGTGGAACAAAATGATTCACAGTAGCTGGAAAAGATTTGGAGATGGTTTCCATGGATTTATAAAAAGAAGAGGAAAGGATTTTGTAATAAGGCTACAGTGAGGAACCGGATATAATTTCCATATGAATGTAAAAGGCAAAAAATAAAACTTGTCTGTCATCTTTGGTAGCAAAAATGCCTTGGTGGGACCACTATTCAGAATAAGGCTGGAAACAAGAATGGACTCAGGGAACCTGCCCTAAAAGATTATTCCCAGAAAAGGATTAAGCTTATATGAAGTCATTAAAAAGTACAAATTCTGTGGTGTATTTTTAAATTAATGCAATTAACTGAGTAAAATACATTTCATGCAATTAAATAATAGGAAACTTAAAAAAGATTGTAGTGCTTTATGTTTATAATGTGATATGAACCTTGCTTGTATATCACTTTGGAAAAAAAAATATCTGTCAAATGAATTAACTAAATAAATGTACTGTAAATGTGATATCGATAGTATTTTAAGATTCATAAAACAACACTTAGGTTATGCTGACACCTAGTGAACTATGAAAAACATGCAATTAGCGTTCATGGGAGAAGCCAATGGGGATGCCGGGAAAGAAAGCGCAACAAAGCATGTGACCAATACAACAGGACATGAAAGGTATAATTAATTAAGGAGATGGTCCATGTAAACTGAGTAGCAGCAATGGATGAAGAATGAAGAATATGATGGACGAGGAGAGTAAGAGCATTAGGAGGAAGCGGAGTTTGATGGGAGACAGGTGAGAAGCCGACAGAGGCACCTTGTAGTCCAGGCCATCTGAGCAGTTGAATACAACACACTGAATAGCCAGGGCTTTGGCCAGGTCCTTGGTGGTTTCTGTCTTGCCGGTCCCTGCTGGCCCAGCCGGGGCACCACCCAAGTCTAGCTGCAGCGCCCCCATCAGGCACAGGTAGCAACGGTCCTGAAACAGAAACAGAAAAGAAAAAACGCCGGCAGCAGGATAATTCAATATGTTAAATACCGACTCAATTTAAGCTTCTATGTGGTCAGTCAGTCTTCTATGTATATTTTTCTGCGCCCAGGTGCCATGGCGGCTTCTGAAAACAGGGACTCTGAAAGCATAAAACAGGCTCACACCTCATCCAAATACACCTACGAACTTGTTATTTTCTAAGTTTAATCTTGTCTCATTCATTTTTAGAGATTCAGATTTAGGGTGTTCTGAATACCTTGTATAATATCCAGACATATAAGAATGCTTGTAAAATTCTCAGCTGTCATGTTTCTGTATGCGGAAGGCTTACGGTAAGGGGTGTGATCACGAGCCGAGGGCAGGCGCCCAGGTACTCGTATCCGTAAATGTACTGTGATAGAGCCATCCTGGCCATACAGTTGTCTAGATCCAGGTCCCAGTAATACCGTAGTTGTCTTTGCCACTGAAAGCTGCTGTTCGAATCAACCTGATGGGTACAGACACGAGAGAAACCACACACGCATATAACGGCATGATCTGAAGATCCGCAGTGTGGGTTTTTTACCAGCCCTTCCGTCATCCCGGACTGGGGTCGGGACCCACCTTCTCCTTGACGAGGTCGGTGACGATGTCACGGGCATGCACATCAATGGTGATGAGGGCGGTGATGATGTTCCGGTGCAGTTTGGGAAGGCTGCCACGCACCAGTGCGGCCAAATCATTCAGCCTCTGCACAATCAAGAAAAACAGCACTGATTGGGCGGGCGAAATTTAGGCGGGACTCAAGTAGGAACAGAACTGCAAAATTAAGGATGACCTTCAGCAAGCAAGGAAACAGACGGCACAGAATGATATACATGGATGTCATAGAAATACACTGCTCAAAAAAATTAAAGGAACACTTTAAAAACACATCAGATCTCAATGGGAAAAAAAAGTCATACTGGACAGCTGTACTGATATGGACTGGGTAATGTGTCAGGAAGTCCAGGCTAGTCCATTTTGTCGAAATTACATTACGGCAACTCAGAATGGTACTCAGTAGTTTGTATGGCCCCCACGTGCTTGTATGCATGCCTGATAACGTTGGGGCATGCTCCTAATGAGACGACGGA
>JAAGVU020000049.1:7045821-7069725 GCA_011763525.2 Mormyrus iriodes
TCCCAGAAGTTTAACTGACTTGATGCTATACTCTGATTAAAAAGTGTTCCTTTAATTTTTTTGAGCAGTGTATAATTAAACATATCCCATTTATGAATTTGCTTTGTACCATACCTCAAAATTGACCTTTTCAAACTCTTGCAGAGCTTCAAAGTGATCATGTTCCCCTTCTAAACAGCTGTCCAAGTCTCGACACCACATTAACTGGGAAACGGTTAGCACAACCTAGACGACAGGACCCAAGGTTTAAGTGTCTCCATCACAAATCGAGACATATACCGTTGAAATTGTCTTAGTTGTACCTGTACCTGGGACGGGTGGCCGGCCACAACCCACTCCGCCCTGGGCCTGCTCTGATAGTCTGCAATTGAGGCCTTGCTCAGACGCCTCAGGGACGAAAACATGGCTTCCTCTACCTTTCCCAGCCAGTCTTCCACATTCCCACGAGCCTTCAAACCTTTCCCAAGACCCACCTGAAACAAATGAACAAAGAAACCATTTCATCCACAAATTCAAATGCTTCAAGCCCAAAACTGGAATAATGTCAATGCAGCTTATTAGTACGGGCAGTCCCCAGGTTACGAACGAGATCCGTTCCATAAGTCAAATCTTTAAGTCTTTATGTCTTTAAGTCAAATTTGTAGGTAAGCGGGAACAAACAAAAAAATAACAATACCGATTATTGTTGTTGTTGTTGTTATTATTATTATTATAGAGTAACAATAAAAGTGCCTACATACCGTACTGCACTGTACCTCGACCCGCCAAACACTGAAGCTGTACTATGTCTTCATAAGCGTTGCAAAGTAGTGCGTGTGTTCGTTATTATGAACCGTTGTATTTAACCCAAATTTTACAAATCATAGGCTTTATGGCAGTCTGTTCGTAAGTACAAGTTGTCTGTACGTTGGATATTCTTAACCTGGGAACTGCCTGTAATTTAAAAACACATCAAAACATATCGGAAGCTGTTAAAAAACCCAACAAGGTCATTCTTGTTCGTTGGTACACTGCCCATCAGATATGAGAGCAGAAGAGCCCTGCTTATATAATTTCAGACTGAAGACTAGTAGCACTGACCTTCTCCCCCTCAGGAGAGACCATGGCCAGGATGTCATTGCTGAAGACCTTTTCTGTGTCTCCCTTGTTGGGGGCATCGGTGGAGTGTGGGGACAAAGAAGCAAACTCCAGTCGAGCAATAGCGTCGAAACATTTCCGCAGGTGTGGCTGCACGGCCTGAGGGTTCCTTGTTTGTGCCAGGATTTCAAGCAGCTCGTCGTTTGACAGGAAGTAGAACCTGAACATAGCATAACTAAAACCTGAACATAACTGAACATAACCATGTCCAGAATGATATGTACAATATAGGAAACAATTGTATTCTTTTATGAATAAAGCAAGATGATGCAATCTATGATTAAAGCCATCATCTGAGTCCACCATTTATAAAATGGGTACTTAGACATTCCCAATATACTTAAGAACACTTCCCTTGGTAGAGTTCCTTTTTTCTTACCTGGAGAAAATGACTCTCTTGGATTCCAAGTATGCTTCTAGGCATTTCTGAATTTGGTCCAGTAAAGCATTGTTGTTCTGGAAGATTTCCAGGAGACCTGAAAACACAAATCAAAATAAAAATTGAGAATGTTATCTTCACATAAATGAGATCAGGCCAAGCAGAGTTTAGATCAGTGTTTCTCAACCTGGTCCTCAGGGACCCCCAGATAGCCCATCTCCCGGAGGGAGCAAAAATGTGGACTGTCTGGCAGGGAGCAAAAATATGGACCATTTGGGGGTCCACAAGGACCAGGTTGAGAAACACTGGTTTAGATTATTTTCCATTTATCCTTGTTTAAGAATAAAAATAATTTCCTAAAGTTGCACTATAATTTTAAACAAACATGAATGAACTCATGCATCCATTTTATGTAACCACTTATCTTATTCAGGGTTGTGGGGGGTATGGAGACTATAGGCACAAGGCAAGGAACAACCTAGGATGGGACGCCAACCCATTGCAGGGCACACTCACACACCATTCACACCTACAAGCAATAGCAACACCAAATAACCATAGCATGTTCTTGAACTGTGAGGGGGAAAATGGAGCACCTGGACAGAAACCCCACATGAAGATCATGCAGACTCCAAATACACGGAGACTTGAACCCTGGTCTCAGAGGGGTGGGGGTAACAGTGCTAACCACTGCACCACTGTGCCACCCAATATGAATTAACCAAACACCTAAAAGTAAATGCTATAGATCCTATCCCTACCTGGCTGCGTAGCAGCGCGCAGGGCCTTGGGCAGCTGGTTCACCTTCCTCATGACCTCCTTCCAGGACTTGTCCACTTGCAGGAACATTTTAGCCTCGGCTGGCAGCTGCCTTTGGATATCTGGGGCGCTGAAGATGCTCTCCAGATACAGCCAGTTTCTCTGACATGTCAGCCACTCGTCCTGTTTGTAAGCAATGGTCGTACAGCAGCATCATATGATGCCTACAGCGGGATGTTTATTGCATGCTGTCAATCACAGCCTGGTTTAACCAATGAAAAATGGCTCCCTGTCAGTAGGCATGTAACGATTCACCCAATTCACAATTCGGTTTAATTCATAATACCGGATTCACAATTCAATTTTCCCGGGACATTTTTGAAAAAGAAAATTAAATGAAGAAAATTTTATTACCAAAA
Source organism: Mormyrus iriodes (assembly GCA_011763525.2). Classification (NCBI taxonomy): domain Eukaryota; kingdom Metazoa; phylum Chordata; class Actinopteri; order Osteoglossiformes; family Mormyridae; genus Mormyrus; species Mormyrus iriodes. The sequence continues at coordinate 7,048,516 of JAAGVU020000049.1, forward strand.
ATACAACATTTATTTCCCATTCTTTATCAAAATAAATATTCCTTTTGTTAAATAAAAAAAAAATCTTGTTTCATTTTCTTAATAATCAACAATTATTATTCACAAACATTTGGAGTGAAATACAGTAGCCTTATTTTTCCCATCAGTGTATAAAAGACAATGCAAAAAAGGATATTTAATTAAATGTAATGCAACATCTATCGATAATAAATCTCATTCTTAAATTGATCATTTCTGCTGGCACATCGATGTAGCGAAACTACAGGAGGATCCTCATTTCAGATCCTCAGTCGTGGATAGCGTTCCGGCCTCACCAGAGTCTGACCGAACAGGGCCAGCTGTGTCTGCCATTCATCCACCCTGGCCTTGATCGGGCCCACATAGCGAGAGGAAGCCACCGCCGCTAGATTGATGGTGCTGTCATCCAGCAGAACCTAAACAGAGCAGACATGTACTAAGCGCTTTGAAAGGCTGCTTCGAGGGAGCTGCATAGAGGAAGAGCAGAGACATCAGCTACAAGCGACATGCATTGGTAGGAAATGAGATTTCACACCGACCTTTAGTCCCCAGAGGAAGAAGGAATGTGCTGTTGTTTCCTGACCTGAATATCATCTGTTCCCCCAAGAATAAACACGTCTTTGGACTCCCGATGAGAGAGCACCACAAACTCCGTGGTCTTCCAGGAATCTTCCACCTGAGTCCATTCAGGATATGATGGATGGAACCAGGTTAATATTAGAGTAGACATTTAACGTGAAAAACCATGTAGGAGGGTCGTGTGACGGCTCCTTATCAGGGGCCTGTATCATAAAGCCGGAATTGTTGCTGAGCTGGATAAGTCAATTTAAACTGGGGGACCTTAAATCCAGCAAGTTATCCGGCTAAGCGAGAAATCCAGCTTTGCGATACAGACACGAGGATAAGTGGTTAGAATATGGATGGAAATACAAAGGGGAAACAAACTCATAAAACTTTTAGAGGTGCGCTGAAATTGAAAACAGATAATACACACAATGAATGAACACATCCACACCTTTTTGAGAATCATCTCCAAGGAGGCTTCGCCTGAGGCTTGCCCTGACACCTGGAAGCAATTATTTATATGTCAACCGACTACTGCCTGTTGGACAGGGATGGTTACAACAAGAGTTCAGTGTATTTCCAGCACCTCCTGGATCCTGGAGTCAAAGCCAAAGATTCCAAGGTCCTCCAAGATGGCCAGAGTGAATGGTTCAGCAACTAAATTGGTGCCCACAATCTGCTCCAGCATGTCCCAGTGTCGTGCTTTGAGGTATGGGTTCCTCAGGTTCATAACGATTGGGAGCTGAAAACACGGGGATTGAGTTCATGTGAACCAATGGGCTTCCATCTTTGCATCATACAAACATTGTTGGATGATGCTTTACATTAACTGCATCTTCATAATAAATTCATTATGATTTCACGGAACATTCAGTGCACCTTCATAATGCGCTCATAGAACATTCATAAGCAGCATGTAAGTATACCATAACATCCTAACATACTTTAACAGCTTTAATATACATTAATTACAAACATTATATTATAATAACGAACGTTATATTTGTATAATCGTATAATGTTCACTATTAATGTATATTAAAGCCATTAAGGCATGTTGGGATGATAAGGTATACTTACATTCTGCTTATGAATGTTCTACAAATGCATTATAAAGGCATTATGAAGTTTCAGTTAAAGTAAGGTGTTACCCATTTTTGTATAGTGTTTGAAGGACCATGACTTTAACATCATACATACATCATACATAGAGTTGAGTTTCCAAAACCTCACTATCACCCATAATTAATAATCATCGTGAAAGTGATATTCTCCCGTCATCAATGTTTTAAATACAAAATGAGATCAGGTGAATTGGAGATGCCATGCAATTAAGATTTTCTCTTAAGATGTCCTCAAATCTACAAACCTTCTCCCTCATTCTCTCCACGTGATCTTTCAGCTTGGACACCACATTATTAGGTGGAAGACCCTTCTCCAGTTGGATCACGATTTTGCTGTATTTTGTGACTTGAGTGCTCAACTCCTCAGGGTCCAATTTGTCAGACTTGCACTGGAGGGAACATGAAGAACACAAATCAAGAAATTACCAGTGAGACACTGGAAAGGCAATATACCATACCAAACTGATCACCATTACCATTCCGAGCACTGGGTCAACCTAAAAAATAGACATTTCTTTGCAAAGAACTTATAAGACAATAACTGAAAATATGACATGTCCACCAGATATTTACACCTGTAGTGTGTAGGCTTGGTTTCTGCTACTCTTACCTCCATCCAGCGAGCTTGTAGGACCTCCCATTCCTCCAGAGATTCCCAAAGCAGCCTCCTCAACCTAACCTCTGCACTCAGCTCCTCCAGAGCCTCATACTTTGTAACCTCCACCTATAAGAGTGTAGCACCAACCCCAGTTAGCATGTAAACACTGAATATGACTTCCTAAACAGTCTTCAAAGGTCTGTGAATCCATAATATTCCAGGTGCAATGAGATATTTCAGGTCAAAATATTGGTTGCTTGGTTGGTGGCAAAGTTATGCTTCACCTTGAAATTCTTCTGGTACTTTTTATACTGTAGGGCTTGAGTTTGCAGATCCTCGATGGCTCTGTGAATCTCCCCCAGCAGCTCCTTCACCACTGCCCTTTCAGCATTAATGTCCAGTGTTTGCTGTTCCTGGAACAGTCAGTGGTGTGAATTAAAACTACAATACTAGCAAATATGATACTTAATACTTTCCTATTCCGTCTATTCAAACATCTATAGGTCTAAACATCAGAACCAGAATACTTTATTAATTATGAGGAAATTTGGTATCGCTACAGTTGCTTCAGACAAGAATAGAGGTATGACGATAACAGAGAAAAGATTATACAAACAATAACAATGTAGTTTAAAAATATAGTTTAAAATAGGTAAATAGTATATAAATGATATGTAATTAACTATGACCAAGGTATATAAAAGTGTGTGCTGTTTGCCTAAGAAGCAATAGACACGCAATTGATGCACATATCACTAAAAAGTTTTGCGTTAGGATTACCATATACAATTCCCCATAGAAACATGTCTTTAAGGTGTTATAAATCACCTGAGCCTGCTGCTTGACCCTCTTGACCTCTCTGTTAAGGTCATCGCTGTCACTCTGCAGATGCTGACAGAACTTTTCAACGTTCATGTCTCTCTCGCCCTCAGCCTTGTCGATGGCATTGCGCACGCCGATGATGGAAGGTTTCAAGGTAGTGTACATAGCAAAGTCTTCAGGCGGAGCAGGTACACAATACTGCTCAATCAACGTGTACATCTGGCAGACTGTCTCTCCCTCTGCATCCAACACGTCAATCTAATGGCAGTAAACATCACATAAAAATTTCAACATTGAACATCTGTAACTCAAAGAATAAACAGGGCTGACAGAAATCCTCTACACTCACCCTCTCTTGAATCTCATCTAGGAACGTCAAGGATTTGACATACTCAACAGTTGACATGGGAATAAATTCCAATTTAAACTGAGCATCCTGGAGCTCAGCCATGATGGCGTCCAACTTATTCTTCGCCAAAATGGGTAGCATGTTGTTGATGGCCTGGAGAAAGGAGATGGTTTGTCTAATTACTGAGCTTACACAGTGATACAAGCTTAGCGTGCCATAACCTAAAATTTGCTACATAGATCTATACTCATATGGATACTCAAAGATGCAACTGGGGCAATTTTGTCTGAACGGTCTCTATCTGAGAATGCTTCTACTGTAAATGTCCGGGTCTTGTAAGGGTACTAAATTTTGATTTCTCAATGTGTACATGTACTTAAGAAACACCCTCAAAACGATAATGACTGGCATTGAAGTATGAAATTTGACACTGAACACGTGTGAAAACTGTGCATCTTAAATATGTATGCAACCCACCAGAGACTCAGATAAAAAAAAAAAAAAAAAAAACTCTGTTTCTGAGATTATTTCTAGCTACAGATGAGTAAAATCCTGTTTTCTTCTGCTTTCTGTATCTGGATGTGAAGTAGTGCCTAAACACACACTGTGATTGTGCCATCCTATCTGTGGTGCTTAAAGACTGCACACCCCCTACAGCCTATGACTGCGGCTTATCCAAACTGCCCTGAATGGCTGGCAGATTTAAAGAAATCCCACTCTCGTACTACAGTATTATAACACAATAATGCATCAAATACCATCAGTCTATCTTTGTTTTTGTGGTATCTTACCTCTAAGCAACGCAGCGGAGATGGAATCAGCTTTGCCCGGAACTGGGTGGTATCCACAAGGAGCAGACCCAGATGTCTCTTTGGCTTAATGGCTAGAGCTTCCTGGTGCTGTTTGTGGTACTTCTCCAGATTGTCCCTGAAGAAGTCTACCCCTGTGCCATTGACACAGTAAGTATAACAATAGAATCATTTAGAAACTTAAAGGTATTATAGGCATATAAGCAAATGCTGAAATGATGGGAATGCTACGTAGCTTTTTTCCATTTATGTATGTTGAGACATAATTGGAAAAAAAATTAAATCACAAAAGTGGTGGTAATACCATAGTCTTGCTTCTTGAGAGCGTCTAGGTCGAGACCCACGTTCTCCTTGAAGAAGAGGCGGAATCGCTCAAAGGTGTGAGCGTACACATTTGCTGCACTGAAGGAAAACTGTAGGGATTGCTGATAAGAAGAGGGAGCACAGAGACGTATATACCATTAGCATCCTCCATACAACAGTGCTAATTTATCAACCTGGATGAGCCTAGCAGGCATCCATATTCATTATACAGATTGTAGTACCAAACAGTGTGTAATTAAGATAATAGCTAGTTATTGTAACTATGCCATAAAATACTATTGTGACGACATCTTTGATGACAAGGCCTTGCACTGACATTCATTTGAACATAAACCCATTGTAGCAACAATTCTCACAATTCTAATGATCACCTTTATATTCTCAATGAGAGTCTGCAGATGGTTCTCATCCCTGAACATCATCTCTAAATTGTGGCTGTCCTCAGATATTTCATCATCCGCCTCCTGTAACATCAGGGTCTCAGTGGGGTCTTTGTATAATCACGACATCCTGAAGTAGCATTTAATACGCAACAGCTTAGTGAAACTTAACCAAAATATTAGCATGAGCACCTTGCTACTCCGTAATGACTCTGTGAAGGCATCAAAGTGGGAGTCGAAGAGTAGGGTATCCACTGAGAGCACTGTCGCCTGGAAACGTGTAATTATCTCCCCAGTGCAGTCCTGTCACCCAAGCCAAAGCCATGCATCAGAGTCTAACAGTGAAGACTATACTAAACAGCCCTTGCACAAATACTACAACAGCAGGTCATCTCTACTAACCAAGAAGTCATCTAGGGAAGGCTTGAAGGATAAGCAGTGGGTCTCTAGCACCATCTCTGATGTGAACATTGGTGGGGGTGTAGCTGCCTTGTCCATGGCACTGCCCTGAAGTCATCGGTAAAAAAATGAGAGGTATACAGCACAATACCTGAGAAATGAATAAATAAAATACTTCACACAGATACGCAGCCTTATATCCAGGTAGCTTACAGTGAAATGTTGAGACATAACTTGAAGCAAACTGTGAAACACACACATACACACACATACACATTTTTAAAATAATTAACACCAAATGCTAAAACATTCTGATGTATAATTCCTCATCTGAACAAGTTTTATCACTGAGGTTGAACAGTTGTCATTAAACACGAGTTACAATTGGCCCTTTCAAATGAATGATTGTTATACATTGTTATCCCACAAAGATAATACTGTCAATATTAATTAAAATTTGAATTTTTTGAGGACCCCTACTTGGCATGACTGAACTGCCAAAAAGGTTACTACCTTTTTCTTGGTGTCCCCTTCGGGTTCAGAGAGGCACCAGCTCTGGATGACCTCCTCTGAGGGAGTACTTTCAATGCACTCTTTCAGAAAGATCAGCAACGAGGTCACAGAATTCACCACCAGTATGTACAAGGTGTCCAGAATAAGGTAGTCCACGAGTCTGATAAAGCTAAAACAGTTGGGCACCATCAACAGTATAAACTACTTCAAGCGAAAGACCGCAAAGCATGACTTTGAAAGGTGGAGAGCAGGTTTTAAAAAGTATATGACCCTATTTAAAGAAATAATATGCACAAACCAAGTGAGCCGTTTGCAATGGGATCTCTTCATGACCTGATGAAAACAAGGAATATCCATTGGCCTCTCGGAAAGAATCTCCATCTTAGACATTGTCTGTCCAACCAGAACTTGCTCTCCTGCAATTAAGACACAGAGGAATTATACAGCTGCCAATAAACTGCTGGCTTCCTTGTTTTGCAATAAGAATCGGTCTCCCTGCCACTGCCCCAGCTCAAACATGGGGGCCTGAAAGCTGGGATGAATCGCCCCCAGTGCTGTCGATTCTCCGCATCTGTAGCCTGGGAGACACTCAGGAAATTACCGGGCATGTATCCGGCCTCCAGCAGCGCCGTGCAGCATGCAGTCTTGGTCACCTCCTTCACCAGCTCCCTGAATTCCTCCAGGCGAGAAGAAACCTGCAAAGATAATACAGAGGAGCACAACTGACCTCATAGCTATAAACTCAAATTTCAACAGGCCTTTGTTTCAAAAACTTCATATCAGATATTACATAAAATGTACAGTTGAATAGACTGAAGCCATACCTCCTTCAGCTGTTTGTACTGGACACTCTGGAACTCCTGGAGGGTGTAAGTATGGTCCTTCTCAAAGCAGCATAGGCTCATGTCACTAATGCGATAACACATCTCCCAAACGTCAATGAGTGCAGGGCGCAGTGACTGGGAACAATAAACACACTAGTCAGTATAATGCTTTCAATTTCTGAAAAGCTTCATGTATAGGTTGGGTTTTACAAAATATTACAGATTGATTTCCATTCAGTAAAGCACAGTGACTCCAGGGTAGGGGGTGTGAATCCTGACTCCACATTTAGTGTATGGAGTATGTGTGTTCTTCCCAAGTCATATGGGTTATCTTAAATTTTAATGCATGTATATGTCCTGTGATGGCCTGATATCTCATCTAGTGTGTTCCCTTGCCCGGTGCCACCCCCCCTCCCCAGATCAGTGACTGGAATTTGTATGATTTTCATTCCTTGACACTGAATAAGATTCTCCTTCATGACAAAGAAGTTTCCCAAAGCCCATTCTAGATTGCTAATGGCTAGTCAATAACTATACCGACCTCGTTGGCAATGAAGAGGTGCTTCTGCAGCGACGACCTGTGCTTCTTCATATTCTTGGAGCGCACATTGGTCCTCCACACCCGAAACGCCTTCCACTTGCGGAAGAGAGAGAAGGTGGGTATGCGCAAGAGCCTTCGGTAGCAGCGACATTCGTATTCCCACCTGTCCAGCGGCACAAATGCATCTTCCCCTTTATTCCAGCTCGTCACGCCCGCTGGACTGATGGTGAAGAAGTCTGGACTTTTCTTTTTGACATATTCCACAACCCTGTCCAAAAGGCAATGATCGATATGTTAATTGGCGTACATTGCACACAGAAGACTGCTGAATGCGGCACATGAAATCTAGTCTTTCAACTCTCGAATTAATCACAAAAAAAACAAATCATACAACATATAATGAAAAAACCTTTGGCAAATTTGGAATCAAACATATTAAAATATAACCAAACACTTTTGGAATGAAATAATTCATGGTACATGCATGTATATTTGCTCACAAATGCAAAAAAAAATCCTTTGATTTTGGTCAAAGGTATTTCACAGAGTTTGCATGTGGAAGCTTTGGTTTGTTCGTTAATAATAAGAAGCAAAGATTATACTTGTGGTCTTGGCAAGAGTGAACTTGCTAACTTTCTTCCCAAGAAGGAACTTGGGGCTCAATGAATCATGGGATTGGTCTTGTTTAGCGAGGATGCAACCAACGCATCCTTGATATTTGGGGCGGGGCAAGAATGGCATCTGAGGATTTTTACTGTCCTCTGTATTTTTGTTCTTTGTCCTGAAACTGGTCTTTGGCAAAGGAAGATGACATAGGTATGTGAGAACACAAGCACGGTCAAGTATGCATGAGAGATACCCTTAGTCTTACTTGAGGTTGTATGGGTTGTAATTGATGGAGGACTTGGGTACTGCTGGAACCAGGTACAGCACTCCCAGATGAGGGTTGTTGCGGATGGTCTGGATGATGTCAAGGGGTTCATCAATTTTTGCACGGATCACCTCATTTACTGATCTGAACTGCAGCGGGTGCGATGGAGGAGGAGACGGTGTGTGGTACAAAAGTGAAACTGAGGTGTCTGCACGGGACTGAAGCTTTTTGGGAGGAGATGGGGAGTAGCTCCTACTTTGGGACAGTTGACCCTGAAAACCATAGTGACATACGTCAATATAACTCATGGGCTGCTTACAGAACAGACGAGTGACTCAGTGACGGTGACACAATGGCTAACCGGCTTTTCCGTCTCTAGTCCTGAGAGTCTGGGTAGGTGCACTGAGGATGATGGCCTCTCTGTGGATGACACCGTGTCATTTGAGCACACAGGTTTCTTATGTTCATGGTATTTCCTTAGAACAGGCTGAAACAAAGCACACATTACACTTAACCACTACTACCATGAGTGCCCATAGCATGAAAACAACTTAGTTTGCAGCCAGTCAAAAGCTTACACACCAGCATCTCCAGCTCAACAGGATTCTTTCTTGCTCTCCTGCGCTCCAGGGCCTTAGTGGTGCTGGGGAAGACAAGGACCTCTGGGTTGCGATAGGGCCCTGAAGGTGCTATGGAAATCAACCTAGCTAGAAGCAGGTCGGGATCAACCTGACCTGGCAGCACTGGTAGCCCTTGCTGTCGCTCCATCGTGCCACTGAACATTTTGACAGTGATAGAAATAAAAATTAAAACATGCATTTAGCTACCTATTTCTGTAACTCAGGGTTGCCCACTTTGGTCAGCTGGCTGGTGTGAGATTTCCAATTTTAGACAAGTCTGCACACGCATTTACATGTACGTAAGTGTTTTATTACCTTATAAATAGTCTGTAGGGTTTGCAAACTACCCCAACACTTTTAATGTAGATCAGTTTTGGGTTTAAAATGGAATAATAAAGATTTGCCGTAAGATTCATGCCTGAGCGTGAGAGTTTGAAAGTGTGAGTGTCACGTCAGATGTGTGAGGGTTGGCAACCCTGGTAACTAGCTGTTTAGTGGTATTTAACAGTAGCTACAGTGAGGAACTTGACTAGGTTTATTAGTAACAAAGCTTACTCTCCTACTGTAAGAAAGTTTCCTCCATCAATCAATCCATCCATCCACTAATGTCGGCGGATAAACAGCTTGCAATGTATATTATTCAGCAAAGTGGCAGGACTCAGGATAGTTGACTACCAGCGAAAAGTGAGTAAACTCTGCCAGCTGCGGGCTCGTTCTGCAGCCATATATCACTCTCAGTCCCACAAATTGTCATTAGATACCATACGTTTACAATACAATGCTAGTTCATGCCAGCCACTTTCGGTAATTAAAAATAAATAAGCAAGTCTGAAATAAAAAACTGAAAAAATCAAATATATGGCAGAACACAGGTCTAGCAGATGTACAAAATAAGTTAAATACGTACACGTGAATAGTACAGCTCATTACGCAGACGACACTCAAGAGACCTGGTTTACAGTGAAAACTAAATGAGTATTTAACGAGTTACCAGGCACTGTGCCATACGTGTTTTATTTATATTGCTGGCGCATTCAATATTTTAGTTAATATTAACTATAGTATCCAGCTAAACGTTCCTGTCGACAATTTCCAGTTTCAACAATACTTTTACAGTCATCCTCGTGACTTCATACTTACAGGACATGAGTTTATTCCACGACACCTATAGATTGTATCTATTAATTATAATAGTATAATTGTCAGAAGATACAACCAGTTAACAGTCAGTACACAAGTAGTCCAGCACGGCTAACAAAATGAGACAAACCGGCATGTTTACAGTTACCTAGCAACAAGGATGCGGCTGAAATAGATACGTTTTCTTAATTAAACAACACAAGGAATTTGTGAGTTATATCCTCAGAATAGGAAAACAGAAAGGAAAAAATAGACAAATAATCAGTGAATAGAGGCAGACAAAATATTTATTTTGTTATTTTCTTACTTACAGATATAACTATTTCCAAATGTGCATTGCAAGTCAGTAATCACCAAACTCCATAATTTGTCTGCTAACTTAAAGATTTATGTTTGGACTGTTTCCCAAAGAAATACCGCTCTATTAAAAATGTTGAAATGTGTAATAAGTACAACTGTTATTCACAAATTGTGGAATTGTGAAAAAAAATCCCGGCTCTGAGATTATAACATCCAGGTAGTAAATCTGTCGGAGCACAACAGCGAGCAATCGTCCAGTTTTGGGCAGATCTCTGCACTGACCAAGCCGTTTACATTAAGCTGTCATTATACTCATCTTTATGTTTTAGATCATATTACTCGGTTTATATATATATATATATATATATATATACACACACACACACACACCTGCATTAGGGCTAAGTTTGAATGAAATTTGCTTATTTTTATATATTCACAATTTCTGTGTTGTATATTTATATATGTTTGTCCAGGCAATTACTGCTAGTTAAACATGCAGTGACCATTAATAGGTAAAAAGAAGGTATGGGGAAATACATACAGACGCTATACAGATAGAGATTCATATCAGAAATGTCAAAAAACCTAATATCACGCAAGACAGAATCTAATGCGGAGTTTTTGTTGGTAAAAGTATTTAAAATCTTGCATCAACCCTGATTCTCTTTCTCAGTACTATTTCCAAGATCATTATGGACCATGAAACTGGTGTTGTTTACCTCCTCTCCGTTAGGGGGCAGTAAACATCTATGCCACTTTTCACTCACCGCTTATTCTCTTTAATTTTCGCTGCTCTTTGGTAAGCCGGAACAGAATCTGCTTTTGTTTACACACATATGTAATTCTATCCTTGGCATATTAAACATCGCAGTTTAGCAATGGGAGGCTACGGCGTGATGGCTGACGACGAAACCATCGATTATTCAGTACATGAAGCGTGGAACGAAGCAACTAACGTGTATCTCTTAGTGATCTTAGTTAGCATCGGTTTGCTTATGTACGCCAGAAAGTGAGTATCATGAGTTCTCAGGGGCATCCCGGCCGTTCCATGTATTTCTTACATTTCAAATCCAGCTCAATCACTTAATTAAATTAATTTTATAAAGTCAATGATGTACTGATACCAGGTGAGGCAGTGGTCGAGTCCTGCTTCTATATCATTCATGTTTTGCAGAAACAAGAGGAAGATAATGCGGATTTTCACTCTGCCTCCGACCGTGGGCTCCACACCAGAGCCCAACTTCTACGACAGTTTGCAGAAAGTGCGGTTACGCCAGCAGTTAGAAATGTATTCTATTGGTGAGTGGACAGGCAGATCGGATGCGTTTGGCGTTTAAAAATGTGGTTGCGTTGCGTTTGTTCTGAATGTTACCCATAATGCAGTGCGTCATGACATTGATGCCTACACTCATTCATACACAGAAGTCCTGCTTGTCTGACAAGCTTAGCAAGTCAGCTCATTAATGTTGTTTCGATTAAATCATTCCTTCAGATTCGGCTTGTACTTGGTGGTGACCCTTTTGTTAGCAGATTTACGTTGTTTCATAATTAGTTACCTTTGCAATATAATTGCATTCCTTTCAACTGAATATAACTATTAAACTAATGCTAATTTCAATTTCTAGACTTATCTCCAAGTATTATTATTCCTAATACTGTATAAAAACTTGCATTTTTCAACTTATTTCCCAAATAAGTTCTACTTCCAGTGCCAGAAACTGATGTGAATTTCTTTTTATAGATGAGATTTAATAATGATTAATTCAATGTAATGAACCTCCACTTTATCTTTGTTTTGATTTATGCAGCAAGAAAGTACGACCAACAGCAGCAAAGTAAACCAGACAATGTACAGGTGGCCATGGAGTGAAGACTTAACAGCTTTGCAGCTTTTTTAGGGGCGATTTCTGTATGAGGCATTATTTCATTTGAAGACCGGTGGTACTAGCACTGCACTGTCATTATATTTATTAGTCAGATTAACTGGTGATGCAGAAGTTTGCCAAGTGTACATTTACCTACATATTACAGAAAGCAGCAAACAATATTGAATCTGACATTCAAGTGGACAGAAGGAGCGAGATAAAAATACAAATTTGCACACTGGTGATATTAATGTGAGTGGAATTTTTTTTATTGCAAATATTACAGTAAAAAATGAACATTTCAAGGATCACAAAGATGGTCCCTGGAACTTGGCACATTTTATCCCGTTTCTAGATCAACAGAGGCTGCTTTTCTTCTTTGTGATGCTACAATGCTGAGCTGGATGGGGAGAAAAGACGCCTGGTTCAGAATCTTTTAGTTGTGGTCAGCCTAAACTCTGAAATACTCCATGTTTGATCCCTGCTGTTCAAGATAATAAACTTTTCAGTCCTTCAATTGTTCTTAATTCTCCTTTTGTTGACCAGTACACAAAGCTGACACTCTCTTGATGAAAAACTCTAGAAAAATCTGTCTTTTATACATTTTTTTAATGTTATATATTATACTGCCCCAGCTTAATAGTCAGGGAAACATGCTTGTGATTGCGGATTTGAACCAGCAACCTTTCAACCAGCAAGGTATGGCCCCCACGCACTGCACCGCAGGCACTAAATAGTTGCCCACTGCTATGTCACATACGGGTTAAACACAGAGGATGCATTTCATCGTTGTGTACTTGGTGCTGTGGTGCGTCAAGAATGATAATCACTTTCCCCTTCGTATTAAGTATTCTAGCCAAATACTGAATGAATGCTAGGCCAGTCAGTTAAGCTGGGTAATTAACAAGATAAACTAAGCTGGATTAACTTTAAATAGTGGGATAAATGACCTGTCACCAACAGCATTAACACCACACTCAGAAGGTCACAGTACCTGTTGTGATATTGTTGAAGCCCTTTGCTCGGCCTGAGTCAGACGCCTTTGGAGTCTGTTAATCTTCTCTTGATACTCCGCCATTTGCCTTTCATACTGTAATGACAGCAGTCACGTGTAAAGAAATACAACTGTTATGCTGTAGTCAGGATCTTAAGACACCCGGGGCATAGCCCAGAGACGTAATCAGTCCGAAGGTTCTCTAACAGATCACGGTTGTTACAGCATTTTAGCTAAATAATTGGGGGTCAGTTGAATTCATTCGGGGCTTCTGCCCCAGGATCATGATTCGTCTGGCAGTAGGCACTGCTTGTTTTCAGAAAAACACATGTAGTCCCTGACGTCTTTAAACGGGTTTCCTCCTGTACTGTAGACATGCAGTTAGGTGAAGCGATGCCTCTGAATTGCCCATAGTGTGTTACTGTGTGTCTATATCCCCTGCATCCTATTTCCCGTTTCCCTGCCTCAGGCCTGAGGTTGACTCCAGGAACCCTCATGAACTGGTCCTGGGTATATGGTTAGAAGATGGATAGACAGATACAGTAGATTCTTATTCTGACAGATCTTCAATGTTCCTCAACAAACGTAGATCAGTTTATACATCACATTTTGTATTACATGAGTATCTTACTTCAGAAATACTTCTAGTACTTTGAAATCTGTGCAGTTAATCATCTACTTATTTGGCCTTTATTATTTTCATAGTTAATCAGATCTCATGATGTAACATATATATATATATATATATATATATATATATATATATATATATATAGAGAGAGAGAGAGAGAGAGAGAGCTGCTGTTCAAAGGAGGGCTGACTGAGGTATGGATATGGGTTTTGTCAATTAGGGATACGTTACCTCCAACATCTTTTCACGATCTCCTTCCAACTGGACCTCCAGTTCCCGAGAATGTTGCTTTTGTCGCACCAGCTCAGCCCTGCAATCGATGTGCCAAGACATTCAGTTAAATCGAGTTACTCATCAGTACATTATACCGTGCTATGAAACCTCAGGTTTTGACAGAGAAACTGTAAAACCTAGATGTGAAAATTAACAACTGAAATGGCACAAATCCCATACTCAGTTATTTTGGACGCACCAGATCACTTAGTCATTTGAAAACTGGACTTATGTTTTAAAAGCCCCGAGTTCCTATGTCTAGTGCATCTGGTCTTGTTTCACCTGAATGCCCCTATAACATGATTTACTGTAAAATCTTCACTCCTTCACATACAGTACTGTGCAAAACTCTTAGGCAGTCAAAGGAAATGTTTAAAGCTATTTATCTGAGTATTAAGGGTGTGTGTGCTCAAAACAAAAAAATAAATAAATTTAACATCAGAACAAATAAAAATTAAGAGTAACACAACAAAAACTAACAAGCATTTCCTCCGTTCTCTGTGTTGGATGGCTAGATGAACATTGCTTCAGTTCCCAAACTCCTCCTCAGGGGCACCTCTGCGGTTCCATGTATTTGTTACATTTCACATCCAGCTCAATTAATTAATTTGGTTTTAAAAAGTCGATGAAGTATTGATTGGCAGTACGGGGTGGGGTAGTGGTGGAGTCAAAAAAATACATGGGTATATTATATGGTTACTGCAAATACTGGGGTGACTTTGACACACTTTGACAGATAATATCATAGATTTAGACTAACATGAAGATCATCTGAACATCATTTTCTTAGACTGCCTAAAACTTCTGCACAGTACAGTATACGAAGCCTTAGCAAATGTTCACCATTTTGTAAGCACATCTGGACACTCACGCATGTATGTAAATAAAAATCAACAATGGCCACGTTATATACGTTAGAAATACATCTGACGTACTTTAAGCCTGCCACTTTGTGCTCAAAGGCCTCAGCCAGCTTTCGTGCCTCCTCCTTCCAGCGCTTGCTGGTCCTTTGTTGTGCCACCAGCAGGCGGTTGAGGTCGGCGCAGGAGCTGCGGCCATTCTCCTCCAGTTCACGCACCCTGGCCTCCAGCCCCTGCTCCTTCAAGGAGAACTCGTGCTGCATGGCGGACACCTACGGTGGAGGCAGAACGCCAGGTGGCGGTGACCCCGACCCTGTCTTGGTGTATCTGCGTAGCGTGGGGCCTCGGGCCCCCCACACTGCCCCCCCACGGGCATCCACCTGCCGTTTGGCCTTCCTCTGGGCCTGCACGGAGGCCTTGCGCAACTCCTCCATCTCCCTGTGCAGCTGCTGGTTCTCCTGCTGCAGCCGCAGTCTCTCCTCGCTCACACTGCTGCAGTCGTTCCGGGCCCCCGCCAGTGCTGCCTGCAGCCTGCGCACCTCCTCCTGGGAGCGGGACAGCTCTTCCTGATACCTGCGGGTGGGACAGGGTTCCTGTATGCCTAAAGATTTTGGCACGGGAGTTGCTGCATTGGTGGATTGGCATGTTCCCCCTCTGGGCAGGAGGCTGTCAGCTTTGCGGGCACATTTGTGAGAAAGGTTGGGAAGGATATTTTAATCCATCCATCCATCCTCAAAGCACTCTTCCTGGTCAGGGCCCTGGAGCCTTTCCCAGGCAGAAGTGGGCACAAGGCTGAGGTACATCCTGAATGGGATGCCTGTAATCTTTTTCGTTGCTTTTTATTAAAAACAGTCAATTGTTGTGATTAAAATAGTGGAAAGACTCATCTGGCTTCTCTGGCTTAAGACTCCGGGACCACAGATACTAAGCTGTGTGACAGCATTTGAGAATGCCACTCAATATCACATTAAATACAACGATGGATTTTAAGCTACGCATATGTGCCTTAATGCAAGCTTGATTGCTTCTTGTGTCAGTGTGAAGATATGAACACCTACTGGTGTATTCATGAAGCATTAAACCCCAATGTGTGGATGACCAGGTTGTCATTTGTTCACTTACTCCATCTCCATCTTTTTCATCTTGTTCTGCGTGGTCTGGAGCGTGATCTGCAGGTCGTCCTTCAGCCGCTCGGCACTAAGGCATCTGTCATGGAGGGTGTCGATCTTCCTGTACTCCGGTTCCCCTGCCTTTCCGTCCCGATACATCTGGGGGATGACATTTTAAAATGTCCATGTCTGGGGCAGACGACAAATCGGCTTACTAGCAAATTGCCGCCACAATGCTGAAACACCAGATCTAAAGTGGTAAAATATTAATGGAAAAAAACAGTAGAATATTAGCTAATAATCATTGATACTATCATTTCAGCTACTAAACTGGAAAATTCCAAATACATGAAATCTGGGTTTCTCTGATCTACAGAATTTCAGGAAAATATATGTTAATAAACTCTTACACGGCATATTTTGTTCAGCATCTCGTGCTTTTTTCTGCTACGTGTGGATCTTCTGTAGTATCCCTGCTTTAAATAAGGTCCTAAAGTATTGCACTACACAGGAAATGTTGTATTTTTAATATTTATAAATGCAAACATGCTGTACCAGCATTTAACTGTCGAATGACATGCAAATGAAATTGCTAGCTATTTGCTAGGGGTGTAACAATGCACCGAGGCACAATATCTCACGATTCGAAAATGACGATACGCATTGTAGAGGTGTAACAATGCAACACAGGACAAAATCATTTACAGAATGCTTTTTTTCACTGGAGTTTGCAGAATAAGGGAAAAAACTGCAAGAAAAAAAATGGTCAGGGCCAGTTCTAGGCAGGGGCACAGGGGTTGGGGGGGGGAAATGCCCCACCAAATGCTCCGCATGCCCCACTAAAGCCAAAGATGCGACCCACCAACATCTCTTATTGCCCCCCCCCCCCATTTGATGCAGTCTAGAACCGGCCCTGTTTTTTTTTTGTAAATGTTCATGTCTAAAAAGGAATAAATAAGAACTGTGAAGATCTTAGTTGGTCTTCAGTCTTATTTTCTTGAATACGTAGTGAATGTATAGAACCAAATTGTAAGTAGTCTGCATTGTTACATGCTTACTATTTGCAGGAATATGTTCCATCTCCATGGTGACAGCCAAGCTCACAAACAAACAACAAAATTACCTTTCCTAGTTCTTCCTCCACGGCCTCTCTCTCCCGCAAGCCTCTCTCTATCTGCGACTGCTTGTCTGCACATTCCTTAACGCGGAATACAAGAGCGATCCATCAACGGCACATAAGTATAAATCAGAAGCACCACCAGCTCACTAATGGGATTTTTCATCAAAGGATAGCGGCTTTGCACCAAAAATAAGCAATTTTATCCAACCTGTCCAACTGCGAAGACGTAAAGAAACAGTTAGGAACATGTAATACATTTAATACAGCTGACAATCATCTTTAATGTCATTCACAATGTACGAAAACGCAGGATTCAGTCTAAAAATGTGCAATTTGAGATTTTGGTTTTGCAGAGTTGCCAACCCACCAGCTGAAGGGCTGATAGTTCTTCCGCCATCCTGTGGATCTGTACGTTGCATTGCTTGCGGACACTCTCAACCTGAAAATAATAAAATCAATCAATTAGCTAACTGTAATATTACACCACCAGTTCATTAAAAACACTGTGTGAGTCAAATGTTTGGACACACCTACCCACAGAAAGATTTATTTGTACTGTTTTCTACATTTTAGAATAATCATAAATACATCAATACAATAAAATATATGGATATATTTGGAAAAATAATTTATTGGAGGGGTGGAGCACCTCTGTGGATTAGGACTCAGGAGGGTGCCGGTTCAAATCCCTGGGTCGGCAGAGTGCTCCCACCATTGGGCCCTTGAGCAAGGCCCTTTACTCCAATTACTCCAGGGACTGGGTGACTCTACAGTCTCCTCTACACCAGTTTCATAAGGCGGCCTCCTGGGATGCTTTTCCAGCTGTTCTGAAGGAGGTCCCACACATGCTGAGCTCTCATTGGCTGCTTTTCCTTCACTCTCTGGTCAAACTCCCTCAAAACCATCTCTACTGTGTTTTGGTCAGGTGGCCAAGTCATGTGATGCAACACTATCACTCGCCTTAGTTGGCATCTCCAAACTTTTTACTGGTACTGTATGTACCAATAAACTACAGTATTCAGCAGCTAAGGGAACTGAACAGGCACCCCGAATACCTTAAAATAGATTACATCCAACAAAGCAATCGATTTGTCCAAACTTTGGCTCATGCGTTACAGACTACACAAGTCTTAGAGCATAAGGTAATTAAATTAAGGGCTACGTTTGCATGGCACCACATCTAGGTCAGCATCTATAGGCACACGAGGCAGTTTTCCTGTTTAAGCAGGGACTCAACATTGTTTTTTGGGTAAATATCAAATTAATCATTCTTGGTGTGGAATTTCCCCGTGATCTCAACAGAATAACCTGTAAGCAAAACAAATGACCTCCTTTCTGGTTCGAGCGGCAGCGTCCTGGATAAACTTCTTCAGAGCCTCCTGCATCTTCTCCAGCTCTTCAGTCTTCTGCTTTTCTCTCAGAGAGGCCTGGAATTTATGAATTTATACATTATTTAGAATGTCTGAAATGCCTGACAAGCAAGAAAATTATAAATGCTAAACTCTAATTTTATTAAAATTATAATGATCATGTGAAAGGTGTAGGTTCGAGGCCCAGCTGGCCACGCTCACCCGCTCATAACAGTAATAATGATCATATGAAAGGTGTTGGTTTGAGGCCCAGCTGGCCACGCTCACCCGCTCATAACAGTAATAATGATCATATGAAAGGTGTTGGTTTGAGGCCCAGCTGGCCATGCTCACCTGCTCCTTCTGCAGCGAGGCCTCCTCCACCAGCTGTACGCTCTCGCGCACTTTGGCCACGGCCTCGTACTTCTCGTCCTCCAGGGTGGCACAGCGCCCCTGCAGCTCACCCACCTGCCTCTCCCACGTCGCCTGCTCACGCCTCAGCTGCTCCGCCTCCTGTGTAGCTACCTTCAGCCTGTCCCAGGAGAATGGGGGCGACACAGGGGATCAGTGACCCTCTCGTCTAAGAGTCACCCCACCCCCTTCCACGCCGGGACACTCACTTGGTGTCCAGCTGGCTGAGGGCCGACTGGAGCTGCTGAAGTCGCCTTTCAGATGCCTCCTCCTTCCCATGAGCCATCGCGGCGTCCTCCTCCTGAACACACACAGGAGAAACACAGACGCCCTCCAGCATGAAACCCATCTCGTTTTACACGGCAAATACATCTACTGCACTGTCTTTCATATAACCTCTTCCAGAGTTTTTCATCCATTAGCAGAAATTTTAAATTATTAAAGAATTAGAATACAAAACATGTTCCTGTAAATGTATAGCTAAATGTTTGTTTAGTGATTATCATTATTACTAGCAGTATTGTCTGAAGGATGCACATAAGTGAGAATTTCATTGTAACCAACACTATACAGGCACTCCCCAGATCAAGAACATCCAAATTATGGCAACTTGTACTCATGGACAGACTGCCATAAAGCCTATTATATTAAAAATTTGAGTTAAATACAACGGTCTGTAATAACAAACACACGTACTCGTGAAAACATTGTGTGGGGTCAGTGGGGCATCAGCTCGAGGTCCAGTACAGTATCACATTTATTTTTATTATTACTCTAGTATCAGCATTATCATTATTGTTATTATGTACTGCAGTGTTATTTTTCTGACTTACCCACAAATGTGCCTTAAAGACAGACTTAGGTAGCAATCTTAGGTAGTAGTAAAGTACCAATACCGGAAAAGACTTGCAACATCAGCTACATGTGTTGTAGCTCAGAAGTACCCATTCTTTTAGCCTCTATAACGTGCCAGTGTTGATTTTAAAGAACATGCAGGACAGTTAATTCCAGTCATGACAGAACTAAACACAAATAAGAGGACAGAACAGAAAACGGAAACGCTGCTGCCTTGAAAAGTTTCAAATGATTACAGTACGTAAAATGAATACGTTAAAATAATAAGGTACGTAAAATAAATACGTTAAAATAATTACATGTACGAAAAATGCACATAGGGCTTGTGCATATGAACAGGAACCTTGCGTTAATTCCCAATAACATGTGAAACAGTGCCCTGGCCTCTCATATTACGACGGCCACAAAATATGGTGTAACACCAGTAAAATCAGACAGTGATATTGATTGGTTGTCCATGGGGAAAACGTCATTCTGTGCGACGATATTTTTATTTAGTAGCTACTAACTACGATGTAACTTAAGTAGCAGTGGTGCACCTGACAATAAATTCGGTGCTAGCTTCAAACTAGCTAGTTTCAACATATGCTTTAAGGTACACTTTACACTTCACCTTACAATCAAATTTACACCATGCTGGCGCAACCCATTGCTGGTTTGTGTCTACAGACCCACAGCTTTCTGCAGTGTAGGTGGCATGTTGAACAAGTGATCACACAACATGGCAACAGGCCTACCCGCCGTTGCACCTGCTCTTCAGCATTCTGCATACGCTTGGCCATCTCCTCCATCTTGGACGTAGCTGATCTCAGATCTTGCTTTGCATGCCTGCGGCATGAAACGGTATCGATGTGCATTTTACAACACGGTCAAATAAGTAGGTTGGTCAAAGAGGGGAGGTGGGGGCCCACCTCAGCTGGCTACGTAGATTCTCCACCTCTGAGTTCTGCTCCATGACCGTCTTCAGAAACTGCTGGTTGGTCTGTGTGTTTCAAGTCAGACACAGGGTGCAGTGAGGCCCCATTGATCTTAATGACCAGAAGTGGGGGGCGTTAGAACCCAGAAGTGGGGGGCGTTAGACACTGACAGTTTAACAGCACAAAACCCATAATCCTTTGCAAGAAAAGTCAAGAAGGGGGAAACAATTAAACCTCCCCCCTATTAAAAATGCACTAGAAAGATATCATATTACTCTTCCAGCACACCTCCTATGTCTCACACCTCTAAGTGAAGGAACAAGAGTAAGAGATGAACAAATGGACTTGCAAAGGAGAGAAAATGACAGCTTGCTAAGTATGTGAAAGGGAATGAACAGAGCAGGATTACACCAACTGGAAGAGATTTGCATGAGAGAAAATGTGTCCTGTCCTAGGCTCATTACAGTCAATCTGATGTGCTCTCTAAATGCAGGTGAACAGTAAATCGGTAAGCAGCAAGGTGCCAAGTATAAGGGAATCCCTGCAATATGTCCAGTAGAACCTGGCAGCTTTTTATGCATTCAATCCTTACCGTCTCTAGCGTCTGATTGGCCTCTTGTAGTTGTC
>JAAGVU020000049.1:7082170-7096824 GCA_011763525.2 Mormyrus iriodes
GTTAACAAACGTCCATTAAATAATCTCTAAAATGCAGACAACAAAGAAGATGATATTGAGAAGTTTACTGTAAACTATAAGCCAGGGCTGTTCAAATCATGGTCCTCAAGGTCCAAGCCCTGCTGATTTCTCAGCCTTCCTTTACCTGTGAGCCAGGTGTGAAGCCTCTGGCCAATCAGAATCAGTAATTATTAAACGAACTACCTGGGAGAGCTGAAAACAAGGCCTGGATTTGGAATGGAGGTCCAGAGTTGAATAGCCCTACTATAGATACTTTATCGATCTCTGTTGGGAAATTCTCTTTATGCCTTCCCTAACTTGCTCTCTGTAGGTGAGAGCAAGCTGGCCGCAAGGGGCAGCCACCCATAACAGCGCCCAGGGAGCTGGGGGTTAAGGGCCTTACTCAAGGACCCACAGCTGTGCCATGGCCAGCCTCAAACCGGCGATCACAAGTACAGAGGCTTAGCCCACTGAGCCACACGCTGCCCCCTATAATAGGCTATAATATCTATTTGTTGAAGTTATTGTATTCATTGGTGTTTACTTTAGCATATCAATTTTTATAGAGTCAGGTGGTATATAGATTAACACTTCCTTTGTCTCTCAAATACCTAGAGCTTTCAGTTCTTGAAGAATATCCCAGTAACCAATTACATACAACCCATGTCTTTGACATTAATCTTAGGACTTAATCTGTGCAGTTGTCCTACCGATTCTTGTACTCAATATATTGAAAGGCATTATTTTATCCACCCACCACCTGCACTTATGAACATGTTGCCCCACTTTATTTAAACACCCAATTTCTTTGCTTCTTAGAGTTTCACTCATATGTTTCGGTGTGAGTACTTGCTGTGTTAATTTTATTTCTTAAAGGCATACTGATTTACCACTCGGATCCCTGCACGGGGACCGCCTGGATAATGCCAAAAGCCGGATTATCGATAATCTTCTGTATTTGTTGCCCGGGGAGTAGTGAAGATATTACAGTCTGAAACATTTAGCCCCACAGGTGTTCCATAAAGCCTCCTAATGCATGTAATAATTTATTTATAAATGCAATGCCATGTGTATTTACGCAGGATATCTAGTCCCTGTAACGCTTGCTTCTCAGTGCATGCGTTCTAACAAAAGACCCAGCTGTATTTCGAAGTCGAATTTTTTCTGTGGGTCCTCCAGGTTTCTGTTGCTAAGCCGAGGGGCGGCTGTTTGTGCCATGCTGCAGCTCTCAAAACACAGCTTCCCCGCTGTAATCAGTGCGATTAACGAGCCTGGTAGACCACACTCTACCCCACAGGGGTGTTGTGTCGGAATATTTAATGGAAATAGTCCGTCCTGTGCCGGAATGAGGGAGGCATATCCTCCACACGGTACTGAGTGTACACACAAAATATAATGAGTGCAATTTACCCCTCAGAGGTTCTTAAAAATATTGAACACCTGATGGCATATTTGGTGATAGGCTAAAAAGCACGACGACAGCAAAGGATCACAAATGAACTTCCCCCTGAATCAGACGCAGTTTTTAATTAAAGCTGGAAAGAGCCGGATGGACTCTGTGAGTTCGTATTAAAAATAAAAAACAATATATCAAAGGGATCTGTACTTGGCAAACACAGTGGCAACGAGGAAGCACATTGAAAGGCAAAGAATTAGGCCTACAGCTAGTTGAATGTCCTCCAAAGATATATACATTAAAAGTATCATATATGCTTAGTGCCTACAGTACAACTCAATTTGGCTAATTAGCCTATACAATTTGAAAGATTTATTTATTGAGGTTATTAAAGGTTATGGAAATGGGCATGGCAGTTAATAAAATATTAATTACATAATTAGGATTAAATCAATACATTCTGCATAATAAAATTGTTCGTAATATTTTTAATTACACATTTAATAGCACTTAAACTCTAAATTAAAATATGTCCATCCATCCATCCATCCATCTTTCAACCAATTATTCTGGGCAGGGTCATGTTGAGCCCTGGAGCCTACCCCAGACAGCATAGGGTACAGGGCTGGGGTACACCCTGGATGGGAATAACATTATGTTCATAGCCAAATATTTTCATATTTTTCTTCTTTTATTTGTAGCTGAAACACAGAAATTACATATCTAGCAGGGCATAACCTTGGGTGGAGCATTGGGGGGTTGAGGTCTTCACCCATTTAAGGGGGTTCAGGGTGTTGTATTGCTTGGTTTTGATTATTGGGGTGGGGGGGGTTACCATGGTAGATACAACATTTTGAATAGAATTAGCAGTTACAATCATTTAAATATTTGGTCCTTATTGTAATTCTTATAACCCATTGGTCAGCAATGGAGCTCCTTGCACCACATGAGAAGGCTCACTCCAGACCTTTCTCAAGTGTCACTCCCCGATGGCAGAATCAACTGCCGTGCCACATCCAGTCATCAGATTGTCTCTCCACCTTCAACAGATGCCCCGCCTGTTCAAGAAACTCCTCTCCTAGCCTGATGGCTCTTTACATTCCATGAAATCTCTCATTGTCGCTCTTCTGGTCCTTGAATAGCCTTATTAGGTTCTTGCTTTGGAAGCTGTTGTGTAGCTCCTGCTCCAATACCGTTTACACCTGAAGCTGGGATTCACTGGAAGCTCAGCCTAACTGCACTTATGCCTAGTGGACTCCTTGACAGCTGGTATGCTTCACTTATACATCACTTTGGACAAAATCATGATCAGTTCACTGTCTGTGAGCCCTTAGCTGCTACAGTCAATGCCACTTAGTTCAGACCACGATGACGAAAGGGGGCGAGAAATGTTTTTGCAGAAAATTAAATGTGTCAGTTATTCTTATCTTGCCTGAGATGTAATTTCCTACTATCACTCAAAGTTTATAGCAAATGCATACATTGTATCAGTGAGTTCCTAATGAATTCTTTCTGCCAAGATATACATTATAAAATGTTATGTCTTCAAAAGTGCAGCATGTATTTGTTTATAGAAAACTGGTATGGAGTTAAATGGTTTTGTTTTATATATACACAGCCACGGAAAGGATTAAGAGACCACAGCACAATATTTTGGTTTACTTGTTTCTCTATTTATTGTTGTGCATCTGTGAATTATAAATACATATATTTTGCAAACTGCAGCCTGGCTCTTCCCTGTTTCTCATTAAT
The DNA here is from genome assembly GCA_011763525.2 of Mormyrus iriodes. NCBI lineage: Eukaryota > Metazoa > Chordata > Actinopteri > Osteoglossiformes > Mormyridae > Mormyrus > Mormyrus iriodes. The sequence continues at coordinate 7,085,319 of JAAGVU020000049.1, forward strand.
GAAGGGCTTCTTCCTTGCTTTATGGGACTTCAGTCCTGCTTCTAGGAGCCTGATATGAACTGTCCTAGCAGTGCACTTCACACCTGCACTTAATGTTTCCCATTCCTTTTGAAGGTCACTTGATGTCATCCTATGACTCATGAGAAACTGTTGGATAAGTTAACGGTCATCTCTGGCATTAGAAAGTCGCTTCTACCCTCTACCTGGCTGGTTTCTGGTCATTCCCAGTGTCTCCTACTTCACCTTATTCTTGTGTACTGCTGTCTTAGAAACTTTGAATCTGGAAGCAGCCTGCCGCCCAGCGTAGCCTTTTACCAGCAGACCAGGATTAAACCGAGATTTAAAAATGCAGACTTGTTTAAAAATATAGAGTGGTCTTTTAATTTTTTCCGTGGCTGTATATAGTAATTTGTAATTTATATATGTATAGACTGACATCCCATCCAGGGTGTACCTGAGCCTTCTGTCATACGCTGCTATGAAGGAATTACTGTAGATACATTTTTATTTTATATCCCATATTGATTGACAGGCATTCTGTCCAGGGCATATCCCAGCCTCCTGCCCTGTGATGTATAGGATACATAGACTCTATGTTCACATGTCACCTGAGCCAGGAAAAGTAGGCAGACAATAGATGGACGTATCATATAAATTGCAGGGTTGCCAACTTCGGTCAACTAGCTGGAGTGAGATTTTTGATTTGAGTTTGCACACACATGCACCTAACAAATATGTAACAGTTTTTTTACCTTATAAATAGTCTGTAGGGTTAACAAACTACCCCAACGCTTTTGATGTAGCTAATATTAGGTTTATAATGGAATGATATATATACGCCGTAAGATTTCTTGCCTGATCGCGAGAGTTTGAAAGCGTGAGTGTCACGCCGGATGCGTGAGAGGTGGCAGCCCTGAAATTGTCATTTTGAAACATCAGTCCGACTCATAAAACCTTATTAAAAAAAGATCTGTTTAAAACGGAAGCCTCTTTCTGACAGACAAATCATTATTTCGAAACCCATTATTCCTGACTCAGAGGCGATCTGTCAATCTTGTCAACCTACTCCGGTCGGCCTGCTCACAGACAGACACATGCACTTGACTCTTCACACAGCTGCAGAGAGGGAGGAGGCTGGTGTCGTGTCACAAGGTCTTAAGATCGTTTGATAATTCGCAATTAAAAGTGTTTATTATTTCATTAGAGGCCTACTTGGCTACGTCTTGCTGCAGTAATGAACCGTCTCCAACCATCTGGAAAGCCATTAATAAACAACGGACAGCCGCTACCAGGCACGGCAGTCACACGGGCTGACTGCGGGCTCCGAGGCGTCGCCTCGGCGTGGAAACAGTGGGAGTTTTTTAAGGTCATTTAATCCTTCCCCTTTTATTAGCTCTGCCTTGCGGTATAATTATGCATGCCAAAGGAAGTGAGCAGAGGAAAAAGAGGAAAGGGGAAAAAGGACAGCTGATAACAGCTTAATGCAATCCCAGCGAGTGAAAATGGAGGTAATATATCACCTGCCACAGTTAATAAAATATTGTATCTGCCCACGTTAGTCAAAAAAAAGGGCTAACTGATATTTCATATAAATGTACTTGCACACAGGTGCGCTGCGCCCGCTGCTCCCGCTGCGCGATCTCACGAACCACTCCGTATCGCCCCCCCCACCCTCCCCCGTTTGGCTCTTCTTGCTCCTTCAGTTACTTATTAATATTTCACACGGAACGCACAGGGGTGGCTTTTTTTTGTGATTTGTTTAATCTTATCTGAGAGAAGATCTCATTTTCATTTTATTTGCAGAGGGAGAGGATGTCCCTTTCTCTTCCGATTTCCCCTCTCTCATCGTCAGGAGGATATTATCCCTCTCGGGTCCCTGTTGTGTTTCCAGTTATCATATAAAAGGTGAGTTTTCACCTGCTACTTTCCGAAGCTGAGGCATGCTTGATTAAATGGGCTGTAAATGCACCTTTGCTGTGAGCAGATGCTAAGGAAAAATTAAATTATGACTTTGTATATATTTTTATTTACTTTTTATTTTTTTACATTATTTTGACCATGGATTAGCTCTTGGAAGAGGGATGTGCTTAAGGTTTCTGTTTTGTTTGAAATTGTCACGTCCTGCCCCTCCTGTCAGCCTTGCCCCCTCGTTCTCCTCCCAGGCGCGGCCCTAAGAAGCCATGCCTGGGATTTCATGGTCTCACCTTAAGTCCCTGCCCACTAGTTTAGTACTCCCAGCTCTCCTGTGTAAGGTCCAGTGATATGTGTGTATGTATGTGCTCCCTAGTCCCGTGGTCACTAGTCTGGTCATTGTTGCTTGTCTGCAGTTCTGTTCCCATTTTGAGGCCCTAAATAAAATGCTGTTTTCTGCAAGACGCTGCATCGTGGGTCGTCCCTTTCCTGGATGACGTGACAGAATGACCAAACTCCGAAACCGACCCTACAGCTAGCCTTGGGCCGATCCTGTGGCAGATCTAGATGAGTCAGTCCCGAGATTGATCCTGGAGAAAACTCACCTTAGCGACCCGTGTCTTTACTGGGCAGAACCTCGCACAGCAGCAGACTCCCCCCCAGGAGAGTTCTTACCTTCGGGGGGGTAATGCCAGCTTCTGAGTCCGACCGATGCCAAAAGCTAATGGTGGACGATGATGAGCCAAGCCTGTGGCATACAGGGGGAGCGATTCCTGAACCACTTGAGCCTGCAACTCGCTAGGTTTCAGAGGCACCTCTCCCGGCTTCTTCCTCCCCTGGTCAAGCCGATTAGTCATCCCTCACTCTGAACAACTGTTAACCCTTCTGGGCTTATACTGGGAGCTGCTGGAGATTCTAGAAATTTGGGCTTCTTCCGGCACAATCGCACTGCTTAGCACGCGGTCCTAGACTTAGCCACGGTGACTCCCACCTCCCAGCCATAGGAAGTGGAATTGATTGCAGAGAAGGTGAAGCAGGTGTTTGTCACGCTGAAAAGGACAGCACAGCCATCTGCTCCTGAGGACGCTGCTCCACTCACCGACTTCCCGCCGCTCTGCGATTCTGCCCGGCAGCTCTAGTCGTGGTGGGGAGCCAGATAATCCCCTGGCTGCCTCACTGTCCGGCCTAGCGCCTCCGGTTTCCTGTCCCGAACCTGACACTGGGTCAGTGCTCCAGGCTCTCCATCCAGACAGAACCCTGTTTCTCATGGGCTCCTCGCTGCTAGTGACTAATCCTAACCGCGATGCCCTGAAGCCCTTGATCAGTTCCTGAAGGAGGAAGTGAAGGCTGAAGAAGCTACCTGCTACCACACCTGGCCTAGGAGAGGCCGATACTGTGCCTGGCCCAGGAGGGGCCGCCTCTCTGTAAACCCCCAACTCGGCAGAGGCCAATGAGTGAGTCAGCTTCGCATACGCCAAGCACAGAAGCGGCTGCTGCTCCACTTGTGCCCGGCTCACAAAGCAGCTACACCGCTAGGGTCCACGTCTGCTGCCAGACCCAGTTCAGATGCCCTGGTTCTATCCTGTTCTCCTCAGGATGGTCTGGTTGCACTGCGCTTACCCCCAGCTAACCCCGTCATGTTTGGCTTGCCATCCGAGGTCACTGTTGTACCTTGCTTCCTACCCGAGATCCCTGTTGTGCTTTGCTCGCTACCCGAGTTGCCTGCTGTGCTGTGCCCACCTCCAGAGTCCCCCATATTGCTCCCACCACTAGAGTCGCCTAGAAGAGTAACTCCGTCCTCATCCTGGTCCCAGACTGCTATCCTTCCTCTGCCTGCTTGCCTGCGGCCATTGCCCAGACATCTTCCACCTGCCTGCCTACAGCCATCGCCCAGATGGCACCTGCCTGCTCACCTGTAGCCGTTGCCTTATCGGCTCCTGCCTGCTCGCCTGCCTGTGTCCACCGCCCTGTTGATTCCTGCCTACTCACCTCTGGCCATCACCAGCCGGCTCACCTGTAGCCGTTGCCGCGTCGACTCCTGCCTGCTTGCCTGCCTGTGGCCATCCCCCTGGTGACTCCTGCCTGCTTGCCTGCCTGCAGCCATCTCCCTGGTGACTCCTGCCTGCTCGCCTGTAACAATCGCCTCATCGGCTCCTGCCTGCATGCCTGCCTGTAGCTATTGCCCTGTTGGCTCCTGCCTGCTCACCTGTGGCTGTCACCACGTCAGCTCCTGCCTGCTTGCCCACAGTTGTTTTGCCAGCCATCCTCTGTTCGGCTGCAGCTGCCTTGCCAGCTTCCATCCACTTAGCCCAGGTCTGGTACCACAACTCTGAGGAATCTGTGCCCCCTCCCTGTGGCCCTTGTTTGTGTTTCCAGGACCCCACAGGTGGAGGTTGTTGGGTGGTGAGAGGTGCAGCGGGGTCCAGCAAGGCGAAGTTGCCCCATGCCAGTCTATACCTCGCCTTAACCGGACTCTGCACCTGTCCTTACCATGAGACTACCAGCAACCTTCCAGATCCCCACCTAGCTATTGCCACCTGGTGGCTGGCCCTGCACGTGACTTGCTGGCCACCGCCAGCCCTGCACCTGACTTGCTGGCTACTGCTAGCCCTGCACCTGACTTGCTGGCTACTGCTAGCCCTGCACCTGACTTGCTGACTACTGCTAGCCCTGCACCTGACTTGCCAGCCATCGCCAGCCCTGCAACTGACTTGCCAGCCACCGCTAGCACTATACCTGACTTGCTGGCCATTGTCAGCCCTGCACCTGACTTGCCAGTCGCCGTCCTACAGCTGACGCCTCAGTCACCTCCAGCCCTGACAGCATGGACCCCAAGGATGTCCTCCCAGAGGACCTGGAGTGGGACCCTCTGGGTCTTCCACTGCATTCCACTATGCAGGGCCCTTCTTCCATCAGGAACTCCAACTGCTCCAACTCTGAACTCAGTAACCATTCCCATCACCCGAGGAGATCCGTGAAGAGGGCTGGCTCGGTTTCAGTCTCCCGAAGGGGGAGACATTGACAAACCGTCCGTGGCCGTCACTCCTGCTCGTATTTTTGATCCTGCTCTTGTCTGTGCCGATTTTGCTGATAAGTCTCATGTTTCAGTTTCTGTGCCCCGTCCCATCAATGTTTCCCACTCAGTGTTTCCCTTGGTTCCCTGTCCTCTTCCCGCTTCTGTCCCCGTGGCACTCTAGCCTGTCTGTCCTGTCTCGTTGTGTCATGTCCTGTTCCATCTGGTTCTGTCCTGTTGTGTTCTGTCTGGTATCTTGTCCCCTTTTTGGTCCCTGTGTTGGGTTCCCAGGGTCCCCTCCTCAGCCTGCCCATTGCACCTGGAGGGCATGTGTTTTGGGGGGGTATTGTCGCATCCTGCCCCTCCTGTCAGCCTTGCCCCCTGATTCTCCTCCTGGGCGTGACCCTAACGAGCCACACCTGGGTTTTATTAGTCTCACCTCATGTCCATGCTCCTTAGCGAGGTACTCCTAGCTGTTGTGTGTTAGGTCCAGTGTTATGCGTGTATTTAAATGATCACTAATCGTGTGCTTGCTAGTTTGGTCATTGTTAACTTGTCCATGCTTCTGGTCCTGTTTTACTTCCCTAAATAAGGTCCTTTTCGTGGGGTTTTCTGCAAGAGGCTCCATCGTGGGTCGTCCCTTCCCTGCATTACGTGACAGAAATCGCTATTATAATTTATTGGCTCCATTGCCATTCAGCCCAGCTTATTTCCTTATGTATGGAACGTTCAGTCAAGCACAATACAGAATACATGACATTTAGTTAGACGTTCATCTTTTGCTATTCGTCAGTGTGTTTCCTTTTCTCTGTAAATGCACCATCCATCTTTTCAAGTTGATCATTACCTATGGTGATCGATTGAGACGTAGCAAAGAATGGCCCAACCCCTCCGTCCCCCCAAAACCACTGCATGTATGATCCTGTATCTCTTACCACTGGTAAGTTACCAGGCTTCATAGATTCCTCTGTTGATAAATCAAATCAGAATCAGTCAGTGTCTTTTCATGTGTGAATGTGAAAATCCTACTGAGAGCCAAACCCTTTTTGCAACCATTTTTTTGGTCGTCCCTGAAGCAATCGACCAAGAGGAATGTCCCAGAAATGCAATAAGTGTATAGTTTATTTCCTCCTAGCTTTGAAGAGCTACTGGTCAGAGAGCATGGGAGTCAGTTGCTGTAAAATTGCGCCCCCCCCCCCTCCCCTCCCCCAACTATCTTGACTAGTGGGAACAAGGCTGAATCAGCCCAAACCAAGTTGGATATTTAATGACTTTAGTGGCAAGGTGGTGACACCACTGTTGAAAGTCATAGCGCTCAAAGCAACAATAAAACGTAGACCTTGTTGATGTGAATTTTCCATTGTGCTGTTATACATGCCATGAAAAAATCTTAGGCTCTCTGTCTAAATTTCCGTGTGCTTCGATATTAGATTTCAAACATTATGTTCTACTGACATCAAATCAGTGATATCAAAAGGGTACTTGACTGCACAAATAGTTTCTTACAAGAATAATGTGAAAAATTTGGACAACACCTAAGGCCCTTAAATTCAGTAAGTAGTTATGTTATGTTTAGCATCAGTGACTACAGTCAAAGTACTTATATAGTATATATTTAGTATATATGATACCATTCAGGCCCATTTCTCAGTTATATCTGTCATAGTCATGGGTTTGCAAGTACAAGTTTCTCATTTTGAACTTTGCCATGGAATCTTAATAGAGACCTCCTGGACCTTGACTAAGAGACAATGTTCTCCTCCAGCCATTCTTAGACCTGCCCTATCACATGAAGCAATTGTGTTTCAGCTTCAAACACGAGCAGATGAGCTAATCTGTCAAATTCACTGATATGAAGCATAATACATGGTTACTTCAGTTGTTTAGGCAGTGGCGTCGTGCCACTCAATTTTAGGAATTTAGGAACCTTTTTTCCGAACCAGGACTTTTTTTCAGGAACCAGCAGCTTATGTCATGTTCCCACAGCAGGAACTTGGTCCAACTATAATTCATCGGAGGTAGTGTCCCATTTAAAGGCTATGTCCCATTTTGATTGCAATTGATCTGTATGAAATTACATATGAAGTTGAACCTTTTTGCATCTCTCATGCTTATTTAGCATGAAGGTCACAGTTCTTGTTGTGCAGTGGGAAAGCAACACATGAAAGTGGCCAGGAACTAAAAAAGTTCCAGGTTGAGATGGCCCAGGGATTTGAATCCATTGAACTACATTCCAGAACTTTCAGTCAGAAAGCACTTTTAGTCAGACATATTGGGCCCCAGGTTAACCAAAAAGTGCAACTTTAGACTTCTGCCCACGGAATGCTGTTCCAGAATGATTGGCAATACAGAGAATTCATGTTTTGCTTAGCAGGTAGTGGTTGATTTGCTGTCTGCTGTCATGTGTCTCTGTTCTTTCAAGAGTCCTCTCATGGTGGAGTCATAGACTTAACCTGATGTGTTTTCTGGTTAGTTATTAGTTGAAGTAGTCTTCCTGGATGATTTGAGATATTTTGGCAAGTCGGTAAGTCCGGGGAGCTGTCACTTGTGTCTCAAAGCGTTGCTCTAACGGAATTTCTGTTGTGGTGTGAACTGCCGTCACACATGTCCGCTAACAGATTTACACCGGCCCAGATCAAGCTTGATTGTTTTTGCCACAGTGTTCAACTTGTTGACTCTAATTATCCCTTCAGTTTGACTGGATTAACTAGAGGGTCGCGACTTTTTTCCAACTAAAAATTGCATGTTTGGTTACCATGCATGCCAACAAAGGACAGACGAACCAAAGCACCATAGTTTGGCATATTTTTGTCTCTAAGACTCCACCTGGGTGTACAATATAAAAACAGTTTTTAACCCTAAGGAATGACTTTTGAGTATCTACCAAGTCTGCTGACAGCATCTCAGAGAAGTTTAAAAATGCTCAAAATAGCAAAAATATGTATATATGTTAAGAGTATGGGTTAAACAAACTATTTATTGTACATTTTTTTATGATTGACAATAAATATATGTATAAATCGCAAAACTACCTGCAGCAAATTAAACAAAAAAAGTATTTATATAACCAAATTTCTAAAATTATTTCTTTTCACTCTAAATCGAGAGTGTATTAACAGTATCAGGTCAAGTGAAGTGAATTCATTAACAAGTAGGAAGCTGGGTAAAACCTAATTTCAAAACCTAAACCAATCATAACCATCCCCTAGCTCAGTGAATATCACTGTTTACTCAAACATCCAGGGGTGGGGTTTGTATCTCACCATAAAAGTACTTATATCTTTTGGTGCCCTGGTTCTCCTGTAGAGCAAAGACATGCAATTAGGTGAATTGATGTCTCTTAATTACTCATAGACTGTGTGTGTGTGTGTGTGTGTGTGTGTGTGTCCAGTCTGCATATGACAACAAAACTTTAACACCTGAAACTAGCAAATGATTGAGGAGAATCACTACTATAAAATGATTGAATATTGTTAAATATTTCATTTATTTTTAAGTGTTCTGACCATCTAAAGTTTTAAACAAACAAATAAAATGAACAAACAAATAAATAAAATGCCGGCTACTGAAAGTCTGAGGAACTTTGTTGGGTCAAGCAATATGTGTAAAGATGTAGTGTCTTCAGAATTAAAAATAAGGCGGCTCAGTTTGCGGTGAATAATACACAGCACCATGCACGCTCATATTTCAAAAATGTGGCCACAGCACCTTGACTTTAGCTGTAGAGAAAGAGCAACTGAATGGTTAGAGATGATATTCAAGTTCACGGTCTTGTATTTGAAAGTATAAACGCGTGCTGTTATGTTAGTTCCATATGCATCAATGGTTTGTTGTGGGACAAAATTCACTAGGACTTTACATTTCATTCAATAGTAGCATTGCAGTGCAAAAACAGCTTTAATTACTCTCATCATACAAACGCTGAATGAATCCCAAGTAACCTATTATAGTATGATCTATAAAACGCCTGACGGAACAACAGTAAAATAATATAATTCTACTAGAACAATTACACACTATTCAAAATCATCCATGTAACCTATATTATACTACAACTATTGCAAAGAAAGGAATAGGATATTAAACTGATAGTTAACATCCATTCATCCATCAATTGGAATGATGAGGGATGGGGGACGGGATTAAGAGATGCGATCTGACGGAGGAAGCTCACCCATTGGCCAGATTACCCTGGGAATGATGAGGGATGGGGGAGGGGATTAAGAGACGTGATCTGATGGAGGAAGCTCACTCAATGGCCAGATTACCCTGGGAATGATGAGGGATGGGGGAGGGGATTAAGAGACGTGATATATTTATATTTTCATTAGTTTTCACGTTCACCGACCAATCAGGTAGCACTTTTTTTCATGAATATTAATCAGTTTTCCCAAACCACCCTTCAAAACGTATGGTAACCTTAAAGTTAACTCCCACATAACAATCGACACACAACTGACACAATATACGTCTATACAGGTCAACAAAAATAACAAAACACGTTTGTTAAACTTGTTAAACTTAAAGCAAACGACGCGATTTACTGTTCACACAAAAACAAAAAAACTGTGTCAAAGTGCCAATGGTTTCCATAAGTTGACATCACTCGTGAGTGACATAACACGTGGCAATGTGCATATTGTTTATTTTTTTAAGTAAACGTGTGCACGAGCCTTGCAAACGCTGTGTGATGATACTGAGTGGCGGCTGTATATTGAACATTGGTGCCCTTTCCAACACTCAGTCCTGCACTGTAACTTGCAACACTGGGTCATAGCATGGCTAAACCCGGACAGGGGCCCAAAAAGAGGACGTGTCTGGGGAATCCCGGACGTGTGGTAACCCTAAGTACAGGGTTATAGTGATGCTGGAGCCTATCGCACGATGCACAGCATGCAGCAGGGGACACCCTGGAGGGGATGCCAGTCAATCTAAAGGTACATATTTACAGACACAGAATCACACTATATGGGTGATTTTGAGATGGTCGTTCAGTAATTGCACAGTTTTGGTTCAGCGGAAGGAAATCTATATAAACATAGTGAAAACTCTACACAGACAGAGCTGGGAGGCTTGTTATGGACTTTGTGAGTAGACATCACAGGAAGTGAGAGAATTCACACTTGTTATTGCGAGCTGGTGATAATGACAGTCTGAAACGGTGGTTCATATTGGCTGTCTGCTTTCAAAGCTGCCAGCTCCTCACAAAACCCACGTGAGGTGGCGATGGGCTTTGTTTTATCTGAGGTATGGGGCTATGGAAATGGGCAGGGATGAGATGAACACAGCAGGCTTGGGGAATAAAACTCTGAATCACATTACGAGGGACGAGAGACATATAAAGGTATACACTTATGGTGATTCACAAAGCAGGGAACAGATGGATTGAATTAACACAACATGCCTGGTCACATGACTCGACCTCGCCAGGCGGCCACACCCCGACATGCTCTGCTCCTGCTCTTCCCACAATACAAATACAGCATCTAACTTGATCAATAACGGACATATCAGAACATACCACTGCAAACACAGAATGACTCTTTCTCTCTTTTTATTCTAGGAGTCTGCCGTGGAATGTTTATCTAATTACAGGAGCTGTCTTGCAGAGCTATAAAGGTGGCAGGAAACCATTGACCGCTCGTGGAATGATGACTTTTTCAAGCTCTGGGTGTGAGCTGGACTCGTAACTGGCAAGCAAGATAAAGGGCCATGCTTGTCTGATAAAGCGTTCTCCAACAGCACAGAGCGAACCCGTGCTGCTGAATAAGGCACATCCCATAGCCGCTGCATGCGAGAGGCTTTTCGACAGTTTAGCCTGATGTTCAGTCTAGTTCATTCGGTAACAGTCACAAGCTATGCCTGAAATTTGCCATTTTAATGGCCTTATTTCACGTGCTAGCCATACATTAGTTTCATACATATGGATGGATTACACCTCGAGAGCTGTGACTCTTATTGCTTCCATGTCTCTGTGTGTGTGCAGCTTGTATGCTCTCCTTGTTTTCAGCGTCAGTTTCCTCTCACACTCCTTGTAAGACACGCGGTTTCGCTGGTCTGGTGTCCCTAGTGTCTTATTACCGTTGTTTGTGGTTGCATGTGTTCTCTGAAGTCCTGAACTTCCTGTAATTTTCAGTGATCCTGTTTGGGGTGAGTGGTTATGGGAAATGAAGAGATATTAAATGTAAATGGGTCTGCTTGGGCTCCTTTGATTAGAAGGAACCATCCATCTGAAGATGTCGGGCCGCGTAATTCAGGCGATGCTGACAGGCGTAACACGCAGGGCATGGAGTGAAGGTACGGTGTAATTAGCACTGACAAGAACAAGAAGCAGCACCGACATGTAAAATTACTGTCTACCACTGTATTGAAAACCAGTTTTCATCAGATGTATAGTCAGCATCAGTCATTTTCACATTTCACAATTGCCAAACATCAATAACATCATTATTGAAGGAAATTGTGATCTGCCTCATAAGAATTCGGCTTCATTAAAAGGCTCTTTTTTGTCGTCAGGGACTGGGCATAGTGTAGTGATGCAATTTGGCTGTAATTCTGTCCTTATGCAAGCATTTCCTTATA
>JAAGVU020000049.1:7103534-7125871 GCA_011763525.2 Mormyrus iriodes
AAGGCGAAAGGGGGTCAAACACCGTATTAGTATGGTGTTCCTAATAATCCTTTAGGTGAGTGTATATATACACACATCCACCCATCATCCACCTGTCCATTGTTTTGTACCCACTTGCCCTATGCAATGTAACAGATGTATGTATGTATGTATCTATGTATGTGTATGTTGTTAATCACTCCATCCAACTGTTATCCATCCTTGACGTTACAATATTCTACAATATTCAGCTTATATACTTAAATATATTTACTTATATCCTGCTCTCCTGTATGTATATATATTTAAGACTTCTGTTTGACTGTATGTTTATTATATTATCACTGTATTTTTGTCCGTATTGTCATATCTGTTGTTATGTACCTTTCGTACCATGTTAAATTCCTTGTGCATGTTAATGCTTGGCCAAAGAAATCTATATTCTGTCCCATCCATCCATCCATCCATCCATCCATCCATCCACTGCTGTCAGGATCACAGACATATATGGTTAAACTTTAGTTAAAATATAAACTTTCCACATTCGTATGACATTCGTATGTGATATTTTGTCGAAATATGTCGACAGGTAATTCATAGGTATAAAAATTAAAGCTGTGGTGCAGCTATCATGTCACCCAGAATGAGTCCGTGAAAATATTTCACTGCAGGCACCATCACTGCATCAGACACGCCTGACTGCAGTGCCGCGTATTTCACTGTGATGTGTGCATATCACGACAAGAGCGCTCACAGCTACCAACTTGCCACATGTCAATAAACCTAATACGGCTTTGGTTCTGTGGGAGGACGACACGGTTTATTTATTTTTTTTCGTGATCTGAAGAAACAGTCTGCAGCGCAGTTGTACGTTCAGTACCATAGCAACAAACTGTCGTGTCTGCTCCTGAAAACGATGTACATGGTGGGTGGAATTCCCCGGATAGCGCTGTACTCCTAGGTGCATATTCCACGATGGGAATGAGTGGGAGTTTGGAGCTACGGGTGGCTAGCGATGACAAGCGTTGGGGAAGGCGGTGGAAAGGGGCCAGCCCGAGCAGTCTGGACTGCAGTGGCAAGGTCTGGACTGTTTGGAGGCCTCTGTGCCGTGTGCAGATCAGGTGATCAGGGTCCCACTGCGCGCCATCTGTTCCGTGAAGTGTCCCGTCTCCGAAGCCGGCGCCGGGGCTGGCCAAAGCCAGCCCTCCTGGACCACCCACGTGAAAAACCAAGCCTCGCCCCCCCTAGCTGTCACACGCCGACACCGCGTCTCCGAGTGAAACCGAGTCAAGCTTCTTTATTTTCCGCACGACCTGGTTTGGTGGCGTCTGGGTCTGTTCCAGCGCTGTGCTACAACATGAGACGAGGGGTACAAGACGTGAGGCATTCAGAGCATGCCGAAAGAACACCACTACCCACATTAACCCACGGCTGGAAGCCTTACTGCGGTAAATTAATATGGTATTGCATGATATCTATAATTAATACAGTAACTGTACAATACAATGCAATATCAAACTCAAAAGTTAAATAATCATTTATTGTCATTTATTTCAAATACATGATACATGGAGTCATAAACACTGAGCTGAAATGCTGTCATCATCAAAGAGTTAAATGAGAAGTAATAAACAGAATCTGAATACCAAGACATTTAGACACAGACAAAGAAATACAATTAATCTATGGATTGGTGTGGAAAGATCGTGCAAATTTGGTACAGAACATGACATGAAAAGAATCAGAATGTGCAATAAATAGATTTAGATTCAAAGTTATGAGTCCAAAGTAACAGACCCAGTCTTCGGCTGGAAGGGGCCAGACTAGCTGTCAGATAGTCTGAGGAAAGAAGGTGCTACTATGATACACCTGCAATGTGAAAACACTGAGAAGTATTATGTATTTCGCAGTACTTTTCACGTGAAGAAAGTGGGTAGGGTTAGCAGATAAGAACTCTGACAGTAGGTAGTAGGGGAGAAGCAGGTACAGAAATCACGTGCGTGTAATTCCTCTCCCCACCAGAATGTTGATCGGTCTCTTGCTGAGGCCCCAGCCATCCGCACACCAACAAACCCGTCAGTTGTCGCTTTCAGAGCACAGCGGATGCACGCGTGCGTCCACACGTCCCTGCACGTGATTACAAAGGCACACGTGTGACACCCATGACTGGTGCTTAATGATCTTTGAAATGATACCCCTTTTCTTTACAAGCCACTTGCTGTTTTTCTGCCACCCCCCCCCCCCTTCTTTCTTGCTCTCCTGCCAAACCTGTGATCCCTGTGGAGGTGAAGGTTACGCTTGGGATGTTTCCGGATAAGCATCGATACCTGTCATTGCTCCAAGTTTAAAAAAAAAAGGCAGATGGAAGAGCGCTGTGTACTGTGGATAGGAGGACATTTATTATCATGTGTGTCAATATGCTTTTCCCATAACCCAGTGGTAGAGGCCTTTTACTAGAGTCGACAAACTTAAGCCTTCATTTAGCTTCAGGAAAGAGTGCAGCATGAGGAATTCCAGAATAACACGAGGTCTGGGGTGTAATGTAAAGCTTAAGTAGATATTTAAAGTTAAACACTATTGACCGATTTCTGGATCAGTCTGTGGTCAGTACATTATATTGTCTTTCTATTTAATATTTCACTAAAATCTTTTAATTTATGTTATTGTAGGAGTTCCTTCTGAGGTTGTCTTCTGATGGGACCAATTTGAGAGTTAAGAGATGAGCTGTGTTACGTGCTGTTTGGCCCACATCTTTAGGCTTTTTTCCCAGGAGATTCATGGTGAGAGATCCCAACCAGTCATTCATCCAGATAAATAATTCGTACAGAAGAAAAAGGTAAATATGTTTACAATCAATTCTTGTTACGCAAAAATAATTAATTTTATTGAACTTAATATGTTCAAATAGCATTTTCATCTGACCAACAGGGGGTAGACTTGCACCCACGGTGAGATCGCCTATGCACAGGTAGAAGCTCGCACATAGACAGGCTGGGTAAGAGGTCTCAGGTACAGAAAAATGCAGGCAGCAGATGTCTGCCAGACTGCCCCAGCCAATCTCTCTGCCTCAGATATGACTCCAGCTCCTCTGATGTCTTGTTTGTGGGGTCCCCGCCTGACATGAGGCTCTCCCATGTGCTCTGTCTCTTTGGGACGCGCGCCGTTGCATTCCTGTCTCCCGGGCGCAAGACGGCGAGAGCCAAAAATCTAGGCCACAGACAAGTCGGGTGTGGATCAATCATGTCATAGAGAAGCTGCCAGGAGAGCTGGATCTCTCTCAGGCTGAACAATGGACGCATCCGCTGGTCTCTCTGCCGCTGCACTGCCGTCGGGCTCCTCCAGCCCTGACGCGAAAGCCAGCGACATCCACAACATCCTAGACACGTTTCCAGCAAACGTGCATCGCGTCTTTTCATTCTCGTTTCTCATGGACCGTCCCCTCCCTCTCCCTCATCTGAATCCCCTTTTGCTTCCGCAGGTGAACAATAGATGGCACTGTTGTTCTTTACAGTGCGTCAGACCCCGAGCTTCATTTAATTACATTAGGACTAAATAAAAGCATATAATAAAGCGGCTGGATTTTTACCGGGGCTCCGCACCCACTACCATATACATGAATGAGGCAGCTGACAAGCAGGGGGGATAAATCACAACAGAGCAGCACTGGCAACCGAGACGGGGCCCTTCTTAAAGCAACAAAGAGTCAGCGCCGCTAAGACTGGCCATGATACTCACTCTGAATACAGATGGCACGATCTGGGCACCGGCTCCCCTGTGTGACGGCATTCTATTAAATGCCAGAGCCTCGAGTGCAAAACTGCGGCCATATTTTTTTATTAAAATGGTAAATGAATTAATACAGGTAGTGAGAACTACTGGATGTAAGCCAATACTGCTTTTTCTGAATAATAACTGATATATTATAATCCTTGTAGAAACTGGGGTTTGCCTAGATATTCGATTGTGTTTCCTTTTTACCTGATTTTGCATGAATGAAATTCAGAGGAACCGATGTTCTGGTTTTAGCATTGCTGCTAACTCAGATGCGTGACTAACCTTCAACCAAGCTGGCAAGCGAGCTTCGTGTAAAGTGTCACAGTAAGTTTCCCTGTTCTTGTCCAGCTCCCATAATCTCTGGGGTGTCTGGCCAGCTGATTTAAAATGAGAGGTCGTGTGTGTGTTTCATGGTGAGGAGTTGCAGGTATTAACACATTTGGATTCGGTCACCTCTGAGGCCGTGTGTCGCGGAAAGGGGCGAGATGGGGTGGGGGGAAGAGAGGGGGAGTGCATGAGCGACAAAGGGAGAGGAGGGAAGGCTGGCGGCGGAGGGCAAAGGAGTGTGGTGCACTCCAAACAGGCGTGACGACATTAACATAGAGAGCAGGGCCTACCTCAGCCTGCAGGTCAAACAGATCGTGGCACCTGACAACTGAGCAAGCCGACAGCCAGTCGAATAAAAATAATACATTAGTACCTAAGCATTTAAGAGCTTAGGCCAGTGTTCTCCAATCTTTTTTACTGTGAGAGCTACCTTTACAAATAAAATACTCTAGCAAGTTATGGCATATTTTGCCGACTGTGTGGAGTTCCTTCGTTGCCCAATTTGGGGGAGGGGGAGTCAGAATTGTCTTGCCAATCTGCTAGATGGCAACCACGAGCTTACACCATCAGGCTGCTCTTTGAGGGATCAGTTTGTATAACCTGGTAAAGACGGAGTGAGAGAAACCCTGTTATTGCCTTTCTTAGATATGGCCTATAAAGTTGCTTTTATTTATGTTTATTTATTAAAAAATCAAAAGAAATTCAGCTATTTTGGAGATCTTGGTGTTTGAAGTTGGATGAGGCTCACTGATTGGTCATAAGAGCAAAGATTCACGTTCACGTTACTATCAGACACTATAAGAATATGTATGATGTTTAAGTGTCAAGAGCCAGATTAACAAACGTGAATGAAGCGCACTAGACTTTTCAGGATTTGACTTGTTCAACTGGGACCTCAGAAAGGAACTCAAAGGGAACCTCTTAGGGAGTTTCTGTCCGTTGCAGTGTTCTTATACCACCTGGACTTCTGATTTGCTCTGAATGGAAAGAAAGGCTTTGTCAACATTTGAGGGTCATTGGACCTCGAGGAAACCTCCTTCATAGGTGTGACATCAAAGTCCTCTTGTTCCTCCCCAGAAATTTCCACCCCACAAAGACATTTTCTTTAGTGCCATAAATGTACTGTCAGCAAGAAATATGGAAAGCATTTTTTTTTCCTTTTTAATTTATTTTTTATTTATTTCCATCACTGTGATTTCCAGGCCCGTCAAGGTCATAGGAATCGGCGCCGTGACTGGAGCGTGAGGAAGTTCTCCATGACAAGCTATTAATGTCAAATGTGCCGTAAACATGGGAAGGAGTGAATTATAGTGTAAGTTAAAAACTGTCTCTTAAAAATATAATGCAGAGAACCTATTTTATTAACCGTATTTGTTTAGAGTGAAGGGACACACCGGCCCATTCCTGTCATCTGTAATTTCCCTGGTAAGACGGTATTGCCTACAGTCTAAAGAAACTTAATTTTGGCAGCTTTTCTGTTTTTTTGGACAGTCCCCCAGCCTGTTGCACTCTGAGCCTAGAGCTGCCCACGGTAGATGGTGTAGTAATTGTCACAAACAGGCAATTACCTCTCCAAGGGGAGTGGGTGGCACAAATAGCTGGAGGGGGATGCCGGCAGTCAAGGGTAGCGGGAGGGATGGGTGCTCCTCGATAAATCTGAAACTACCTGCGAGCTGACTCACATCGTGTTAATTAATTACAGTATGTCACTCCTAAGTATCCTTAATTGCCAGATCTGCCGTGAAGGTAAGCATGTTTTTTTTTTCCCCTCTTCAGTAAATTAAAATATAACCCTGAAGCTACTTTCGCTGACCAAGACGGCGACTCATTTTCAGCGGTTCAAAGGAACACCTGATGCGTATTTTTATGTGTCAAATGCTATGTTACAGATTGAGATAAGTTGCTCTTTTTTGATTTGATGTCTTTTTTAATCGTTGTGCTGTTTTTGACAACCCAAGCATTAGGGATTCCTCTATACAGAATCTGTTCCTTTGAAGAGCTGGGGGTTTTTATACAGAGACTGTGACGACAAATCACAAAGCATCACATATGCATCCATCCATCCATCCATCTATCTATCTATCTATCTATCTATCTATCTATCTATCTATCTATCTATCTATCTATCTATCTATCTGTTTCATCCATTCATTCACCCATCAATCTCTCCATGTGGCTCAGTGGACTAAACCTCTGTGCCTGTGATTGTGCTTGTTCTAGCCTGGAATAGTCACATAGTTTGTAGGCCCTTAACCCCCAGCTGCATGGGCGCTGCTGCAGGTGGCTGCATTTCACTGCCAAGCTCGCTCTCACCTAAATGTGTGTCATGGAGAGCAAGATCAGATAGGTAAAAAGAAAATTTCCCCATAGGGATCAATAAAGTGTATTATTATTATTCATTTTCTAACCGCTTATCCTGATCAGGGTCACAGGAAGACAGGAGCCCTATCCTAGGCAGCTTAGGGCTGAGGTACCCCCTAGCCGGATGCCCGCCTAGCCTCCTTCAGCTATAAACAAAAACGGATCATCTAATCTGGCTGCTTTGATGTGCATTTACAAAAATCCGACCAGAATTCCGAAAATTCTGAGCGGAAGCCCAGGACAACGGAACAACAAAGAGTTAATAGAACCCAGCACGCTGTAGGGTGCGACCAAGCGTGTTTGGGTCACAGCTCACTGAGCAGGAATGAGCCTACAGGACCAGGGATATGCCCCCAGGGCCCGCTGCCCGTCCGTGACTCACCCACGAGGACGAGTCTCGGCGTGTCCCGGGCGAATGCGCCAGATCGTTCCAGCTCTAGAACTGAACTCAGCCCCGAATCACACAGAGATCTCGACAGCACCTCTTGCTCAAGATGTCCGGCTCCAGCGCAATGTGGGCACGTCTGAGGAGCGGGGGCCGAGAAACATGACAGCCGCTCGGTCCTGGGCTGCCGTCCCGACCTGCCGCTAATCCGTCTTTAAAATGTTCTCCAGGAGAGCCCTGGTTCACTTCTTCTACACGCCGCGCTAATGACCTGTTTCTGAAGGCGTCTGCTCACGTTAACGAGTGGCAGTTAAGTGAGGCACTTAGCAAAGATTCACATTTGCCAGAAAGCACGTGGCGACCTGGGGGGGGGGGGGGCTATGTTTACTGATATCATTACACAACCTTAAAATGCATTTGGTGCGACATGACTGTAAGCGATTATTTGGACTCGGGCTCAGGGAGGCGGAGCGGGTCAAAGGGAGAGGCGTCTCTCACTCCCGCTTTTGTTTTCAGGCGAGGAATCTTACTAAACTCCTGTGGGAATAAATTGCCAGTGACAATAAGGCCCCACCCCCATCGGATTTGGCGTTAGAAAGCTGTAGATGGTAAATGGAGTCACAAAATGTACTTATTAAGGACACTTGGAACAGTTGCCTTGTTTTCTAGCAATTTTTTTTCTGCAGAGTATATTAAAAGCTGATTAAAAGATTATATTTTCTACACATTTTTAGGAAATATATTCAAAACAGTCATACAACTAAAGGTCTGATTAAGTCATTTCCCCGTTGATAAAAGCTGTGCTATTGTCATTTACTGTCTAGAGCTCTGTTCTCTCTTTTCAATGAGGTATTCCTAAAATCTCTCCTCTGGCTTTACGCTTATGGGCCAGGTAAAGACGAGAAGAGCTTTCTGGCTGCTGAAGGATAAACCGCTCCTGAATGTAAGTCTCCATCAGCCTCAGGAATACAGCGGTCTGTCTCACGCATCTGTTTGGAGCCTCATCCGGACAGCCAGACTCCACCAGTAGATGGCAGTGCAGTGCTTCAGCATATCAGATTGTCACGGCGGCATCGCCGCGGTGACGGAACCCAGGCAGCAAGGAGCGGAATGCGCCCACGGAATGAACGGTGGGCTCCAAATTAATTTTCCCATTTGGAGAAAATGAAGCGGCGTCTTCATTAGGAAGGAGCCGCTGGTGACACTGTGTGGCTCCATGGAAGTGTCGTGGACTGGGCGTTGCCGGATCGAGGGCGGTCACGAGCCAAGCCGTCCAATAGGATTGCTCGGGGGCCGAATTCCCACCAGGCCAGCCTCTGAAGCAAGCAGGCACATCATCCAGTGGCCGTCAAAGTATGCATGACAAAGATAGGAGGATTTATTTCCTCCGTTAATCCCGGGATGAAGGGAGGAAAGTCTTCCGTTGCTACTCTCCACTCAGCTGCTGAGGGGGATGGGTTCATAGTGGTGTATCGGCGACTGTTTCAGTTCCTTCCATCTTCGTACGAGCAAACAGGAAGTAAACAGTGTCATCACCTTCTTTTGGGGACGGTATGGAGAAATGGGACATCTGTTCATTATTGCTGGTCTGATAGTGTAGTGGAACTTGAAACCTAAGAGCTGTAGGCTCAAGTCCCAGGGAAAAACTTTTATACTCCCTTTGAGCGAGGTTCTCTTCCTGTAAGAACCAGCCGAGATCCAGAAACCTGAATCGCTGTGGCTGGAACTGAATGAATAATCAGTTGTAAGGGCTTTTAATTTGTGCCCCCAGCCACGCTGAGAGGGTCTTAGACATGCCAGGGGGGCTCCGGCACAGCTTAACACACTCTGTGCACCAGTAGGGCCTCGGATCACGCTGCTGGGACGTGGCTCGCAGCCGCGTGTGAGCCTCCGCGGTGGACAGAGAGCAGTGGCACTTCCTCCTGGCGTGGGGGGGGGGCTCGGCACTCGGCCCCCGTCCCATTAGCCGGCGGAGACGTGCTGATAGCATCTATCGATGTGCTGTTTGAAGAGGTTGAAGCACAAGGGGTAACGAGAGGCCCCACTGCGGTGAGTGATTAAACACAGTGGTCCTCACTGCCTCCCCCCCGCACCCCACTACTCGTTTTCTGGAAGCTAGAAGGTGGGACACCCCACCAGGAGGGCAGGCAGGAGGGGCTTCTTAAAGGCCTTTTTATTGACTCCCTGGTTTGATGAACACGAACTTTAGATCGCCAAAGGCGAAAGGGGTGGGTGATGTTGTCCCACTGTCTTGGGAACATATCGTTTAGTGTCATACCACCGCATGGCCGTCATGGCAACGCAACGGCGCCAACAACAACATGACTCCCCCTCCCTCCGGTCCACTATGCTCGGACTCATGAAATTCTACGAGCCATCAATATGGATGTATTTGCTAGGTCCCATTTTCATTCTGAGCACCATGGGCCGATGGTTTTAGGAATGATTTTTGCACTAGATGTTATTTTTTTCTTTTCTAAGAAATGTGCCATTATCTATCTGAACAGTTCAGGGGGAAAACGGCATGCCATTCAAATGCTTCTGATGGTTTATCTCAGATTCATCTCAAATTGATGCAGTTGGTCATAGTTGTACCATTTCCATTAAACTCTGGAGGAAATTGCACATGTTTTTAGAAACCAGACTAGGCAAGAAATTTTGGACCACAAGATTATCAAAGGTTAAATGAAAAACACAAAAAAATCACACAATTGTACATTCAAGTACTGAGTATCCATTTAAATCTCTTCTGAGTATTTATTTGAAAAACTGCCAGCCCTGCTATTCATTCAAAAGCACTATGTGAATTTCCCCTAATATCCTAATAAAATACAGTCTTCCCTGGTCCCCTGAGAATCTCACAATCCACTGAATGTACCTTGCTTAGCTGGGTGGCCCTGGCATCTGAGCATTGATCCAATCATAGAGGAAGCATGTAGCAAGGCCTCTTATGAAAGTTGCTGATCTGTACATGCCATGCAACTCTGTCATTTCAATAAATAATGTTGAGCTACACTACCCACATGGCTCTTTATCAATTAAAAATCCTTGACTACAGTTTTCAATGGTGACATAAAGCCTTTTTCCTCTATACCAGGGTGATGCAACTCACGGTCCTTGAGGTCTGAGCCCTGCTGATTTTCCAGCCTTCCTTCACCTGTGAGCCAGGTGTGAAGCCTCTGGGGCCAATCAGAATCAGTAATTATTAAACTAACTAACACGGCCTGGATTTGGAAATGAGATCCAGCGTTGAATAGCTCTGCTCTATACATTGGCAAGGCCACCCATAACAGGAAAGTGAAGAATTTCACTGACACTAGGGGGTGCCCTTGAGTTTGTGAGTATGGAAAATGGTAGCTTTGGTTTGGGGGAGGCTGGGCATCCGGTAAAATTTTTTAGTGACCCAGCCAATGCCGTAGAAGAGAGTTTGATGTTGGGAGGGACACAGCTTAATAATTTAAATACAAATGTCTGTCTATTGGGGGGATGAATGTAGCCTAATTAAATATGTGAGGGACATATCCTCCTGTCCCCCCCAGCTTCTACGCCCATGGGCCCAGCTCTGTCTTTGTGCAGCCCTGTACATTGAGTAAGATTTTGACTCATGACATGGTCCAATATATTCTTCATTTCCTCATTCAATATCTTCACTCCTACCTGCCTTAACATTCTGTAAATTTTGCCAAAACTTCATAAGTTAAGCTGCCATGCTTCTCATTATCACCAAATAAAACTGCATTTTCTATTAAGATCCTATTAAGGGACTGAAAGGACTGAGGATTAAATTGTGCTTAACGTGCAAATCTTAAAGGCCCCGGTTAGACATGGTTGTAATTGATACTTATGGTTAAACTCCCAGATTTCCCAGGGATAGTGAACAACGGGGGAAAATAAACAACGTGACTATCAAAAGCACACAAACTGTGCAGAATAATTTGCACTACAAACGTCTCCAGCAGCCAAGAGTTTTATTGTGTTGCTATGCACTGAACCCTTTGCCAATTGCGAAATGTAATGACAATGGAGTCCGCAACCCTCTGCACACACACACACACACACACACACACAGATACTGCACAAACATGTTTGCCCACAAGTGACAAAATAAAAGCCCTAAACTCATCAATGCTAGGCGCTTATACATTCAAAAGATGTCCAGAAGTGCAACCTCGACAGTAAGCAAGATTCTATATAATAATCACCACACGTACAGTCTTGCCATCACTTTAGGCCTGAACTTTTTATTTTATAAAAGGCATTGGAGAAGAAAAGAAAATTCTCTGGACTTTTAAAATGTGCTTTTAAATACCAGTTCTTGTGTGGGAGTTAAAAAAAAAAAACTGGACAAGTTAGAAAGGTTGGGAACAGCATACTTTCAACCACGAGTGATGGGGAATTGTTGAAAGCGGTCCATCATGAGTCCGTGGTGCCCCCCCCCCCCATTGAAAATGGAATACTAACAGCAGATTCTCATTAAAAGCACCTCTAAGATGGTGCCCGCTCTCCGCTTGCACAGCCTCACTGCCACCCTTGGGACGCCTTCGTTGGCACAGCCCAGCACAGACAAGCTGTTCCATATCATTATAATCACGTTCCTTCCCTTTTCATAGTGAGGAATATTTCTTGTAAGAAAAAACACCACTTCAAACAGGGGAGCTCTTCAGAGAGATTTGCGCTCTCCCCCGCCACGAGAGGTGAAGTTAAAAGCCTGCAGCCTTCTCTATAAAGGGAAATGGGACTTTAATGTAACATGTAAAGGTGTCCTTTCATTCCTGACTATTGTTTTTGTACTTTGCCTCTGCTTTCTGTGGTTTCCTCCTGTCTTTGCTGTGGATCCGCTAATTTGTCTTGGAGTTATCGTTTTGAGATGCCGTGGTCATATTAGACGCACCACTTCAAAAAAAACGTCACATTTTACAGGTGTGAGACGCCGGAAGATGAAGGTGCAGACAGAAAAGATGTTCTGTCTGATAAAACGAACTTATAAATACTGATTAACAAAATAAAGTAAATACGTGTTACTGAAATATGAGGCATAATGCCTAAAAATTCTGAAATTGTGATTTTATACATAGGAAGACCTTTAAGACGTCTTGACATACTATTAGCTTTCGGCAGTGACCTAGTGCATTTGGAGGACAGTGCTATCTGCTTAATTGCCAGTGTCTTAAATCAACAGAGGAAATGCCAGTTTGTGACCCCCAGACCTCCTTGTTACAGGCGGTTAATATGGAACAGCGTGGATTGAACCCAGAGTTGCCTGGCACTGGATTTTCTAAAACAGAATGAGCAGAAAATTTTAAATATTCAGCTTTTTTTTTTCTCTTTTTAGGTCTCAATACCAGTCAGAACAAAAACAGGGCACATCACACATTTTCCCTCTTGATCCAGCCCAGACTTCAGTGAGCTAGCAGGATTTGCTTCAAAAATATTCTGTAAATTTCCCTTTTGAACCCTTTGTGCCTGAAAGATTTTTGATTTTCTCTAAGGGATAAACTTGAAATATTCACAATAATTATGATCTATATATTGTAAAATATATTATAAAATACACACACACAAACACATGATATATCTCGCATGTGTATTACTATATATGTGTGTGTGTGTGTGTGTGTGTATATATATATATATATATAAATATATATATATATATAAAATCTTAATCTTCCCACTACTCTTCCTGGTGAAGGTCGTGACTCTCCATTTGGGAAATCCCCAGACGTCCCCCAACCAGCTGAGAGACATGTAGGAGGGACCCAGCTGATTCAGTCCATAGCGATGGACAAACATATAGGGGGCACATCAAAGGTGTGAACCATATGCTTATAATTCATTACTCACATGTCATTTCAATTTTCCGCAAATGTGCTTAAAACCCACATGGTACCACGATGTGCTGTCCTAGTGTGTCTCACACTTTGAAGAAGCAAGCCTTTTGGCTGCACAGTCTCTTATTATAAAGACCACTCAGCTTTGTGAAAGCAACTGTAGCGTGAACCTTTTTAAACTAATGTGCTTCTATGTTTAAGACAATTGAAAATCTGCCTTTAAGGAGTAGAAATAGCCTTGTTTTAATTTTACTGCGTTTATGCACCCATTTTCTGTACTTTCACTTGTCCTATGCAGGGTCACAGGGAACCAGAGTCTATTTTCAAAGCAAGGAATAACCCAGGATGGGGCGCCAACCCATCACAGGGCACACACACACACACACACACACACACACACACTATTCACTCATACATGTGGACAATTTGATAACTCAAATTAACCTCAGCATGTTTTTGGGCCACGGATTTTTGACTGTTCAGTTTCTTTACATACAGAACTGGCTGGTGACTTTTCAGATCCTGTATATCAGAACAATCTGTAGTGTAGCTTTATATATTTTTATTTATTCACACAGTATTTCAGAAAGCAGGCCACATGCTATGCTAACCGGCAACTTTACTTCTCTTTATTTTCGGGGACTTATCTCCTGCCTACTGGGAGACCCTTGAGAATGGGATGCTATCAATGCATGTCAAGATTGTGTTAATTCCTTTCCTGACCTGAATTTACATTTCCTGTCAACACAGCTGTGATTGGACTTTAGAATAGACTAGTTTAGGCCCGTCGTGATGTAAATAATAAATGCAAAATGTAAATATTACTTGTACTGCATGAGCTGCAAATAAAATTCTTAAGTACCTCGTATTCGGGATATTAATATGATCTCATGTAATAATATTAACTTTCCCAGGTGGAACATAATTTAATGTTCTTAAGCAGCACATAGTGTGAGATTTCCGTGTGTGCCACTAATACAGTAATCCTTTCTGGCCTAACCTCTCCCTTACCCCGATATTCCAAGCCGACTCAGTCAGCTAAAGGGTGACAGGTGAGTTTTAGCCGCAAGTCCAGGCCAGGAGCCAAAACTATTCGTCTTGTCCTTTTCTACAGTCATCTTTTACACTCACCTTTTGCCATATCAGTAAAAACACCAGCACTGTATCCGTCTTTTTAACGTTTAAGGGTTGTGAGCTCACAGCCATCGGTGTTGAGTGCTGGGTCATGTCCAACCATCCTCAATCTGGGATTTGAAGCCACATCTTCTTTTCAGCTGTGGATAGAGTGAAAAGACTGGAAAAACCATAAGGCATGAACCTGTATGGTGTAAAACGATCCTACTCCCTAATTATATATTTATTTTATGTAAACATTCTCTCTAGTAAAATATGCTGTCACATGCTAGACTGGCCATTAGAATTCAGGGTGCTGATCCAAAGAGACCATTTCCACCCTTATCACTGTGTTTATCAAAAATGGGTTCTTAATCACCGGAGTCCAATTTCATGCAGCATCCTGTGTAGGGCTCATGAACGACTGGAGTGTGAGCGCTTGACTGCGTGTTCTGCCCCTGCAGTGCGTCCGCTAATGAACTTCGGTTTCGCTGGACGCCCACTCTCCATAAACACGCCAGCCCCAGGAGGTAATTAGCAAGGAAGGCGTGTTGAAGTCCAGCATCTGGTCGTTACGGCGGCATCGGAGTGCCTTCACAGACGCAGTCATTAAAGAAGGGCAGGGACCACAGTGGAAGCCCTTTTCAGAATAATTAAGAACGAAGGTAAAAAAAACGAATTTGGGGGGCACTTTAATATGTTCCCGAAACGGATGAAGGAGTGGAGAGGAAACGAGAGGTGAAGAGAGAGGTGATAAGATGCAGGGATATGATGTGAAGTAGAATGTGTTGGTGGCAAATAACTGGTATGACAAAGAGTATATTAGATGCCTCTGGATACCGCAAGGTGTGGTACTTTCATGATGATAATCCTTTCCCAGCAGTCAGTGTTGATGCAAGAGGCAGATGAGTAAGAACATACTGTGGTGAATCCGAGGTAGTCAGGCATCCCCGAGCTTTTGCTAGCTGTGTTAAAGATTTTGGGGTGATGTCTGACGATGTGTAAAGGGGAATCAGGCAGCCAGGACGGGTTAGCCAGCCATCGAAATCAGAGACAAGAGCCATACAAAAGTGGGACTGGAGTTTGTGTTTGCACCTATGTTTGTTAAGAGCACTACACATGTTCTGTTATCAAGGTTAAGTGGGCTGTTTACCTGTTACCCCCCACCCTTCAAAAAAACACCCATTTATTGTTTATTGCCACAGCTCATACGTTAAAATGAAATGGTTTCTGTTTTTTTTATATTTCCATATATATACTTATCTATATCGTATGACCATTAAGTGGCTTGTATAACTTGTACATCCTACAGGAGAGTCGCGTGCTGTTCTGAATTCTCACCACATTGCATGCGTAAATGCTTTTCTTGAGATGTTGTTACCACAAATGCTTATACCTGAGATTGTCAAGCTCATGCCCTAAAGAGGAGGATCAAGTGATGGGAATATTTATTAACTGATCATGTTATGACACTCACAGGATGTACCTATGACATCTCCGAAGGGATCTCTTAGTCTTTCAGTAAATCTGGATTATTAAAATTTACATTTCTTAAATCGGGTTTAAAACAGATTTGATTAAAAAAAAATCTTAAAAAAAAAATCAAGGACTAGTTGAGGAGATAATTAAATGTAGAAGGAGGTAGATTTACCTTTATATTAGTTCAGCTCAGCTCCACAACAACATTGAACTAAAAGACACCTCACTGGACATTTGAACCCGCCTAGGAAAGCATACATAAGAGCAGCAATAGACCTGAGCAGCCCTAAGTTACCATGACCAGTTCTGTATGTATGAAGAAAGTTCCTCTGGGATAATATCAGTGCTATAGGACCGATACTACTGGATTCTCTTATGAAGAGTCTGATGGTCCCCCTTTTACATTTTGGCATGAGGAACTTTGATTTGGGGAAGTGATTTGCACTTTATATTCAACAGTATCCATGACACTGACATGACAAAAGAGGCTTGCATGAAGAGTGTGGGAACGTTCCACTAGTAAGAGGCTGCATACATGAGTGCCATCTACCAATCAAGTGTCCGTCAAGAAACAGATGCGGAGGAGGAGTCCAGAATCGGAGAAACTCCGATCCACGATAAATGCCCGAGGTTTATGCGAGCTACATCTGGAATTCTCAAACACCATTGCACACTGAAAAGAATTAACTTGCAATTTACAAGTTTTCCAAACTCGTCAGCAAAAGCTCAGTTTGTGAATGGCGCCATATTGTGATCCCGCTCAGTGACAGTGGGGTACGCTCAAACCAATTTTTCATCCACTCTGCTTGAGTCGCTGCCAGGGCTTGGCATTTGGCTATATATCCAGCGTCTTAGGAAGACTTCGCTATTTAAATCGAGAAGATGCCATATTGCCATTATTGACACCATGCACAGCGCAACAGAATTATCTTGAAATGGACGCCATGATTCTGTAGCTGATGAAGGGGACGAACCAGACGTAGAAATTGAGAAGATCAGATTGGCTTACTGAGATGATTTTGCCTTGTGGCTCCCCCCCCCCCAGTGAAAATGCAAGGTTATCAACATGGCAGTACATCAAACAAATGACAAAACCAGGCTTGCCTTATGCATGAATTTTATTTACACTTTTATATAATACAGCTCTGTGACAGGGAAATTCTGTCCCGCAGAATTTGTGGTGTATCTCTATGTTATTCTCACCTTTTACACATTTCTCAAAACTCAGAACATTCTTGTCTTGCCCCTCTCTGTTAAATCACTGTATTTTTATTTATATGTTCTTGCTGGAACTCTGTCACTAATTTTCACACATGGCCACTGCTTTAATTCATGCTCCATGGCTGGGGTGGCCACTTGCGGCTTCGGTGGTGACACCGGCATCCCCTGCGTCAAGACATGCGGGGGCCCATGGCTTCAGCTCAGCGTGATCTCCGTCGAAAGGTCAGCCCGGCCTGCGTTTAGTGTCAGTGGGGGGTCCACTCAAAAGCTTACAACGGCACAAGTCGGTTTAGTTAAGTTTAATTAATTAATCCTTTGTACATTCTACGCGAAAGCTTTGAAGAACATGGCAGTAATTGCGAAATCCTCATTGGGTGTACTTTCAGAATTCCTGTACAAGTCCTGCACCTTATTTAAAGCTACAGCTACAGTAATACCATTCCTGGCCTGAAGCAGTTGTTATGTTTGTTTGGTTATACTGTTATTTCAGCATCCCCCCCCCCCTTTTTTGCTTGTTTCACTGCCTGTTTCTTCTCTATTACTGAATGCTTAGTGATTATTCATCTTAGAAGTTTTTTTAATAATTATTTTTTAATCTTTCCCTAATGGTTTTTTATGTACTGGTCCCTTTCCCATTGATTTTTTCCTCCATTCATACACACATCACAAACAACTTACTACTTTAAACCTAAATCTACCTGCAGCTCCCTCTAGGCTTCTGTAAAAATAAAATAAAAAATAAAAAATTTGGTCTGTCAAATGCATATTATTAAAGCTAATTCTTGCAATGTAATTTAATTAATGTAATTTGTAATGTTATTTTGTAATGTAATTGTAATGTAATTACATTCTTGTAATGTAATTTCTGACTGCATCGTCCAAAAGGATGCTGTACTTTAGAGTTACAGCAAGTAAACTATATTACAATATTCAGTATTCCACGATAAGCGCTATTACTATCCCAAGTTAACCCATTGCGGCATACTTTTCGTCCTGTAAGTCAGTGTTTCTCCAATCAGTCTTCCAGGACCCCTGGACAATCCACATCTTTTGCTTCCTCCCAACTTTCAGGAAATTGAGAGGGAGCAAAGACATGGACCGTCTGTGAGTCCCTGAGAACTGGTTGGAGAAACACTGCTGTAGGTGAACCAGCTGACTGAAACAGTTCACCGATGTAGGGCTGTTATCCGGCACACAGATTTTTATACTGACATGAAACGTGTGAGATGAGCTGAGGATAACAACACGTACCTGATAGGGCAGCTTGATTTGCAATGCTTTGTGATATTCTTATCCGTCATAAAAATTGATAAGGACCAAAACATTTGAGACCATAATGCATTGAACAGGAGAAAACATGACAGAGAGTGTTCCTTTTTTCAAGAAAAGCAGAGTTTTATTTTATGCCTGGATGGTGAATGATACTTGCCTGATATGTACACAGGTATCTGTCAGGGTCAATGCCCGTCTGGTCCTGTACTTCGTGTCTCTTCCCTGTTTGGCCAGCGGGAGTCGCTGGCCATCGGGGCTTGTCACTCCTTGTCAAACCCTTATGTGTTTCACCTACTTCCCTCACTGCTGCCTAGCTCAGTGGGCTGAGTGTGTGGCTCAGACACTAAGGTTGGCTGGTTATGGGTTCAAGGCTGGCCTTGAGCTCCATCTGTTTATTTGGATTTTTGTTTCCCAGTGTTTATTTTCTATATTAGTTTTCTTGTCCAAGGTTTTCCCTGCTTGTGTTCTCTTCTGTTCCATTCTGGTTCTGATTAATTATCCGTGCATTCTATTTGTACTGTTTAATTCCCTATATGTAGTTAATGTTTCCTAGTTTTTGCTATTTATTAAGCTCCCTAGTTTCTGTGCTTGTTAATTGTTATTAATTCCACCTATTGCCTGTTTCCTTGTGCTAGTGCTTGTTGATTGTTCTGTTCTCTTGCTTGTTGTACTGCACCCTGTGTTGATTGGTTAATTGTCTTACACCTGTTCTTTGTTTGTTTTCTATGTGCATTTCAGTGCCTGCCCTGCTCTGTTCTCCAGTGAGTCATTGTATTAGGTGCCTGTGCTTTGCCAGTTCTCTTAGTTCTGTTCCTAGTGTTGTCCTGCTTCCCACTTTGTTACTTGTTGTTATCTCTTGTTTTCCCAATTTGCTTTTGACCCTCTGTGGTCCTGTTACTTTGTGCATTTCCCCAGTGTTCTTTGTTTATTTCAATAAACCCTCGTTAGTCTCTGAGCCGCAAATGGACCGTCACCTTATTTCCCCACCTGCACCATGCCCTGCGTCCATAACAGGTATCTGTATCAAAACAGTATGACACAGGGGTATTTTGCATCTAAATAACAGAAGAAATTGGATGAATGTCTGAAAAATATGATGTTTACTCATTTTTATGAAGTAATTTAAATGAATCAGTATAAATTCTGTTTTTATATAGCCACACATTCAAACATGGTACGTTATATTGTCATTACGGGTGCACATAGAGTTCCTCACAGTTTTTGTACTATTTACACTTTGTTACACCTTGGTTTAGCCTCTCAACTGTAATGTTGCTTGTACAGTTGCAGAGGCGATTCTAGGATTCAAGAGCGGCCATAACTCACATAGAGGGGCTAACCTTATCATTAGCCAATCAAATGCTTTGAATCGGTGAGTGACAGGAGAGCCCTGTGGCCCCACCCCTATATTGTTGATACTTTAAAATGTATATTAATACAGTACTAGGACCAATGAGGTAAGATGAAATTGGGATTTCTTATACGGTGGGTGGAATATCTTGCAAATATATAAATAAATAATTGTTGCGTTCCCTGTATAATATTTATACAGTGGCACACCGTGGGTGTCTCCGACTTTCATTCTGACATTGTACAAATCAATGGCACATTGACAAGCTGAGTCAACATAGCTGTCTGGTTCCTTTGACCAGATTCTTAACGCTGACAAATCTGTAATCGGTAGTCATGGTGAAAACTCAGGTCATCACAAGAACGTCTGCTTTTCTCTCTCTCTCTCTCTTTAAGAAACTGAATTAACATTAAAAGCACATTCGCCGGAATCCTTCAGCGATTTTTTTTTTCACCGAGCAGTCACGCGCCTTTGTGAGGCATTACTTTGTTGACATCGCCGCCCTGCAAATATTAATCTCCGGTGACAGAAAGTGAATTTGTAAGCAACTATCAACTAAACCGAAAACGATCCACCCATTACAAGAAGAGAACCGAAATGTGCTGAATAAACATATATGAAACTTTCCTACTGTTTCGTGCATGAAAAAACGGCAACACTAGCAAGCAGAAAAATGTCTAACTTGCACAAAATGATTATAAAATGGCTTCTATGTACCGATTTAAGGATTAAGTGATGATGCGTTACTTTGCATTGGAATTATTCTTATTTTGTTGGGTCTGCCGCATACCCACCAAAGCAACATAAATCAAAAGTCGCAATCTGTAAACATCAGCGCTTGCCGCCATGAGACTGTGCAGGAAGCCGTTTGAAAGCATCAAAGGTAAATCTTTTTCATCCCCCGCACTTCAAATTTGAAAATAACATCTATTCACACCCACAACACAGCAAAGCAGCTGCATGATTTTCAGATCAAAAATATATATGCAGAAACAATTATTATCTTGACACTGATGGCTTTCTTCAAATGTAGAGGCAACCAGCATCAACGTAGGATTGGGCACAACATAACCAAGTTACGCTTAAGAATACAACATTATGACATTATTCTGTGGTTGCTGAAAATGTACGTCTGTGCATTACAATGTACACATACACACAGAACAATATGATAGGATATAGTAGTATTTGGGAACAATTAGAAGATGATCGTCTAATGATCGTCTTTCCAGTAATGTAAATTTTTAACTACAGAACAGGACTAGAGGGATTATTTATAAACGTGTTTTATAAGTCCATGTAAGTCAGGGATGCAAGTGTTACGGTAAAAGACATGGGAATAGGGGCACGCAGGCTGTGAGGTGAAGTCCCACTTAGGTCCCACTATGTCAGGATTTTTAATTTGACCAAGGCGTTTATACTGAGTTATTAAATGTGATTATAAAAATGCAGAAATCTAAAATACTCACTGTAAACACAGGAAAGCTCGAGTGAACAAGTATCGATCACAGTATGCAGAGCAAAGGAGACATTCTCTGAATGCATTTCCTGTGAACAAATCCAGAAGATGCTGAATGGAAGGTAAGACCGCATATGTGGCCTGGACTGGTGCACTTTTGAGTTTAAAAAAGAAAAATACTCTACCCTAGTCCTAGTGCCCTGTGCTGCTTGTAGAAGGCTCCCATGACCCTGGCCAGGACATGCGGCATGAAGATAGATGGATGGATGGATGCATGGGCGGATGGATGGATGGAAAAAAACAACTCCGTCCTACATCGGTGTGGTGTATAAAACCTGCTGGGACGTAGGGGGAGTGAGTGACAGGTCCTAAGGAAATTAATTCATGCTTCCTGGTTATCTAGCCCCTTGAAATAAAATAAGGCAGCACTTTGATAGCGTCTCTAAAGATTTCAGCAGTTCCTGCCAGTCGGAATGCGAAAGGCTGCCCTTCGAGGACAACAAGCTGGTGTTTTAATTAGAACCAACATTTTTACAATGATGTTCTCTGTAAGGTAGAGGCGTGGCGAGGAAAGATGTGGGGGGGGCAGCCTTCATTTTCATTGTTCCTGCTTTTTAAAAACAAGGGGACTGACTTGATTCAATTAGTAATGACAAATATATACGAAGTGTAGCAAACTTCGTCTCACACCGGGGACAGGCAAATGCAAAGCTTTCCCTTCTTGCATCCCTGACTGTCTGAATAAAAGGCTTTAGGGACCTGGGGGATCGTATTTTCTTTTTTATTTTAATTCAGGGGATTATCAGAGCTTTGTTTGTATTCTAATCTAAAATGCTTTTGGGCATAACACAACCTTACATTATACACAGGTCAGGATCGGCAGGCGCCACACCCCTCACTGTGTCTGGTGGAATTCAGTCTAATTTCATAATAAGCTTAATTAGGCTATGGTTTTCAGGACTTCAGAGGTAGTTCTTCCAATATCCTGCAGCCAGAGAGAGGCTCCCATGGAAACAGTCTGTTCTCCTCAGTCGACTCCCCAAAAAAATAATAATAATAATAAACCACAGCTTGCCTAACCGACGTTCCCGAGATTTTTCCAAAATGACTTTTGGGCAACTTCAAGTCTGGCCGATTCTAAGCTGCAGATAATGAGATAGCACAGACAGTCACAATTATTTCTTCCGGTCATGTAGGTATTTTTCAATCTGTACTGAGAGGAATGAAGCTTTAGCAATGAGAAGTGGGGAAAAAAAAATCTCAATTTCTGAAAAGCTGTACTGTCTTTGTGATTGACCTTTTGTATTATGTTAGATGGAAGATACGACTGACTCGATTTTCAACACGTTGAAAACTAAGTGAAATAGCAACAATTATAAGACATAATTGGGTGATATTAGGTTATTTGTGACCGGGGGGTAATATTGAGTTATTTGTGTTAAGTGACTAATTTGTTTCTTTGTGTCTGAAAGCTTCTCGCTTTATGCACACACATGCCTTAATTGATTCCCTCAGGCACCTAAAGTACAAGGAGTGAAATTTCTGCCCTGGTGACATTTATCAGTGTAACGTCTCACCCTCTACGCATATGCCTGGTTTTAATAAAAGGATAAATTGTGTATCTGATGATAGACATTGCCAAAAACATGTAGCTACCCGCTAATCAATGCCGTAACTGATTTGTCAGTAGTATATCCTTCGTCAAAAGCTCCATCATTTCAACAGATGCAGTTGTATGTTCTGCTTATATAGTGATCATATATATATATATATATATATATATAT
>JAAGVU020000049.1:7128511-7158523 GCA_011763525.2 Mormyrus iriodes
GATCTACCTCTCCTAAATCCATGTTGGCTATCCCTCAGAATGTTATTTGAATCCAGATAATCTACCATTTTCACTTGAATGTAACAAATGAAACATTTTATCTGAGTAGTTTTGTGCTATACAATGCATTTAACATTCAAATTTATTTACTTTGTTCATGTCCATTTTAATATTGAATTTTCATTCTATTAAACTAACACTACTTCTTTATACATTATACAGTGTTTTTTTAAATCTAAATGAGCAATTAAAAAATCATACCCAAATTTTCCTGACCAAGAATAGGGCAATGATACTTCCATTGGGAAGAGTTCATACATGATGTTGAAGGTGACCCCATGCCAGCTGAATGCCCTATTCCAAGTTTGACACTCCAAACAAGAAAACCTATAGATGTAAACTAATACAGAAGAATCAACACAGAAGATTAACCTAGCTATTTCTCATAATAGGCAAAAAATATTTTGAACCAAGCTGGAACCAAATTTCATCCATAACGTTTCCATGTGTCATCCGATTTAATGTGAACCTACACAAAGGCCTATGCCCCTGTTGTTCGCACAGTGTGGCATCAGTGTGGGTGCGAGGGCCCATTCTCTGCATCGGATATGGGAGCTTGTTACATGGGCTCTAATTAACCGGGCCCTTTGGGTCTCTATGGCCTTTGCTGGGCCGGACTCAGAAGAGCAGAGGTGGTAGCTGTTTATTGGACCTTCTAGGGGCATAGAAAATGAAGGACATATGACACAATCTCCGTAGTATGACAGTTATGGAAAAGAGGAGTCCCTGAGACACTCCACGGGGGTTAAGGAAGCCTAGCTTGAAAGGAAGACTGACCTTGATGAGGAGTAAAGGGGCACAAGGACTCAGGCAGGTAGGGTCTTTCCTAATTGTTCAGAGCGGTTTACATCTCCCCTCTCTGGCCCAAAGAGAATAATTAGCCAGCTCCTGTTGAAGAGGATCCGCCCACTGTCCAGTATTGTCCATTTTTTTGCAGAGCGGAGGCTCAAGCTATTTCTCCACTTATGGATGTCGAACTCCATTGAAAAGATGAGATAACATTCAAAAACATCAATAGGGTGTTTTAAATAAATCTTTGGTTGTAAAACATGGCACATTCAGGCTTTGTAGGACAATACATTTTGACAAGGGGGAGTCATTTTTAATTCAGGAAACAACAACTCCTACAGATCTGACTTTGGTTATTTTATATAGCTGTATATATTGAGTGCCTTTATAGAGGGCGAATGTAAATGTCTTTGTCTCAGAACTGACTTTCTGCAGTCTTTGATGTTATCACCAGATTCTAGCTGGACCTGCCCACTGTCTCTCAAAGGCTCTGTGAAGAAGGAGAGGCCAATGTTGTAGATGTCCCTCAAAGTGTTTAAGGGACCGGGTTTCGCTTTGTTGAGAGACACGACTTTCTTCGCTGAGAATGTCTGCAGAGCTTGCGGAGGAGGGAGAGCATCTATACTCTGTGAGCTCGGTACCTATGTCAGAAAACTCCGGAATACTAAACAATCACTTCTTGTGACAACTTGGCAATCGCTAGCTCATCAATGACTAGCTGAAGAGGTGAGGACTTCACATCTATATTTTCTCTTTATGTAAAAGAAACAGACATTTTTGATAAACTTTCTGAGAGAAGATCTCATCTCATCCTTCCTAGAACGATGTTTCGAAACCTGATAATTAATAATAACAATAATAATGACACTTTATTGATCTCCTTAAAGAGGTTCTCTTTTCGCCCACCCAATCTGCTCTCCATGACCCATAGACACATATATAGGAGACAACAAGTTTATCAGTGAAGTGCAGCCACTCCCAGTAGCGTCCATGGAGCTTTGATCATTTATCTGATTGTGACACATAAGAAATCAATCAAACAATGCTGATGGTTAGGTGGCTTTAATGGCTATTAACAATCCATCCACCTTCCTGTCCCTTATCTAGTGCCAGGTTCAGGGAGGGCATTGTGTATCACAGTAACTTAGTGGTTACCTCACCTCTCCATGACTGCTGGTTCAGTTCCCACCTCTAGCTCTCTATCTGCATGTTCTCCATCAGTATATAGCATGGAAAAAACCCTCTCCCTCTGGCTCCTTTGGGGCTACAGACTGACTCATCCAAGGCCATGCTCATCTTCTACAATCGTTTTTTTCTGGAAAGAACACGTGTCCCACATACAGGTGACCACTGGAAACTAATTTCTTTGGTAGTAATGAATAGTTACAATGGACTGTACCCAAGCAGCAAGTTTTACTCTTCTAGTCGAGGTCACCTCTGCTACTTTCTTAAAATGATAAATAAATACATAAACAGATAAATAAATAACAAAGTGTCATGTCAATGACGTGCCCTACTAAAACCTATTACAACCATGCTGAAATATGTCACTAATTGCCAGTGACACGTTTTTAAGATTAGATTTTTTGGTACTTAAATAATGCATGTTCCCTTTAATGAGATTTGCAGTAATTGCAGAAATAAAGAAGGTTCAGCAGTCAAGCGTTCTTATTTGACTGCCACCTAAAGAAAGTATCAAAAACCAAAAGCAGCCTCCAAAGTCTAGTAAGACTCGGATGCAATCTTGCACGGGATTTCACATCAGAAATATAATAATTCTGCGGAACAAGCGTGAGATTGTTAGACAAGGTGTTAATGTGGTGTTTCTGCTTTGCTCCCTGCAGAGGTTCCAAGTGGTGCGCAGCCCAGCAGACAAGCCATAATCACGTTATAAAGACTGAGATTGTCAACGCCGCTAATTACGCATCTTGGCTTCCCTGTGTTATTTATAAGACACACTTTCTATCTCCTTCAGCTCTTTCTCCACAGTGATTATGCTCTTCTTCCCACAGTCCTTAGAGGGTTAATAAGGAATTGTTGCCAAAGCTTTGAACATGAAAAAAGGGGACAGTAGAAAGAAAAAAAAAAACAAAAGAAAGAAAGAAAAACAAAGCTAAAAACCATCTTTTCCTTGAATTTTATGATAAGGCCTGTCTCTGTGTTTGCATATGAGTGTTTACTTCCACTCAAGGTTTAAAAACAACTAAATAATAATAAAAAATAACAATAGGATAATAACTAATTTCACAGAAGATTTACAGAATACGGGGGGTGATTTTTCCCCTAACTTGTGTTTATTATTAGTTTAGTTTGTTTCTCTCCTGGAGCTGCCAGTGACAATGGCACAATTGTTTTTTTTCCCCCCCTCTGTGGAGGGGTGTTTCATCTCGTGTGCTTGCCGGGCAGCCGTGGCAACTCTGTTCTTTCCAGGAGACGCGTGGCGTTCCGTAGGAGTTCGCCGGAGACTAATGGTAGCATTTCGGATGCCACACAGATGCGCCGTCAGATGCCGGATTCAAAGCAGCGTCAGGCAGCTCAGACGCAAGCAGGAGATTAATGAAGCTTTTTTTTGTCCTTTCCCTTGTTTCTCTGGCCTGCGACGCTGCGAGTTTAAGCCACGTTCGGTCTGTAGTCAGGCAGGGAGCAGCAGAAGCTGGCATTAGCTGTAGTATCGTGCTAACAACATCCCTACGCAAAAGGCAGCCTGTGGGCAGCAGACTCCATGGCTCCGATCTACGGATATGCTAATACGGCTGAAGGTGACAATTCGAGTAAGCAATCTCCAGAAACAGAGGGTGTACATACTAATGTCACTGCCAACCTGACTTCCCCCCCACCCCTAATAAACCAAAACAGACACTTTGTAATGTGGAATATATTTACTATCTTTAATAATTTAATAGAATCAATGGAAGTTGCCTATTTATCAAATTAAAAATTGATTTCCAAAGCATTCATCATCACCAGTCTTGTTACCTGTATTTATGCGCTCTCCATAGGGAAGATGCTGAGCCATTATCTATAACGTTTTATGAGATAATAATAATAATAGATAATAATTTATGAGAACTGAATTTTAAGGATCTAATACCATTACTCCATGTAGAATCTTTGCACATCCTTGGCCTCATCTGAATTCTTATATTGACGTCATTAATTTGAACAACTGCTAGTCTACATTCCAAGATTGAATTGCAAAGTGTTATTCAGACATTGATGCGTACTTGAGGTCAGTCTTGTTCTGAAAGATGGCTAAGTTTCAACCCCATGGCAGAGGCAACTGAATTTTTGACCAAAATGTCCTGGAACTCAGCAGAATTTGTGATACTGTTGACCTTGGACCGGTGCAAGCAAAACAACTCCCTAGCATTATGAATTCACCAGAATATTTTTACATGAAGATGTTTTTCCATATTTGCATCCACAATCCAATACATATTTATTTGCATGTGTCTTCATTCTATTATCTGGGTAAAATAGTCAGCTATGGCAGGCAACAAATATCTTCTTACTCTGAGGCTAAGATTAAAAAAAAAGATTAAAAAATCGACTTAGTTTTATTGTTTTTAACAATTATGAATTTTTTGGTTATTTAGGCATTGGATTATTTCTGCTCTGTTGCCCATTCATTCATCCATCCATCTATCGAACTGCTGTTCCAGTACAGCATCACAGGGCACACACACAAACAAACACGTGCAGTTAAAAACATAAATTTAAGGCCTGTGATTATGCAGTTCTCCTCCTCTGTTCTCCCCATGTTTGAGGGGCATCCTGCAGTCCAAAAGGCATGCAGGTAGAGCAACCGGTGCCTTTAAATTTCCTATAGACTGAGTGTAGACTTTTGTATCCTCGATTAGCATCCCATCCTGAGTGTTCCCGTTCCCCATGCAGTACGCTTCCAAGGGTAGGCTCTCTGTGGCCCTGGAAAATGTAGACACGGACAATGAATGTTTATGCTACAATTGGTTTTCAGTTCTCTGAGTAAAACATCGATCAGTTTGCACTGTGCAGCACTGATGACGATTGTTTGATGTCAAGGAATTTCTAACAGTGGTTGACTCAAGTCCGCCATAGAAGATATAATTAAATTACTAGTTTTGACTGTGAACTTTACACCGCGGAAATAGTTAGTGACAAGTTTAGTGAAGCCAGTAATAAAAATGTGTTTATGGCCTGACACTTATTCATTACCTTGAGTAATCCTGGTGAAATCAAAGTCAGGAAAACAGCTCTAGACTGTATTATGCTACAAATTTATGGTAAATGTTTCGTCTTAGCAAAGATTGGCTGGAATAAAATGACGCCCTAAAAACTTTAATATGTTATAAGTAGTGCCAAAAATCAGTAACATAACAAAGATCAAAGGCCTCATATTACAGTTTCCTCATTTATTATACTACATTTTAGTACGGCACCTGACTCAAGAGAATAATAGTCAAATTCCATCTTTGTCTTTATGAGACAGGTCCTTCAACTGAATGCAACTGGCTGTCAGTACAAATTAAGTGCTGAAATGTTCTTGAGAATCACACTGATATTCAGCAGTAGAATGACAAATGCAGTAAATCATTTAAAAAAAAATCCAATTACATGTGAACCACTGAAAAGACATGGACAAGACTGACTTGAGAATGAGAGGGGTAAGACAATGAATGATGCCCCAGTGTTACTAACCAAAATCTTTGTGAGAACTGCATTTTATAACTGGAAAAAAGAGAATTATATTAAAATAATCTGCAGATATGATTCCACAAAGTGCTGTATGTACACAAGCAATATTCTAAAGACATAACAGTGGGTGTTATTCTGCAGTTCAGTAAGTCTCCTACTTGTTCATGATCTCAGATTTTGAGTAATTCTGTATGCTTATGCTTCATGCTGTTTTCTTTCTTAGCCATTTCTGCATCACACATTTCAGTGGAGCAAATTGAACAACAAGGACTCATAGCAGCTGTAAACCTGTAGGCTTATACACATAATTCTTTATATGTAGTATCAGCAGAGGGAGTATATGAGAAAAAAAAATCCCTATTACTAATACTACCTTGTCAAGAATAATTTCCATGTTTGGATCTGCGACTCTCTTCAACAAAGAACCACTATAAAAACAGAAATAGCATCATCACAAGTACGTAAACAAACACAGCAATGTGGGAGTAAGTGAATGACAGAGAAAATGGCTTACAGTTTAATTGGATCATAATAAAATAAGCCAGGAGATATTAAAAAAATTTTTGAGAGGCACACACTAGACGTGTGAGTTGAGATCATTATTTATATGGAAGAAATATTTATGAGTACTTAGTATTATTGTAGAATGCAACTTTACTCTTGTTTACTGTGGACCATTGTTTAAGTGGAAGACTGAAAGTAGGTAAATCGTAATTGGAGACACCGGAAGAGAGTGTAAACATAGGCGGCCAAGCACAAATTTCAGTCAAGGGTAGAGTCATGGTATGGGTCGAGTTGGTTTTTGGTATTTCTTGGGTGTACGCTTTGCTCATATGGACTGTCAAGGACTGGCGTCGAGCCCCTCCAGAGTTAATATGCGGCCTCATCTTCAACCGTTCATCAGCCAGCTGCTATTGCTGGCTCAGAAGCTGCAGCTCGGCCTTTTGCAGCATAGAAATCCTCGTCCTTGATCTCACCAAAACTCTACTTTGCCTTTTTTTTTCTCCTGTTCCTCTTTCGTAGCGATAGCTCGCAGCCAAATACATAAATATACATGGATGCACAAAACGCTTGGAAAACACACAATCTGTCCTGAAAGATGGACAGCGGGGCTATGTTCTTATGTCTGATGATGAAGAACATACAGCATTGCTATATAAAGATATATTTCAATAAAGCATATTAGTAACATTGTTAGTGTAGCTGGCATAAATGCAAAGGCAGATGCATGGTCCTAGCAGCAGAAGAAGTGTAAAACTGAGTGATTAATGAAATTAAAGCATAGGTATCCAGATATTATGGCTGCATATTAGCTAAAGGAAAGCACCACCACAAGGATAAGTATATAAATTAACTATATGAATGAAATGAAAATGAAAAATGAGATAAAAGAATATAGTGAAATATGAAGAACTTATCAGCAGGATAAAAGGCCAGGCCAGGAGAGAGCATCAGTGTCTTTCCAGGCTTAAGCTAGCTTTGACTGCAGCTGCCAAGCTTGTGGGAGAACATCCTGATGTTATCTAACTGTTAGTCTAATCCTATTTTTAAGAGGATTCTTCCCAACCTACCTTTCAGTGTTGCTCTGGCATGACAACTCAGACCCCCCCGCCCGAACGCAATCACCATGATTAAGGCCTGATGCTCTGAAAAGCCTATATAATAGCCTATTTGTCCCACCAGCAATGTTTCTACTCATACCCCAATTTCAGCTTCCGCCATAACAAATGAAACATGTGCCGTATGAAATCTATTTCATAAATGCCTCACCTGTTTAGCAATCAGTTAGCTAGCTCACTTGGCTGTTTGTTCTCGGGCTCCCTCCGTGATCGGTTCTTTTCAGATTTCCACGGACGTGCCATGCCTTTGCAGTCAATCAAGTCATATTTCAACGGAATTGCTTCATATCTCAACTAATGCCTCACATGTCCTCAGAGAAAGTACACACGCTGCCTCCTTTGAAGTCAACTCATGATCCAGACAATGTAAACGTGTTCTCTCGTTTAGCCCAAAGATATTTTAGCCCCAAAATATTTATAACAGGCTTGATTGTTAAGACTTTTAATCCTCGTACCTGACGCAAGTCAGAAACTCCTGCACTCTACGCTTAAATCCATCCCAGTGCATCATGTCCTGATTTATTTTCTGGTGCAAATTATTCACTTAGGAGACTTTCAAGCATCCTCTGACCGCTGA
The DNA here is from genome assembly GCA_011763525.2 of Mormyrus iriodes. Lineage (NCBI taxonomy): Eukaryota > Metazoa > Chordata > Actinopteri > Osteoglossiformes > Mormyridae > Mormyrus > Mormyrus iriodes. Next base: position 7,136,231 of record JAAGVU020000049.1, read on the forward strand.
ACGCTAGCGTATTGCCACATTCACTCAACGTTCAGCAAACTCTCTATTAAAGCATTTAAGATGCCCAGGTATGCAAATGGATGCAGATTTTCATACTCACATTTTTAAATAATTACCCTAAAACTTCTCAGCCTGTCAGTTTCTACTGTAAGCCCATTCCAAGTGTTCTCCACGCGTAGCAATTAGTGCAATTATCTGATGTCATGCATGAAATTGTTAATAGTAAAAGGCATATATCAGCAGGAGAGCTGGAGTCCTGTTAAATGAGGAACAGGCTTTGTTTCCAGTGTTCCTGGGGAGCTCGGCTTAAATTATACAAGGCAAAACCGCCAAAATAATGGCCAATACCTACTGTATATGACTGAAATAGCCATGTTACTCTGTCTTGCTTGTTTAATTTGTTGCTGGACCTACTCCTTTAAAACTTAGAGTTTGCTATTCTGTCCCATGTCCTTTAACTTGTAACTGTTTATTTCCTCAAGTCCAAAATGTCCTCATTAAGCATTCCTTTCAGGAGCTGCAGAGGCAAGTTGATTTAAATGCATTTAAATGCATTATGTTATTCCTTCTCTTCTGGTTTAATTCTTGGCTCCCAGATGCATTGAATCCAATTAACATCACCTTCATTATGTGCTTTGTGTCTGGCACAAAGATGTCTCGTCATTAAGAGCGCCGCTATAATGAAGGTGGAGTTAATGTCTTCAAAGTTTTGTCTCACTTTGAAATTTTGCAGTAATCCTCCCCCTCCGACTTATTGATTTAAGATGCTCATTTCCCAATCATATGGACTTGTATACACGTGCCACTGTGCTTTATTTTATGACTGGGCTTAACTCATTTTGGCGTTGAGAGTTTGAGGCGATCTGACCCTTACTTTTGGTCAGGATTGGTCAGCAAGATTGATCTTTCTGCTCAAGCCGTTTACCCTCCCCTGGGTACTTCCGTCCTGTAGCCAAGCCGGTTCTTTGATCCAATCCAGCGTCCCATGGAGTTGACACAGGTGAGTCTTTAGGCTGAGGTGGAGAATGTGAATCAGGGGGAGATGTGACATTGACTGGAGATGGCTCACGCTGATGAGCTGTCCTCAAAGACCGTGAAGATTCTGCTCTGAATGCATTACGAGTGAAAGGGCAGCCCTGCACTTAATTGGCAGCCTTGAGCCACACACAGCTTTGTGCCTCAGTGAAATTAACGAAGTCTATAGTTTTATAGCTGCCCTTATCAAAATTGAAGGTTATAAACACACTGACCGCTTGCTCTCTTTAATGAAAGTTACGTTAAATTCTCTCATAAGCACTCTATGCCAAGGTACATTTTTTGTGTGTGCATTTTATAATAATGCTCACATTAGCTAAAGGTGTGAATATGCAAGTGTGCTATCTGTCAAGGGACAGGATTAGGGTTTTACAAAAGGTGAAACTACAGGAGAGTGTTAATACTGTATTCAAAACGTGTTAAAGAGTCAAGCTGAGCTGGCAACATATGGTCTTTCCATTGGAGATTTCCTGCACTTATTCAAGAGCAACAATTAGTAATTAACACATGGTGAACTAATTAATGACCTATATATTGTAGGTTCTTGGTGCAATTATTTCTGCAAAATGTTCTGCACCTAGGGAGGCTTGGAGGCTCATTAGATAGGTGATTTTCTGTTTGCATTGTCCTCCCCATGCTTGCATGGGCTTTCCGTGTACTCTATGCCTTACTCCCGCAGCCCAAGATATACGGTTTAGGTGAATTGATGTTCCTTAGTGTAGGATCGTGTAGGATTGTGTAGGATCGTGCATGCCCTGCAATGGACATTATCACATCTCTGGCCAGTAATTCTCGGGATGGATTCCAGACATGCTGTAACCCAGAGCTTGGTAAGCAGTTATGGAAGACGGATGTCCTCGATAAAGTGATTAGCTCTATGCTTGTTTCCTTAGCTGTAATATATTAAATATTCATGCGATATAACATAAAGAATGGTTTTGTATATCTGATACCATGCAGTACTGATTTGGAATAAGTGGATGAATTTGTGACTTGGGACGGTAATCTCTGATTCCAGCAAAGGGATTAATCAAGCTGATACTTTCCATCCCAGTGCCACTCTTTCAATTTATGCCTGTTATTTCAAATTCTTGAATTATGCAAGAATTTACATGAGTGTTAGATTTACAATGGTCCGTTTTTATTTGATGTTTCTTATTGTTCTCTTTGAGAATGTTTTAATAAAATATTAAGCATTCAGACGTTGAGAGCCTGACATTACTCTAGGGTGTGTTAATTACCTTTCTTTTGATATGATTGATATAATTTTTTCACATGAACACAGCCCAGAGCCAATGTACATGATGAAATTGATTGTTTGACGAAATAAAAATGTCCAAAAAGAATCTATATTTTATTAAAAATCTTAAATAATATACATGAAAATAGTTCCACACGGGACAAGTAATCGTGTGATCTTCCCATGTTTAATTCGTCTGAACTTGACATCTGACATCTGCTGAAAGTAACTTATGGAAAATGGTCACAACGCTTCCTGTAATAAGTTTTTACAAAAAGAAAATTCAGTTTCCGAGTCAAAGGAAAGGGATTGCTACGGTTGTGTTTTTATTTTAGGACAATAAATAATTAATTTCTTAATAATGACTGTAGGGTGAGAATAGAAATTGTTTAATTTTGCCATAGGCCAAAATGTGCTGTTATTGTTAACTGTGTTTCCCAGATACAAAATAATAAGGATAATGATACATATACTACCACATTTTTATAATTTACTAAATTATTTTTAAAGAATGTTTAGCAGATAAAAATTACAACATAATATACTGTATATTTTTAAGTTATTTTGGATCTAAAATAAGCATGTGTTGCATTGTTTAGCATAAATTGGGATGAAAGAAGTCCATTGCGAAAGAAACCACAGTAAATAAAGTCTAAGAAAGGTTTTAAAGGCAACTTTAAGTTCACTTTCCCCATGAACAGTTTTAGAAACTGAAAACCTGATTGAATTTGTAAGCCTATGTTGACCATGAAGTAAATAAAAGTTAATCAAATCATCTTGCTCCAAACAGTTTTAAAGTCCGTCCATCACAAACGTGGGCCTATTTAAAGTGTGGCTCTCGGCTCATTTTCCCGCCAAATCTCTTGCTGAGGGTTGCAGTTAAAGTGTTCTTCCAGTTGAGTGATTAATCACACATTTGGAGAGACTAATTGCTCAGAACTTCTCGGCTGGCTGAAGTTTTTTTACTTGGTGACCATACTTCAGCTGTGCAATCAGCAGTGAACCTGCTGCGGATTTCATCGATTGAAAGATCGATGTGCGATCATTTACTCTGTAGAGCCATCAGGTTCCTCCTTCTGGGGACTTTTCATCTGATCAACAGTTAGCAGCCCTTACACTTAAACAACATCTGATCCACAACTAGAAATGGTTTGATTAAAGAGACTACAAAGAAGTAATTCAGTCAATTTTCATTCAATATTTTTGTTTTCTGGCCCACAGGGATCATATACTAGAAGAAGGAATAGATGAAGAAACAATGCTTGTTGAAATGCTGTATTTGCATAATTGTTACTCATTGTGACACACGTGCAATTTTTTGCCAGTGATATTCGGCCATGAGAACTCAAACGTGAACTTACTTTATCGGTCACAAAGTACACACAAACACAGGATGGCATTTATAAAGCCCATCAGCTGGAAGGCTCTCAGTAGTGTGAGGATCTGAAAAGAAGTATTTGTCTATCTGTTATATGAAATGCACAGATTATGATGTTGGTTTCAATAAACAGTAAAAGTACAGCAATTCCACCCACTTCTAGAACAAGAAGGGTCAATTTGACTTCTACAATATTTATGTAAAAAAGATTAAAATGATCTGCTTTTATATTTAGATACTAATTCATTAAGACAAGGTAATATTAAACAAGGCCAACATTGAAGAGAAGCCTGGCACAGCATACTGGCCCTTTCACATGTATCTTTGTGGGTTATCTGTGGAGAGCCTAGTATACTTTCACAATTCATAAAATTTATAATTCAGTTGCAGCTGCAAATGTGAATTGATTATCAATTTGTCATGATAGTTTTTTATTGAGAAAAATAGGAGTAATTACCCTCAGACCAAGGAACATATCCTTATTCAACTTAAAGGGGAAGGACATACATTAACAATGACTATCATTAATGTGAGTACTCATTTTAATAGAGTATTAAGCTATTGAGAAGTAGTGTATTTGTAAAAATCAAAGTGGTGTATTTAAAATCCTTTGTGTCAAAATGGAAAACCTAAGACGTGAGTCTTTATAGGATGACATAAACATTTAAACAAGAAAACATTGCTGGTATGTTATTGTACATATCTCAGATATGAGACTTACCTCTGTCAAGCTGTCCTTACCTGAAGGCAGAATCCCCAATGATTGCTTGTAGCATAAACCGACCAGCATATCACAAGCAGAGTCCTAGAAGTTTTTATTCAACTCAATAGGGATCCTAAGTTTAAAGGGAAATACGGCCTCCCTTGGCAACGCAGCATCCCTCCAGTTGTCTCAAAGAGGCCTTGAAATTACAAATGGAGAAAAAATATGCATAAACTTGACACACTCTGCTCACAAGGGATGAAGGATCTGGGCTCTTAGGAGACAGAGAAGCTGTAAACAGACTGGCAGTGCAGCACGGGGATGTGAGATGGAGTAGAGTGTGTACTGACGAGGAACCTCAGCGACACGTGCGAGCACATTACAGCCTTACGATGGAACGGGAGGACAGAGACGTCTCACATTTTGTGGGTCATTTTGCACCTAGAGGCACAAACGTGGTAAGATTTTTCTATAAAAGAACCATTGTGACTGATTTTAGTATTGTAGTATTTTTACTTACATGCAGCCCTGATGAATTTTGATGATGTCTGATAGCAGAGATTAACTATACAGGTATTTTCGCTTCACCTTTTTCCGCATTTCTAGTTGATTTGCCGGGGATCACAGTTTTGACTGGAAAATATTTAAAAACAAAGTCTTATCTAGGAGAGGGTGACTTCATACCCTGCTAAAAAAAAGTCAGCTTGACCAGTTTGAGCTGGGAAAGCTGATCGACCAATTTATGATAGTTGACCAGCTTTAAAGTATGTTTTCCCATGATGGTTTAGTTGGTTATACCAGCTCATGATGGTCATTCTAACTGGTTTAACTGACCATACCAGCACGACCAGCTTGATAGGCTGGCCACACCAGCATGGTCAACTGGTGACCCACCCAGCTGAACCTTCAAAGAACAGCAAGAGCTGGAATATGATTATCTAAGACCATCTTAAACCAGCTAAAACCAGCTACCAGCAAAAGCTGTTTTTTTTTTCCCAGCGGGGAAGTGACAGGGTAAAGTAAATTTCAGAATTGCTATAGAAGTCAATAAAAACAAAAGCATTTCTTGAATACCATTTGAATACCATTTTATCTATTCGTTTGCAAAATTAGTCATCAATACTGAGAAGAATTCCGTGGAGAACATGAAAAAATTTGATTTTGGAATTTTCCCCGCTGTGCTATCCGAATCTAGGTACACAGGGGTATGTCAATCACATCCACAAAACCTGCAAAGAGAAACACTAACATACACTGCCGATTGCCGCGAGACCTGGTTGAAGATGACATACTGTAATACTGGCATTGTACAGTACAGACACAGTAATTTTATGCCCTTGGTGAAAGGTACATATTACTGTGTCCTAGTCAGTTTTTTTATTTGTTTAATTAGTAGCAAATATATAAATAGAGTAGTGTATGATTGGCTGTAAGACACACTTCATGGGTTTTATAATAAATGAGATGCACACACTTTTTCCACACATGCTTTGTATGAGGGGTTTACATAATTCAAATAACAGACTGTAGGCTGGAGTTGAGCGAGGGGGCATTTTTCTAAAAATGTGTCAAGAAAGTGGGGGATTTACACAAAAATTTCTTAATCCAGGTACTGGATTAGCATATTCTTGACTGTTGTATAATTAATCAGATATTCCATTTTCATATTTAAGTCATATGTATGCGTCACCTAATAAGACCCACTGCTTAAGTTAATGTGGACTACAGATCCACCATAAGCTATACTTAAAATGTTGCTGAAAACAAATAATTAAAAATTGACTATGATGCAGTAATAGGCACCTATCATCAAAGACATAAAAATGACTAAGTCTGTGTTTAACACGTCTGACTGCTGTTTCGGTAGCTCAGCTCTGAATAAATATTGCACTCTGTATTTGTTGTCAAATGGAAATTGTGGTTAAATCAGAATGTGCTTCCCTTGATTTCTTTAGCATAATATGAGAATATACCCCTTGGGCTATTACAGGACCAATTACCCTAATTACTTTTGGAATGCTGAGAGTCAGGCTGAGAGCTATGCTGTGAAGTTCAATCACATCTCAAGAATCAGGGAACTAAAGACAAATCAGTAACCAAATGATGTCATCTTGTGCGATTTTAGATTAAATAATATTAATAAAACAAATGTATAAGTGGACGTCAGTATTTTAATCAGATTTTTTTCTGCATATAATGCGTATCTATACACCAGGGCTGTCGAAGTTAATGCATTAACGTGTGCAGTTAATTTTAAACGAATCATGCATTATTATTTTTAAATTGTGTTAACATACAGCCTACTGTGGAGCCCTGTTTATCGAGGATTCTGTACCACATTGTTCATCTGCTCCTGTCCTCTTTTTTGGCCTTTTGAGGTTACCGTAGTCACTATCTTATATTTAGATTAGATTATATTAGATTAGATTAGATGAGATGAGATTAGATTAGATTAGATTTGATTTGATTCGATTCAACTTTATTGTCATTGTACAGGTACATCACACTGCAGTTTAGCATCTAACAAGAACCAGTGCAAATAGTAGAGTAAGGTGCAATAGACAATGTGTACAATTAGTACATTAAAGTGCAATAGACGGCAAGGTGCAATAAGGCAGCATACAAATGAGATTATAGAGAATTTGAATATGCAGGTAGTGTTTACAGGAGTAATATATATATAAGGGAGAGTATACAGATACGAGTACTGATCAGTTTGTACAGATATGTGGGACACGATGATAGATATATGAAATATTTTATATACAGGATAGATATGTAAGCTGGTTAAACGTACATAAAGTGCAGCCAAATGTTTTTGATATTTAGAAAGGTCAGTTATTTAGTGGTAAGGGTTGAGAGTTCAGAATGATTATGATGTTGTGAAAGAAACTGTTCCTGAGCCTGCTGGTGTGGGGTCTAAAGTTCCTATAGTGCCTCCAGATGGGTGGAGCGTAGAGCGTCCATGGTTGGGGTGCGAGGAATCTTTGATGATGCTGCGAGCCCGTGTGCTGCAGCTGAGGGCCGTTTGGCAGCGGGATGCTGATAATGCCAATAATTTTAGACTGGAAGCCCAATTTGGACAACGCATGTCCAGATTTTCTCAGTTGATTTACGACATTTGATAACATCAGATAAGAAAACGACGGAGATCTTTTAAGGACATAATTAAGTCCTTTGCTTTTTATTGCTCATTAGACACATTATGAACATTTTTTAAAAAAAAATAGCAAATTTAACTTCACCATGGTGAACAGAGAATGTGGAAAACTCACACTGAAGTATTCGAATTTCACCCTTAATGGTATTCATAAGTAGATTAAAAGCATAGGCACAGAAAAGCATTCTTGTCACTTTGGCCGCTGCTTTAATTCATTTTTAAAAATGTAAATTACACATAAATTTTTGTCTAAAATCCATGTACAGTACAGATTATGAAATCCCATTAACAATTATTCTGGTCATGTCTTTTACACAAATGCAAATTTGTGTACGAGTAATAGTTAAATAGTCATGATCTCAGTATTGACCGAAATAATCATAATTATGATCTTTGCCCTAATTGAAAAGCCCTAACGTACAATCCTCGGCATGCTTCAACTACAGAAACAAGAAATTCCATGCAGATTCTCGCTTGTATGTCTGATATTTTATCAGTTAATAATATTGGAGTAAATGATTCCCTTTGCCTCTGAGGTACTGCACAGATGTGGTCTCCTGAATGTCCATTTTTGTTCTCCTGGTTCCCCTAATTACTTGATATTGCTGTTGGAATTACAAACCCTGAGACTTCACTTTTGTATCTTGCTGTGGCATCAAAAACGTTTGGAACCCTTTGCTATAATTAGCCGATTACTCATAACATTGGGTCACTTGATGGTTGTTTGGACTATAAAGAGACTCATTTATTCCTTTGATTATTTTAATACACCAACCGCCAGGCAACGTCTGTGGAGGGGAGAACTCACAAATCTGCTTAAAGACGCCTGACAATGAAAAGAATGAATCGTGTTCACTTCGTCGTCGAGAACTGATCTTCGTATTTGCAGGAAACAAGACATAAATCTTTCTTTCTGGTCTTTCATGCATTATTGAAAAGCCATTAAAGGATGGAAAACATATTGGATGACATTTGTATGGAATAAATAAAATAGAAATAAATTTTGCAGGTATGAGGCCTGTAGTGGGATTGAAAATTGATTACGGGTGCAAGAACAGTGCCCGGGTGTTGACAATGAATCACAATAAACATTTGTTTTGAAATTCAAACCCAAGCCATAATCTGTGGCACTGAGTACACACATTAGGCTCTGATAAGTCACATAAAAATGCTTATACATGATGGTTTTAAGAGAGAAAGACTGGTTAGTGTGTAATTTTTTACATTTTCTGTAAGTTAACAGTACTTATTTAAACATCTAATATGCACTAATGCATTTATGAACATATGCCATAATTTTTGTTTTAATATAAATTAATTTTATATAACCGGGAAAATATGGTGAAGGTGGCTCAGGGGGCAGCACCAGTTTTGGGGAAGTTACTCACAAAAGTAATTCATTATGGACCAAGGTCGAAAGTTCAGGTCCAGAAAGTACTAATCCAGACCAGGGTTTTATTTGAACCAACCAGCTGAGTACTCTGTGACCGTGACTCTTTATACTTAGCTGGTTGGCTGAAACAAAACCTTGGTCTGGATTTCAACTTTCTGGATCTGAACTTTCCACCTCAGTCATTACTGCCTAACACCTCCAGCATCAGGGCTGCCAATATTGTACTGTTTGTATGTTTAGTTCTCACATTCACCCCGTATTGCATGCGTTTCCTTCAGGTACTCCAGTTTCCTCCTGCAGCTCATAAACATGCATGCAGGCTAATTAGAATCTTTGAATTACTCAAAGAATTTATTTGTGTATGTATGTGTGTATGTGCCCTGTGTTAGACCATCCAGGGTGTACTCCTTGTGCCTTGTACCATATACTTCCTAGGATAAGCTCCAGGCTCCAGGTTCCCCTGCATGCCTGACCAGGATAGGTGGTTAGAGGATGGATAAGTGGGAAAATCATTTTGGCGGGAAAATATGGAATTATGTTTTTGAGCATTATGGAGATGTCATTACCAATTTTATTTTTTATTAGGAGATAGAGTTAACACACCAGAAGCAGATGAAGATTTCTATACCAAAAGTCTGCCAGTGATTTACATAGCATGCATTGTGACATGTTTTAAAATCAAAGTTATTGAGAAAAAAAAAAGTTTATAGTTTAAATGGACTGAATGTGCTACAATAATATGACAAAACAATTTGTAATTCCCAGAATATTCATGGGATTACGGTAAATCCAACAATTAGCTGTGCCTTTTAAGTAAAAGAGTTGCTTTTGATGTTCTGCAGACACAAATCTCAAAGACAAGTTGTTTTAACCATTTTTAGGCTTTGAGATGCTAAAGTATGGAAGAAACCTGCATGATCTGCTGCTCCTGGCCCTTTTTTATTGTTTACATGCACTTCTGGGGTTTAAAAATCCAGTGAGAACGGAATTCCCATCTCCAATAAAGCAATTTGACCTAGAGGAAATGTAGCTATTTAAACAAAGTCTGTGGAGAGACAAACGCAATAATGCATCATTAGTGCCCCTGAACACTGAATGCTAAATCAGACAAAGCAGCGCTTTTCAGATGACATTCACATTTTCATGTTCTTCTTTTTTTTCAGCTGGCAGAATCTCGTTAAAGGCCCAAAGAGGAAGTTGAAAGGAGAGCTTAGCGTGCTGCTAATTCCGCAGCAGCACACGGGGCCAGTCGGAGTACGGGGCTCGCCGAGCACTGGAGTCAGGATCTGCTAGCCACTCAGGGAACCAATTAATGAGCCAGCTAGCAGCTGTGATCCGGCAGACATCACCTCCCTACAAAAAATGCTGGAGCGCTGATGGGAGAGGCAGGTCAGTTTTAATGATGTGCCAACTTTTTCATTTCCAGGCTTAAGTGTCCTTTTTCCACTGCTGACCCTGCACTCGGTGAGAGGCGATGGGGTACCTGTGGCAGATTGGATGTCATTCATTAGGCTCTGTGCAGCACCCATTCCAGCTCCAAGCAGAAACTTCAATGAGGTCTTGAAAATAATAACACTGCTTCATTTTTAAAAGATTTCCGACAAAATTTCAAAGTCTCCATTATTAGTCTCGGTGATATAGTACAGGCAGACTATAGGGATATCTGGTTTAGAGTTCATAAAATTGTATCTGTCATTAATTCTGGGGATTTAAAATAGGAAATCAAAATATTGGTACGCCTCTTGCAGGGACATTCATATCATACATTCATTCATGAGGAAAATTATGACTTCAAAGTTTTTCCAAACTGGCATAAATCAGGCTCAGATAATGTGTAATACATGGCTCATGAATTTGAGCACTTAATTCTCATATGATTGTACTCCAATCAATTACTGTCAGATCTAGCATGTTCCCTGTTCACTGACTGGATAGAAGTGACAGCAAGGGGGTACAAGGTTAATTGGACAGCATGCTTTACAGATTTGTTTCACAACAAATACATATATATACCACATATATGTTTTATCGTAGTAATAATGGTTGTGTGAATTTATCACCAGGATCGTCTGAATTTTTGTATATCGCACTTACTTCAGTTCAGTTCAATTCAATTTTATTTGTATAGCACATTTTCACAATATTACATTGTCTCTAAACACTTTACATTATCCCTGCCCAGGGCACCAGAGAGCAAGCCAGAGGCGATAGTGGCAAGGAAAAACTTCCTATAAGGAAGAAAGCTTGGGAAGAACCAGACTCAAAGGGGGAGCCCATCCTCCAGGGGCCGGCAGATGAAGTCAATTATTTAATTACTTAATTAACTAATATTTCTGTAGATCCATTTTAAAATGTATGCACTGCTTAGATCAGTATCGGACGTTCAACATTCCTAAATCCAGATATTTCTGCAAACTTTCTGCAGCAAGTCAGGCTGTTATTTGTATGTTTTTTAAACACCCATTTGCAGGAGTGCAGGGTAATATTGGTGTGGAGTGTTTTTTTTTTTCTTTTTAGAAAGGTACAGTAAATCACAGCGAAAAATCCTATGTGAAAAAAATGAAGATATTAAACAATTTAATGAAAGAAATTACTCTGCAATACACTGGCATCTGTGCACGGTGTAGCCTTAGGCTGGTACCCTGTGCTGGCTGGGATAGACTCCAGCCCCCACCACCAGCCTCCCCCCGCCCCCGGTCCCCACCCCACCCCCGCACTATTGACCAGGATAGGAAAGAAATCTATTTTAAGTTATTTGGTTCCGGTAAACATAACAATTAGAGCACAGACGTTAAAAATTATGACTGGACATTGTATCTGTCTGTGCTCCATTCATCTGCGCTTGTCACCATTGATCCATTGTCCTCTTTCATAATTGTCATTTAGGATGGATTCTTTTCTTCTGTGATGAAAGACAAAAGTTTCCATCCACCAATGAATCAATGAACATTATTGTACCCATTATTATTGGCTTATCACAAAAGTTTCACACCTAATTAAAAATGTATGCTGATGTCAATCTGAGTTGCTTTGTATCCAGGATTCAAGTTAAATCAAGTGCATTTCCTTGTTCCTTGTTGCAAAGCTGGGGAGCTTTAACTGGAGTGATTGCGACATGGGTAACGCAGCAAGATAGCAGCGACTTTTAATGGGATACACGCATTTCTCAGTATGTAAGAGGGTTGGATCCACAACGTTCTTATGAGATTTACATAGTAATCACTTCAGTGGGTTGTGAAGAACGACATGGCAATATATTGAAGAATCTGCTAATATCAAGGTGTATTAGGTGGGATTGTCATGGAAAATGTGACAAAATAATATCACAGCTGCTTGTTGGGATCTCTGCAAGGCCACAGAACATGTCACTACCTGACAATCAAATCCTCAATAGATCTTAAAATAAAATATTTCAAGGAGGGGCAGTATGGTGACGTATAATGTTAGCCTTGATAATTCACACTTCCAGGGTCACTGGCTATCATGTTTGCTTAATGGGTTAGGATGTTGTGTCCATCATCGGAAGGTTGTTGGCTCAAATCTGAGGGTTGGTACAGTGATTTCACCGTTGTAACCCTGAGCAGGTCCCTTAACCCCTAAATTGCTCCAGGGACTGGCTGACCCTGCTTTCTCAATTGAATGTTGCTTTGGATAAAAGCATCTGATAAATAAATAAATGTGAATGTCTGTATGTAACCAGTGATGGACTGGCATATCATTTAGGGTGTCCCCTTCCTCGTTCACTGGACTAACTGGGATAGACTCCTGGTTTCCAGTAACCTATCCTTGACATTCTATTATATTCCTAAAATATAGCCTTATTACAGTCCAGTTTACAAAGTAGTTCACAAGAAAAGTTTCACATAGTTCAAGAACACAAAATCATATAATGCACAAAATTTTCAAATGCTCAAATTCTACCTCCTGCTGACCTAATACCTAAATTATTTTGTTATGCCCGCAAATTGCAATTACAAATGTGTCCCTTCTGTCTGAGACGCCGGTTGGACGGCGAGGCATGATGCCGGTATGCAAGAAGCAGTAGCCGAGGGGAAATGCTGAACCCCATGCGGGGATTTTATTTCTCCAAGGAGAGCGTGCACACAGAAACAGGTAATGTTTCACACTACTACAAACAGCTACAACATACTACAATGACCGACGAAGTAATACAGGACACAGGGGCTTTTATACAGAGGAACACAAGGGAAGAAACGAGGGGCACCTGTGGCTGATTAACATGGGGCAAGAACACGCGGTAACCATGACGAGCGACAGGCGCGGCTAAACAGCAGCCCCCCCCGCGGGAAACATCGGGGAAAAAGACTGGTAGGGCGGGGCTGGACGTGACACTTTCCCAGTGACTAATAGCTATCTTGTATACAGAGTTTATATTATTAAAATCAAGTATCCCGGCATTACTCACAACAACAGTATGTGCAAAGCCGAACACTATTTAAAGTTTTTGAAGACGTTAAATTACGAGTCCAGGTGCATTCTGAAGTTATGAAGAATATTCTGCATAAATGAATGATAAACATCGTACATTTATGAAGAGGGTTGTTGAAATGAGGCATGTTTTTGGAACAGAGCTTAATGTATATGAATGAGTAGGGGGGGGGGGGGGGGAACATTTTGTCTTTTTCCGGCCACTTTTGTTCTTCTTGTAGTACCATAACCCGTTAGTGAATCTGACTGACAACACTTTCCTTATTATGACCTACATCCTGTTATGTAAGAGAGATGTTATATTAAATTAACTGCAGGCACCTTTACACATTGATGCTTCTGGTATTAAATTGTATGATATGGTCAAAAGTATATGGAAACGCCTTTTACTTGCGTATAATTAAGCAAACAGCCATGTAGTCTCCGGTAACAATCATTGGCAGCAGAATGGGTGGTTGCACAGAAGAGATTAGTGACTTTCAACTTCGCACCATCATAGGACGCCATCTTTAGAACAAGTCAGTTTGCAAAATTTCTACCTTAGTATAGCTACCCATGTCAACCACAAGTGAAGTGATTGTGAAGTGTAAACGTCTGGGAACAAGTTCAGCTATGAAGTGGTCGGCCACACAAACTTACAGAAAGCATCCTGATCACCCAACAAAAATAATCAAGCTGAATGGCAGTGAATCCCACCAGCAATGTTCCAACACCTAATGAAAAGCCTTCCCAGAAGAGTAGAGACTCTTATAGCAACTAAGGGTTAGTTGAATTCAAATTAAACACCTTGGTTCCAGAATGAGAAGTTGGACAAGCTGAGGTCGGCACACCTTTGGCCATATAGTGCATCAAACATAGCACTGACTGAAAAAGGCACGGACTTGTTTTTGGTGGCATTGCTGGCTATTCTCCATGGCAGGTGCTCAGCTTGGCTGTATGGAGCCTATGTCTGCCTTTAGTCCCTCTGGGCACTAGAGATACCATTCACCACCGGTCGAATGTTCTCTCCGGTTTAACATCAGAATGGTGTGAGACCTTAAAAAATAAAGCCCTTTGTGTGATGAAGTAGGAGATGCATCGGGGAGGTGGGGGGGGGGTTCTGCCTATTAAGTTAAGTACTAAAGATAGAAAAATTATTAAGAGGAATGATTAACGATTACAGGGGGTGATTATCAATTAATTTGTCAAACCATGTCTTAGAAAAATGTTTCTCCATGCCAGACAATCCATGTTTTTTGCTTTTGAGCAAAAATGCGGACCATTTGGGGGTCCCCGGAAATCTGAGAAACACTGTCTTAAAATGTCTCCAGACAACTGTGATATTGCCTCCCCATGCATTCATTAATCCTTGATTTAGACCCCCCCCACCCCTTTAGTGGAAAGATATATTTACTTATGCAATTTGACATTAAGGCATACGATAATATTATGTTTTTATGGGATCCACAATCTACTACAGGAAGCGTAGTGTAAGCATAATGTAGACCACATAAAATGCCACCTAGTTGCTCCATGTTGTCCTTTAAGGAGACTGAAACTTAATGATACTGATATTCTTCAGTCCTTGCAATTTAGTCCTCAGATCTTTCTAAAAATGTGGTGACGACTATATTCTTCTATACTACATACAAATACATATACACTACTAGTCAAAAGTTTGGACACACCAGGCCACCTACCAAGGTTAGTGATAGTGTTGCATCGCACGCCCCGGCCACCTGACCTAAAGACAACAACAGAAATATGTTTGGAAGAGTTTGACCAGAGAGTGATGGAAAAGCAGCCAACGAGAGCTCAGCAAATATGTGGGACCTCCTTCAAGACGACTGGAAAAGCATCCCAGGAGGCCACCTCATGAAACTGGCGTAGAGGAGACTTTAGGGTCAGCCGTTCCATGGAGTAGATGGGGTTAAGGACCTTGCTTAAATGCCCAAGAGTGGGATCAATCTGTTGGCCAAGGCGTTTGATCCGGCTGTGAGTCTCTACGAGTCCCAATCCACAGAAACGCCCCCACCCCCAACAAATTGTTTTTTTTTTTTTGTTTAATACTGTTTTGGTACATAATTTCATTTATGTTATTTTGTAGTTGTGATGATTTTATAATTATTCTAAAATGTTGAAAATAATACAAATAAACCTTTCTATGGGTAGGTGTGTCCAAACTCTTGACTGCCAGTGTACACACACACACACACACACATATATATATATATATATATTCATTCTCTTGAATGTTAAGAGAGAAAAAAAAATTACTGGGTGTGATTATATTTGGCCGTATTGGATGTCAAAAGTTTTAGGATTTGGATTTATTTTAAAGTGAGTTTCAGGTGAACAGGAAGAGCAAAGAAATTTGGACCTGAAGCAATGAATTGGACTGTTGACTTTTAGAATGGATAGCTTTTGCCAGTACAGTGGCCAAGAGTATAATTACCCTCTGTGTGTTATTCCCGTTTCCAGTAAAACGTCAAGCATAAAGTATAGCTTAGCCCTTTTTTGTTGCCGTTTGCTTTCCATCTAATTCAAGGTTTACTTTATATCTAGGTCTCACTTTTATGTACAACTGTAATCACCACATTTACCATGGCTAAGGGCATGCCTTTATTTGTGCTTCAGAAGTGAGGTAAAGCATCAGTATTTAAAACTGTTTAGCCTACTAGTTTGTTATAGTTTTCTAGTTTCTACCAATGGTTAACGACAAACAATGGTACTTAACATTATACATTGAGACACAGTAAACTTAATCCCCTTCATGAAATTACATTATGAATACATTATGAATAGTAAGTACCAACTAATAATCCACTGTAAGATTCATTAAACCTAAATTAATTGATAAGAAAGCCATTTATTACAAAGAACTACTGATTGATTTAATTGTGATTACTTATTTGACGTTTATTAAATGGGGGTATCATACACAAGCCTTATCTAATTTCGGAACTATGATCATACCATTGCAAATTGATTGAGTTACTTTCCGCATTTACATGTGATAATTACTTGCTGTTGTATATATGTGTTCACTATCACTATTGTCCAATATGCATTGATTCATTATGGCAGGGTATTGCAGGAATAGCACAGTTGAATTTCATTTGTAACTAATCAAATATATTTCAAAATTACGCATTGCACATAAGATTCTTGCATTTGTAAAACCGAAAATGATATAATATATCCCATAAACATGGCCTCTTAAATTGAAGGTTACTGGTTGAAATCCTAGCAGGGGTCTTGCTTTAGTATCCTTGTGTTGCATGACCTTTACGGTCACACTTTACTTAAAGCACTCATGTGTAATGCATCATCGATACCTTCAAAATGCATTATAATGGCTTATTCTGACCATTATAATGCATTATGAAGGTAATAGTGCATTATAGATGAAAGCTTCATAGAGCATTCATGATGCATAATAAACATGGCTATAATGTGTTATGATTTTTATAGTTATAACTGTGTTTTTAATATTTTATGAATGCATTATATTGTATCATAAAGGTATTTATAATGCGTTATAATGACTGCTTTAAGTAAAATGTTACCACCTTTGCTGCAATATGCAAGGCATTGAATTCACCTAGAGTTCTGTATAACGTTATTAAAAAATGTGTGCTGCTTCATTTATTTTTTATACTGGCAATTCCTTTATTGCGTTTTTGATTCCAAAAAAGCTGTGAGCTGTTGAGTTAAATTAGCTTTTGTTTTTTTGTTTTTTTTACACAATATGTGCTCGAATATTTAAAGAGAATTTATATACCTGTAGGGTCACAGTGTTTTGGCAATGTATCGATAGCAGTGTATACTTGGACCGTGTATCGCCTATTTTGTAATGCTACAGGGTGCCAGGTATCCTGGCTGAGGCTGATGGCAACTGATAGAATGTTCACACAAAGTAAACTGAAATTAAGAGAGGCGAACACCAACAGGGCAAGCATAACCTCTAAAACAAGCAAATATTCACTTTTAAGTAGGGATGCAAGAGAAAGTTTAAACCATCACAAGAGTTATAGAGCTATTTGCAAACAGATCTATAATACATGTTCAACAGATGATAAAATTATATTCGCTCTCAAACAATTATCTAGTTTATGGCGGAATTCCTACGACCTATTGCAGGAAGCCTGTTCCACCAATTAAATTAGTTTAATTTACAGAGTAAATGTAAACAAGGGGGGAGAAAGAGCTGGAATCCATGCCCAAATGTGCAGCCCGATAACCTGCCGTGTCAAACTTCCGACGCATAGAGCAAATCGCAGGGGCAAGCAGAGATGCAGGGTGATGTCGGCTTAGGAGGTGAATCTCGACATTCTTCACAAGGAGGGAGAGCCTGTGTGAAGGAGAAGTCCCACATGAAAGGAAGCAGCGCTTGTTAGCGGCTCCTCCGGCTCGCACACACGCGAGAGGTCAGACCGCTGCCTGTGACGGGAATAATCGGCGGAATCGCAGGGCTCCTGTCATCCGGCTCAGCGCTTACCTGAGAGCATTACCAAACAGGTCCATTTATCACTGCACTTAGCTGACTTGCAAATTGTAATTGGGGGGGGGGGGGTAAGTCAGCTACACACAATCAGACTCATTTAGGGGAACAAATGCTGAGCGATTTGCAATTCATGGGCTTTTTGCTGGAATGAAGTTGAAGCGCTTGGCATAATGTTATATCCTTTTATGCTTTGCATTTTTCTTTCTGGTGCCCAACAATGTAGGGTGCATTACCATGTGAGATGGGGTTTTACTATAAGCTCTTTCTTTACACGGGGTGTTTTGCAATGGCAAAATTAAAAAAAAAAACAGTCTTTCTCGGGATAATTTCATTTTTTTTTAAAAGGTGCCAGATCTCCTTTGGGACTCTCAAAATACACTCGTGTGAACTCTCAGGTGGTTTGTACCCATTACTTCAAGAGATAGGAGACACCGTTAGGTTGTTGTGATTGAACACTATTAAAATTCATAAGCTGTGGAATATGGCGCGGCATGAAGCTTTGCAGGGATAACAGGCGTTTCTGAATGCTACAACAGTCTCAAGGGAGCCCCGTGCCTGCAAACGCTCATCAGAGGAAGGCTGAGAAGCAGGGGAAGAGCTGGGGAACTGAGGCGTTTAAGTTATTAAAGTGCCGTGGTCACTCTCCGACTACTCCGTCCAAAATATTGGCTTCTGTGTCACCGTTCCCCTTCCGTGCGTGAGATCGTGCGTTAAAAGCTAAGGGGCCAGTTGGAGGACGTCTCAGAAAACACATTCAAGTTCTACGAGATTCGAGGGGCTGTCATTCAGATGAGCGCGTTGAAGTTTTTCAGCGCCTATCATTGGATGGCTTCATCGAAGAAGAAAATGCATCTGCTAGTGAACGTACCTTGCCTTGATGAACCGTGGCTGAGAAGCCATCCTGGATGGGAGCATCAAACAGTCCCCAGCTTAACTAAGGTTCACATGCAAGCCGATTGCATGGTGTGGGTTGCAACAGAGAACATTTCTTTAAAAATCGAAGCAAGGGAATAACCTTGCTGGGTAACCCTGAAAAGTTCCGAGGATCGTTCCTCCGATTGCTTTTTGGCCAGTTTACTCAACAGCTTCTAGCACACTGAATGTCAAAGTTCTTGAATGTCAAAGTAAAAGTTTAATTCAGGGTACAAGCATGCAAACAATGCATCGGGACAGAGATACATCAGTTAACGATGCAGCACACATACATAAATATTAATCATAATTTGTTGATATCCAGAATCTGGCACCAAGATATCAGCATCGGGTTAGTCTCTCCAGCTAAAAATGTTTGTACTGCTGTACAACTTTCATCTTTATCACGTCGTTACAGTAGTCTCCCAGTGAAGCACGCACTTTGTTTCATTTTTGAGCTTTCCACGGTGAAGGTGAACATTAACATAATATGCTCACTCCCACTCCAGGTACTCAGTGGGTGGATTGTAGATATAAGGCACCAGCTTCTGCCCACACATACGCAACAGAGAACATTCCCGGTTCTACCCCGACAATCAAATTAATTTGAATGAAAAAAGCACAGTCTTCACTATTTTTGACAATGAATGATTGATGTTAATTTTGCTTCTGGGAAAAGGAAAAACAGACCAAAAAAAGGTAGAACTAGCATGTCATTGCTATGGCAATGTAGCTAGAGGGTGTTCTTCGTCAGTTTGACAAAGGATGTGACACAAACCTTGTTTTGCACTCGAACAATCAGTCCCTGTTTACATTGTGCTCCCGGTGACGGATGGGGATGTTGTAATGGTAACCCAGTGGGTCGCCTCATAGCGGCTCTTCTCCAGGTTGGCCGGCTGGCTGGTCATTACCCAGTTTGGCAGGTCCTCCTTATGTTCGCGTGGGTTTCTTCCACGTGCTTTGGCAATCCTCCAGCACTCCTAAAGTGCTGACGTGAATTTTCTTTGAAATGACCTCAGTGTGCGGCTGCTGCAGTGGTGTGGGTGTGTGCGTGTAAATTCTCCATGATCAAACAAATTGCAGTAACCCTGTATTGGTAAAAAAAAAAAAAAAAAAGCATAAAAGCAGTTCTGAAGACTAAATGATTACTGCTGCAATTCACAGTAAAACATAACCTTGAGCAAGATACCTGAATTGTATCACTTAAAGTCCAGCATTAAACTGTGAAGTATACACATCACTCAGAAAAGGTGTCTTTTAACCAATTTTGGGGAAAAAAGTACATGACAGTGTTTACAGAACTGCAGTTTGTTTCCTTCATAAAATTTGCACTATGCAGTGTCTGTGTGGTATAAAATATAAAATCAATTAACGGTAAACAGCACGAGAATACCCATCTGTCTTTTGTACTACACTGAGAAAAAAGAATGTCTATTTTAATTACATTAAATAGCTACAACGTATGGCCAACTAATTTGGACATGTGGGCCTTCCTTGTGAATTTCTTCCTCAGAAAGGTTGGAATGAAATTGGAATTGAAACCATATCATTAATCACTTATCGTCTAAATTGTAAATGCATGACTCATGTCTGATAGAAAATTGAACTAGAAGACTCATATTTAGGCTGCCTTATGTTGCAATTTTATGCTTCAAACACTTTGGAATGATTTCTAAAAAAGTGCTTTGTGTTAACAACAGTGTGTATATATCGTTTAAGTGAAATTAGAATTTTATCAAAGCCAAAGGATATGATACTTATTTCAGATAATTAGAACAATTAGATATAATTAATGGGTACCTAAATACAATGAGTTAGGCTACATGATAAGATTAATTATGCATGTCTTCAGCAAGAGGACAGTTATAATAGTGACAGAATGGATGAAAAAATATCAATGTCTTTGCATTTCTTAACTGAAAAAATATATCAGTGAGGAGTTTTTATAACATTTTTCAGCAGGGCTGGGTATCGATCGATATGTATGCAGATTTCAGTGCCTCATTTCAGTGCCACTTAAATGCCTGAGCTGTTGATTGAAATATTTGCCCTCTGGCGCTCTGGGCAACAGGAGCGTCACTAAAGCTCGGGTGCCATCGCTAGTTAACATCACACTTGTTCTGATGTCAGCAGATCCCTACCGTTAGCTAGCAGCTACCTTAAGCATTGTTAAAATGCCTTAATCTTAACAGTCTATAGCGTGGCTTGAAAGGAGTCTGATACCGGGACATGCAACAAATGTTTAAAAACAATTGTGTGTAAGGGGGGGGTATTTATATTTATACATGTCATTGTATTTTTATATTTTAGGGTGTCAAGTTAATACACTATATTGCCAAAAGTACTGGGACGCCTGCCTTTACACACATTTGCACTTTAATGACATCCCATTCTTAATACATAGGCTTTAATATGGAGTTGCCCCCCCCTTTGCAGCTATAACAGCTTCAGCTCTTCTGGGAAGGCTTTCCACAAAGTTCAGGAATGTGATAATGGGAATTTTTGACCATTCTTCCAGGAGAGCATTTTTGAGGTCAGGCACTGATGTTGGACAAGATGGCCTGGCTTGCAGTCTCTGCTCTAATTCATCCCAAAGGTGTTCTATTGAGTTGAGGTCAGGGCCCTCTGCAGGCCAGTCAAGTTCCTCCATACCAAACTCGCTCATCCATGTCTTTATAGACCTTGCTTTGTGCACTGGCACACAGTTATGTTGGAATAGGAAGGGGCTATCCCCAAACTGTTCCCACAAAGTTGGGAGCATGAAATTGTCCAAAATGGCTTTGTATGGAGAGACATTAAGAATTCCTTTCACTGGGACTATGGGGCCAGGCCCAACCCCTGAAAAACAACCCCACACCATATTCCGCCTTCCACTAAACTTAACACTTGGCACAATGCAGTCAGGCAAGTACCGTTCTCCTGGCAGCCAGCACACCCAGACTCGTCCGTCAGATTGTCAGACAAGGAAGCATGATTCGTCACTCCAGAAAACACGTCTCCACTACTCTAGAGTCCAGTGGCGGTGTGCTTTACACCACTGCATCCGACGCTTTGCATTGCACTTGGTGATGTAAGGCTTGGATGCAGCTGCTCGGCCATGGAAACCCATTCCATGAATCTCTCTACAGATTGTTCTTGAGCTGATCTGAAGGTCACATGGAGTTTGGAGGTCTGTAGCTATTGACTCTGCAGAAAGTTGGCGAGTTCTGCACACTGTGCGCCTCAGCATGCATTGCCCCCGCTCTGTGATTTTACGTGGCCTACCACTTCGTGGCTGAGTTGCTTTTGTTCCCAATTACCTCCACTTTGTTACAATATTACTAACAGTTATGTGTGGAATATTTAGTAGCGATGAAATTTCATGAATGGACTTATTGCACAGGTGGCATCCTATCACGGTACCACACTTGAATACACTGAGCTCCTGAGAGGGACCCATTCTTTCACAAATGTTTGTAGCAGCAGTCTGCATGCCTAGGTGCTTGATTTTATACACCTGTGGCCATGGAAGTGATTGGAACACCAGAATTCAATGAT
>JAAGVU020000049.1:7158623-7191612 GCA_011763525.2 Mormyrus iriodes
CCGGGCGCAGACGTGAACCCTGATCCCAGAGGTGTGAGGCAACAGTGCTAACCACTGCACCACCGTGCCGCCCCCCAGCAAGTATATATATATATAAAAAAAAACGACACCCAGCCCCACGATTCAGAATCCATTGCTAAAAGGGTCATAGGGATGATGTGTATACTGGACAGGTCCATGCTCTCCTCCTGAACCTCCCCATCTGTATCTGAGAGTGGGGTCCATCATTCTCAGTCTGCCTCTACAAGGAGACCCCTGACCACTGGTACAGTGGTGCTGACCTGTAAATTTCAGGGTATACCAATAAATCATTGTAATTTGTTTCCAGGTGTCCATATTAAAATGATTACTGAGGAATTAACAGCTGACTGTATTAGCAAGACTATGCATGGGGCATAACAATGAGCAGGATCCGCCCTGTCAAACAAGCTAACTATGGCCCAGTCCATTCCTTTTTTAAGGATTCTGGTGATCCATGATGTGAACTATTATATAAAGAAACACTTATATAGATTATGTATAATAACTAAATAAGTACATTAGGCTTTGTCATTCATTGTCTTTGTGAGCATGAAAGACAAAGTATCGCTTGGTCTTGAAAAATATTTTTCTCTTTCACAAATTGCTTTTAAAATAAATAATAAAAAAAAAAAACACAACCGTACCATTAATTCATTTCACTAATACAGTAATTCTGGGAGTTATCATTTCCAGCTGTGTAACACCCTGAACAGTAATAAACTGTATATGTACGGTCACATTTCTTTGGTATGGCTGGATGCACTGATGTTACAAGAGTTCAGAAATGACCTGATAAAGCCAGGCGCTTACAAAGGAATTAATGTGCAAGTGACAGGGCCCTTGGTGTCTGAGCGGGTAAATAATCAGGCCACGGGAAGAGAAACCAACAAAGCTCTCAGTTAGTCCGACTGAATCTCTCTTTAAGGCTTAAGCGACGTCTATCGATCCTGGACGTTGCAGTGCTGTTTCCAATGGATTGCCTCGGGATCACTCCCCGATCAGCTACCCCTGCTGTTTGTTCTGGTTTTCAGTGGGTTTATCAGACGACTTTTCTGAATATTAATCAAACGATATTTGCACATAGGGCTGTAGAAGTCGTCTAATAAATGTTACAAATTTAGACCATGTCCTAGTTATATTCTTTCATCCTTTATCTGTGACCATTATCTAGCAGAGGTCAGAGAGAGCTTATCCCAGGACACAGGACACAGTGCAGGTGACACACACTTATATACTGTGTATATATTGACCAATAAGCATATGGGTTCTCTTCCTTAAATTCCATAGTCAAATGACACATCATAAGTATGACAGCCACTTCTCTTTCTGGCATATGGTAACACCACCCAGCAGCTGATATTATCTGTTTTTTTTAAGTTCAAAACATATCAAAATCAATTTGCTTAATTGAGAAACTTAAACGCATTAAAATTAATATTTTGTCCCTCTGTTGTCTGACAGCTTTGTCTTTGATCATCAATAAACGACAAGACGTTGACAGAATACCAAGCATTTCCTTACAAGAGCTTAACATGCTTATCGCTGACGGCTCACATTAAAAAAAAAGGACTCGAAACGTAAACGAGGTTTCAGACAATCTGTAAAAAGACCTGCCAAGATTTTAAACACAAAAAAAAGCTGAAAACACATTTTCCCCTGTCATTTACTAATCAGCTGGATACATCCCGGAAAGAAACGTTTGAAATCTCTCCGTTGATAGACAGTGAACACCTTACACTCTCTCGGTGGAATGGGATGATTGAAGACAACTACCCCTACAAACTATTTACTAAGCCAAATAAACAGCAACAAGGACGGATTGTGCTTCTGGAATGGAATCTATTTGGTGGCATGCAGCGATTGATGAATGCTGCTGTTCTGTATTTACTAATGACTCGGTTGATAAACAGTGGGAAGTCGACAGCCAGAAAGAAAATTTCATCTGCTCGGTGCTGGCTGAAATGGCTTGCATATTGTGAGCAGTGGAACATCACAAAAAAATACTAATAATTAACGAAGGAAGGTGCATGTTTCTATAGATATTGGGATCAGAAATTCAAAAGATGTAAGCAGTCTTGTATGAGGAGAAGGGAGGTGGAACTACTGGTAACTCACATCATAATGTCTATCAGTATGAAGGAGAAAGTCTTTTTTTGTTGTGTATCAGAGAACCCATTAATGAGTACAGTTTCATTCATTGGACATATAGTATGGAGCCACCACTTTGCCCTAAAGGCACGGATGTAAACCAAACGAAAGAGCAAATTCTGCAGAATGCTCAACAAAATAGCCCTTTACTGATTCAAGGATCTACAATCCAGTGCTTCCTTCATATATATTCAACATGGATTACATTCCTCTTATAAGTATAGACATGTGAACTGTACCTCTAAAATTGGGTGGGGATCCTGTCCAGGGTGTACCTCCAGACTAACCTTGACCCTCTATTCCAGTGTTTCTCAACTCGGTCCTCAGGGACCCCCAGGCGCTCCACGTTTGTGCCTGCTCCCTGCCAGCTCATGTGGACTGTCTGGGGCTCCTCAAGGACCGGGTTGAGACACACTGCTCCAGTGGCTGAGTTTTAAAGCGATATACATATAACATGTTTGCTTACATGTATTTGGCTCATCATCATTTTTAATTGCCAATGAGCACCCTTCCTCTTGACAAAAAAACAAAAAATTGACTCCACCCTCCACTGCTTGAGTCCTGCAGGATCCCAATGTGACAGTATTGCCCTTTCGTAGGTCTGTCTGATACAGACTCCTGCTACAGGTGTCTTTCTGGCTGACCTAGAAGGGCAGCATCTGACTCACTCACAGTATTACTAAGCCGCGGGTGGTGTGGTGAGGCTAGGGATCTGTGTCGGGAATCAAAAGGTTGCTAGTTCAAATCCTGTGAATGCCAGGAGTGACTCTATTCCGTTGGGCCCTTGAGCAAGGCCCTTAACGTGCAATTGCTTCGTCTTGGGTATGACGTTAATCTGCACCCAGCCCTGCAAGGAGGTCCTCCAACTTACAGCGAAATGTGGGGGTTGGTGGTAGGATTGGCACTCCAGCCACCAGAAAAAAAAAAAAAAAAAACTTCACACTGTTCCATTCCACTTGAACTCGTGTGGGGCTGAAGTATCACCTGCCATATACCTGCACTCGGGTTCTCATCCCTGTGGTGGTTTGTCGTGTGGTGGATGCAGGGACATGCCGTATCAGCCTGTGCTCCTTACCACTCTTTCATTAAGTTTTGTCAAGCTTTTAACTCCTGTTTTTGTTTGTAAATGAAAACTGTAGTTAATAGGTAAAGACAGAATTTCAGTTTTGTTTACACAGGTCTCTAATGTAGTGATGCATTGTATAATCTCATTCTATTATTTTACTGCTACTAATGAAGGTATTGTAATAAATGAACTATAGCAATCTAACACAGAGTCACAGTGAATCAAGAAGCACAGGGCATGGAACACACAGTCTATTAAAGAGTGCACGCACACACACACATACACACACACACACGCAAAGGGAGATGTTTTTAACACAACATAGAGAGAACACCAAAACTCCACACACAGGCCAGGGCTGGGCTTTAAACCAACAACCTTGGTGAGGCTACACTACCTGGGGCCTGTATAACGAGCCAGATTTCTTGCTTAGCTGGATAACTTGTCAGATTTAAGGCATCTCAGTTTAAGTAGCCATTATCTTCATTCACTTACATTTAGCCCATACTACCTTAAATCCGACAAGCTATCAAGCTAAGTAAGAAATCCAGCTTTGTGATACCGGCCCCTGAACTAATAACAATAATAATAATGAATGATATAAAGAAAATGGAATTTTAAAAAATGGCTATGACAGCATCCATGGATAATTTCTGGAGGACATTAAAAGAGTTGTTTTCTTGCTTTTTGGTCACTGGAGAAAATAAGTAAAGCCGTCGGCAGACAGCTGCAATATTACTAGACTAAACTAGACCAAGTCCACAGGCGATGTATTCGAGTGTTTTCAAAATGAAACCCCAAAAAGGATAAGCTCTCTGTTTGTTTCTGACAAATGCAACAATGTGCTTTGATTGTTCTGTTAATGACATAAAAATAAAAGCAAATCCTCTAATTCGAGCCACTTGGCAGCTGCCACAGGGGCAGACCGTGTGGGCTCGGGGGGGGAAGAGACATCGAGTGCGAATACTTAAGAGAGCGAGAGCTGAGGCAAAAGTGATGCAATTTGTCTCTGAAAAGACTGGAGGACAGTAGGAATGTCACAGTGAGAGCAGCGCGGCTGCACGGCTGCGCAGGAAGTGTGCTGCACTGCAGTAGACAGCTCACACGCATACCTATAAATCATATTTCGTAGCTGGGTTAATATTGCTGGTTTAAACGTAGTAAAAAACAAATCCTAACATTTATATACATAATCCATCAGTCTTCCAATTGCTTTTTCAGTACAGGGTTGATGACGATGATGATTATCAGTGTCGTTGTTGTGTATGGCCTAAGCCTGTGGCTGTGATCGGAAGGTCGCCAGTTTGAGCCCGGCTTCGGCAGATTAGCCACATGTCTGTGGACCCTTCAGAAAGGCCCTTAACCCCCGGCTCCCTGGAGATCAAGCCAGTCTCTGTATCTGTATTTATGCAGTTCACATGACAGCATGATATGAAATATCTTCTGAAACTTATTTCTGAATATTTTATTTGGTCTCGCCAGCTGGTGGAACTGCAGTGTCATTAGTTAGTCACATTCCTTCAGTCTTTCCTTCCAAATCATGGGGAAAAAACGTTATAGATTACGAATTTATTCACAGATTTCAGAACATCATTAAATTAGCAGTCAAAATGTATAGATTGTCTGGAGATAAAATCTGATTTTTTTGTAGCGTGTGGGTTATCTGTATTAAAGAATTTGGAGGCCATTCTTACTCGTCACATAATCAGAAGCTGTGTTACCCCTCAAAATTTATGGCAGAGCTTACTGTTGTAAATAAGTAAGGAGACTATTATCACAATTTTTTACATATCTGTTCATGAAAATGGCATTTAAAAATTGCAAGAAAGGAGGGTAAAGTCTTCAGTTTCTCAGGGATTTTGCTGCCAGTGCTAATAGTTAATATAAAAGTGGACCCATTAAATAAACATGGTTATCCTTTCTGACTTCAAAGTTATCACAATGGCTGCTGTATTTAAAGATCATTATAAATGAGAGATTTTCTTTTCTTCTGTTTGGTACTGAAATCATCATGTTAAGGATGAGAAAAATGGTAAAATTATATCTCTTAAGAACCACTTTAAAATTACTATAATTCTTATTGGGAGCAAAAGGAATAATTGCTTTGAGGAAAAGTCTGTCAATTAAAGACATGCTTATATGTAGCATTCTTATATGTAGGCAGTACTCTTTTGAAACAGCTGAACAACATTACCCAATCTGTATATAGTGCCTTTTTTGGCTGCTAATTCATTGAGCCATCTGTGCTCATGACCTCCTAGGAAATGCAGACAGCTATCAATGAAGCTGATCTCATACCTGACTGAATGTGAAACCTTACAACTGGGTCTACAAAACATTAAAATGACACCCTTCTGCCACCAACAAATGTATGACACAGGATCTGTCATGAGAGTGAAAAGTGCTACTTCCTGGTGACACCCCTGGCCTCTATCAATATTAACTACGAATGGGGCAGCTGGCGCCCTTTTCCCATTTGGTTTAGAAAGTTCCGGAGCCTGATTCTGGGCGCCTTTTGATGGCTTTCTTTGGAACTCTGCCAGGAATCACAAACTCCTCTTTTATTTTCCTGTGCCTTTTTTGATCGTTCAAGTGAAGTTACAAAACTTCCAGACCTGTTCTGAACTTCGGATTGCGAAAGGCACCTTAGCTGACTTTGCTTATCTTTTCAACAGATGGAATAGCAAAAAAAATAAAAAGAAGAAAAACTTCAGTGCCATTATTTGTAATGCAATAACTGTGAATGCATTAGCACACATTTAATTGGGTAGAGCAACAGGGTGTAATAAGAATAAGTGAAGGAACAGGCGAGAGTGAAAATGCTTCAAATGAAAATGCGTTTTTGACACGCTGGGACATGTTCTCCTCAAGAGCAGGAAGTGTGATTGTTCAGCTTTCATTATCGACTTCTATAACTCCTTTCAGGCACAACTAAAGTAAATGACTTTATTAATCCAGCTCGACTCCAAGAAAATGACAATAGTAATTTATTAAGAAAACAAAAAGGCGTGAATAATTTTATATATTGATGCGTTTACTGAATGATGGATGCACATTAAAATCGTGGATAGCTAGTCTAACCACAGCCTTTGGGTTCACCATGCGTTCCTAATTTAAGAGTAAACAGTAACTAAAATACAAACCTGTAAAAATGAGCAGTGCAATGTCAAGGTATTATTAATAGAAAGCTGACTTTTCAGACCAAAAAATACACTGACGAATGTGAAACTTATGATAGTCATGTTTGCACACTTACATTTTAACTGCTGATAAATTTTAATTGACTAACATTAATGTCAGTAACTAAAGGTTGTAAAAGAACATTAAGGCAATTTGTTTGTAACTTCTGTCTCAAATATCTGGAATAATAAGCATTTTCAGAAACAAATTTGCAGCTGATAGGGAATAATGGACAACTAGTTATCAATCAGAAGTATTCATCCATCCATCTTACAAATAATCATAAAGTACAGGGTCACAGAAAAGATCAGCAAAGGGCCAAAACAGGGAACCACCCTGATTTAGATGCCAGTCCATCACAGGGGACACATATACACACACATAGGCAATTTAGAGATGGCAGTCCATCACAGGGGACACACACACACGGGCAATTTAGAGATGGCAGTCCATCACAGTGGACACAAACACGCATAGGTGATTTAGAAATGCCAGTCCATCACAGGGGACACACACACACACAGGTGATGTCGTGATGTCAGCTCACCCAAATGCATGTATTTAGACTGGAAACCAGAGCACCTGGAGGAAACCCACAAAAAAATTAGAATATTTCAGAGTATAACGCAATTATAGAACTTTGAAAAATGAAAACAATTGATACAACCATGTCATGACTCCAGCTTTAAGAAGGCTTGGCTCCTAAGTGAGGCAGCGCTTTGACTTTCTTCAGGTGCCAATCCACCTGCCTGTCAGAAAGTTTACATTTTCAGAACCTCCGCACGGTCTTTCTGCGTTGCTTTCAGCATGAGGGGAGACTGACAGTCGATGCGCAGTGCCATACATCTTCCACTGTCATCCCAGCTTCTGTTTTCTGCCCGCTGAAGCTGAAAAGCACATATCTCTCCGCAGCTCAGCCGTCGGCTTCTTGAGGCTGCTCAGAATCACCCAGCAGGTGTCAAATTAAAAGTAATGTACTGTTACATCTCTGCTCACACTCCACCCTTCCCAGCTAAACATATCAGACGGCTAATTGACAATGGCATGTTAATGCGATATCGTGTGAGCATGTGCGCCATGCTGAAAATAGACTATCTTTAAGATATACTTTTCATAAAAATTTTAATCTAGCTATTTACCAAATTTCTACATTCAACAAAAATGCACTCAAAAATGTAATAATAATAGTATGTAATAATAAATAAAAATAAATGCAAAACAAGCATGACAATAAATCAATTCAAGTAGCTTTTAATCGATAATGTTTCACTATATTTCAAATATCATTTTCCATTTTCTTATTTTTACCAAAATAAACACTTTTATAGCTTTCGTGGCAAGCAAACGGTTTCATGGTTCATATTCACTAAAAATAACGATATTCTGTTTTATTGTATTTGATATACAAGTATTCAGAGTCACAAAATAACGTTTCCCCCAGGACCCCTGTGCAACACAATAACAGTACGTGGAAAAGGGGAGAGTTTTCACAATATTTAAAGTGCAAAACATAGGATCGTGCCAAGCAGGAGGCTGGATACAAGGGTTTACACAACTTCCCCACAGACATCACTGTAAAAACAAATTTTTAAAAAGTGCCCTACATATGCTTAATTTGAGCAAGATTAGGAAAATTTAAAAATGTTAGTTAAATAACAATAAAACAAACAAACAAAGAAGCAAGAAAGCATTCTTTAATAATGTCCCATCCATTCATATTCATACACCACTCACTCAAGCGGGCATCTGCTAACCCAGGATCGGTCCCAGGTAGTGTGGACCCTAAGGTCAGCTGCATCCAGCGCAGGGTGCTTGTAATTCCCCGGGAACACCAATTAACCCTAACAGCATGCATGCAAATGAATACGCAAATACATAAAACCCCCACTGCCAGAGCTGGAATGGACTGGATTAAAACCCCCAGCAGTTTCGCCTCCTGATTTTCATGTTCTTTTCACGGTCTTCCTCAAAATATTCAAGCATCCAGTTTCATACTTCTCCATTTTGAATAAAGCTAGCTGTTAAACTTGGCATCAAATTATTTCGGAAATACATTTATTATCTCAACATAATGGTCCTTAGCCATAACATCCACTGAGTTAAGGCTTTTTGACTTATTCTTTTTTACACTCCGTTCAATGCGTTCCACAGTATATTGCGCGAAATGCTGAGCGTGTTCCAGAAGCAGTAAGTTTACGCTCTCTCGTGCAAAACTCATTTCGACACCTACAAGCTTTTAAACCTGGTGCATTTCGTTACAGATACTGTTCAATGTAGCATCATTTTGTCTGGCTTGTATCATATGGGGTGGCACCTGGGCCGGCTGTGATCCCCCTAAAATACCACCAAGAAGCTTCCATGCATGGCGAGAATCTCAGTGGTCAATAAGATCGATGGTACAGCCCAACTGAATGAGAAGGCATATCACAGAAAGCACATTAGGTAAAATGTACTTTCTATGATATGTAGATACAAAAAACAAGCTACTACAAGACAATGCACTATCAAGGGAGCATAAACAGATTGGAGCACAGCAGTTAGGACGGGTGTATGGAAACTGGTGCGGAAGGATGTGCAGGAAGTGTGAGGATTTGATTTGCTGAAGAGCTGAACTGTGCAGCTTTGGATGAAACAACAGCTGTTTTTATTAAAGAAGCATAGGTTGGGGGGGGGGGGGGGGCTCAAAGGTAGTGGCTGTTCCAGAAGGGGGCGCCAGTCAAAGGTGCAGATGAAGAACGTACAAAGACACTGGGGCAGCAACCGCTGGGATGTCAGCGACATGTCTGCCAGGACCACGTCGGAACAAGCAGAAACAGGAAGCAGAACGTCCAGCAGTGGGGAACTGAGGAGGGCAAAGAGGGAGGCCCAGGAGGGGCCTTCGCAAGATATCCGGCACCAGCGGACGATGCTGCCAGAGCGAGTGACAGCGGAGCGAGTGGCCTGGCAGGAGAGCCGGCCTGAACAGCAAGAACAGGCGACGGGACAGACTCCGACTGCGGGCGCAGACCAGCAAGCAAAGGCAGAAAGCCGCATGCTGCTAATGTGGGATCTTTGAGGTGCGTTCTGTACGAGCGTGGATTTGGGATAGCCTACAAAAACTACCCTTTCAATCCTTTGTTTTGTAAGTCATAGATGTAAATCAATATTATTTACGCGGTTATGCAGTTCAGAGTTTGGTGAGCACACCACTACGCCTTCACAGAGTGTCCCACACACGGACACATGTATATTGTTTTTTTTTTTAACTCCTTGAAAGCTCACATTTCATCCGTTCTTTTCCCTTTCCACTGGTGACCGGTTTTGAGCTTGGATTAAATTTTACACATGGCTGCCAAGGGAAGAGCACTCTCCTGCCAGCAAGACCTCATCAGACCGAACGGCGTAACAAGGCCACTTTGGTCTCCAGAACTGACATGCCTGACTGTCCCATGTCTGAAGGACTGTAAATCAAAGTCTGCCAGAATGTGCTCCCTAACTACAAAATCCCTCCTCGCCTTTAAGAGAGTACTCAAAGCTCATCCCTTTAAACTACTGTACAGTACTGAAGTCTCCATCTGCATCTTCTGCTATTTAAAAGTACCTTTAAATAGTATTTATGTTCTTTTTATGCTATAATTTATGGCTATCAACTGGCATCCTGTCCATATATCTGAACTATGTGACCATAACATTAATCAACATATTTAATATAACTGTTTCATTAATTAACGTAATATATTTATTTATACCATAACATTTATCCATATTATACAAACACAATCTTCAGATTGTAATTCTTGTGCCCTTTGCTGTCCCCCCATAACCACACACAGGATATGTGGTTAGAAGATGGATGGATGGATGGATGCATGGATGGATGGATTGATGGATAGATGGATGGATAGATGGATGGATGGCAGAACAAACATCTGTGTTTCATTGACATCTTTGAATTATTTGGCCTCACATGCTAAATGCAACTCACTAGCAGATTCTGTATTTTTTGTATCAGACAACAGATGGATGCCTGCATTCTATTTTGATGAAAATAGTGATGTTCTTCAATAACTGCTCCCTGAGGCATTTCCTTCACATTATTGAAAAGACACAGCTACAGCTGTTTTTATGTTCTCCATGTCTGGTCTTTCCCCCCTCAGATACTTTAATAGTGAGCATAATCCAATTTGTCAGAGAATATTGTGTTTCCTCACTGGCTCAACATCAGGGTGATGCATCATCTTAGTGGCAACAAAAGCGTCCTTGTATTTCATGACAGATAAGGAGAATGTGTAACTGATTGTTATTGTACACAACACATTTTCATGTTTTGCACACATTTTTCAATGCCATATGAGTGATTTTTCAAGAAATACATCCTCCGTTAAAAAATACGACCTTATATTTTGACTTGGCGTGGTGACACTGAAGCTCAGTAGGTAGCACTTTAGCCTATAACGTCGCCAGGAAATGGAATGCATTTTCTGTAACTCAAGGAAACATACTTGGTAGCAAATGTGGCTGTATGTTTGCAAGTACCTGTACATTTGTTATGTAAACAATGCAATTTTCCCCCAATACCTCTTGGCAGACTCATGGACTTTTTGTTATTGGTTAAATGGCATTTCTTACTAGTTTGCTCTTTGGCCAGCTGGTTAGTTTGAAGAGACAACCTAATTTAGGCTGTGCCTAGGTATTACGATGTAAAAGGAGGCGGTGAAATGGAAAGTGCAAATGTACTGATACAATGGATAAGGCTGCAGCTTCTCCAGGATGGCCTACAAATAGAAATGTGAATCTCCTTGAGAAGTTCTTTAGAACCTTTTGAGAATCTGTGATAACCTTCCCAGCTTGACTGAGGCGTTAAGTAACCCAAAGGTAACCAGCACAAATTGAAACATGCCGATGTGGAAAGGGGCTTTTATTACAATAACTTTAGCTCGCCAAAGATTCTTCCATCATTGATAATGCAAGTATTCAAGCAATTGGACAAATAAGCAAAGATCCAATACTTTTTGGTTGTTGTAATTCACTGGTAAATTATTCATAATTTTGCTGTGGTAAACTATTCTCAACGCAATTAAACTTTTAGTAATGATATAATTATTTCTAATTTCCGATAACTTCCCTCTAACATTGACAATTCACTGTAGTCAGTGCTATAAATCAGTGTAAATAGCATAGTACTCTAGGCAGATTTACTTTATACGGCATTTGCAAATAGTTTCTTTATATGATCCATTCTGAAAAATAGTTTGATTCATACCTGATGAGTCATAATTAATCAGCATGAAAATGAAATATCTTTCTGATAATATGTGGATGATCTTATTGGGGAAAATAATTGCTTGCTTGTAGATCAGTTTCAAAGGCTTACATGCATGGCTTTTGTGCGATGGCATTAAAAAAAATATAAAGCATAGAAAAAAGCAGCCTGCTGATATTCAGGCTTGTTAGAAACAAAAGTAAAATTGTATGTCAGTGACTGCAGTAAACTGTCAAGAGTGTAGTATGTTCATGGTTACCCTTGATCTGTTTTTGAAGGTCGCGTACACAGAATTGCAAATATGTATGCAATTTGCATTGCAGCATGTTGGAATGCTGATACAGTCATTGTTCCATTAGTTGCACAGAGCAATTTTTGAGCGAATATTACAGGATTGGATTGCAAAAGGACTCATGAGTATCCCAGGGGTGTATTTTTTGTAGCTAGTTTGATTTGTGCTTTGATATGAAGTGTTTTATGAGTTTCTTCCCAGTGGGAGAAGTGGGTAATTTGATAGGGCTCAGAGGGACTAGGCAAAGATAAGAGTGGTTGGGAATCAGGCAGGTAGAAAACTGCAATTAAATGAAAATATTGATTTGCACATAGGAAAAAAATGATTCAGCTACGTTTAAAAGTAAATGTAGACTTTGAAAAAACATAAAAAAAATAAATATCAGGTTTCAAGTCGTTTATTGTACCAGCATTACAATAGGTACGATTTCCTCAAACGAAATTAGATTCATTTCTCATGATTTAAACAGCCTGTCCGCAGAGCGTGTTACAGCTCCTGAATAACTGCATCTCCTCCATTGGTTGGCCTGCTGTATCTGTTTTCCCAGCCTAACCCAAACATTGATACCAAACTGTTTTGGTTTTTTTTTTACTTCCCGAATCAAATATTTCAAAAGCTAAAGCTAATCTGTGTAGCACATTTTGCATTTGTACACGGGCATGATAAGGCATGCCTCATTTGAACTTTAAGACTCTTCTTCAAAGATCAGATTAGTTTGCCAATTAATGGAAAGGGTGAAACAGGAAAAGTGTTCAGTATATTGGCTCACAGAATATCTCAATAACACTTTCATGACTGTTTATTGAGGTTAAATAACTGCTTTTTCATTCATTTTTCATTTATTTTTGTTTTTCCATTACAAACCCATATGGGATGACTGATTATGGGATATGAATGAATGGATGGATTTTTTTCTTTGGTCATAGATTCCGATTTAATATGTCTTCCTGAGGAATGGACTGTAAAACGATCCGCGATTGTGCCAATACTAGTGCGAGAGCTAGCCGGCATCTCAGACCTGTCATTCACCGGGATTTTAAAAGGCCAATTTAATTAACATGTCCAATTTAGGCAGAAAGGTTTCGAGTTTGCCAGCTTTTTCATCTGCCTACTTAACATTATGTGTGCTGGGCTCTGACGATAAGGCCACTGTGATTTCATCTGCCGCAGAGACGAATAATTCAATGTCTAATGATATGATTCCAGGATGGCTTTGTTGCCCCTAGGGTTTTTTTTTACTTCGAACTTTAGAGGAAATGTTTTATGTAGATATGCACAAGGGGATAAATTAGAGCTTTAACTACCTGGTGTTCTGAATTTTAACCAGAAAGAGGATTATATAGGCGGCCTATATCTTAGTCAGCTAATTAACTTTGACTTCAATGGGAACATCATACCTTAACGTATCCTTATATGTGCCCAAGTGGTAAGTGACATTTTTCGGATGTATTTATCTCATTATATTGTATATTTCTATGCAGTTATATATCATAGCAAAGCCATTCTTTAAAATATGGTTACGCAGGGTACCATAGTGGCACTGGAAAGCCAAATAGGTTTAGCCTAAATGTGAATAATTTCAAAGCTTTATGATGATGTTACTGTCGATGTGCTGTTTTTTTTTGGCAAAAGCATCTTCTCTGAGGATTTATACGTCAAACAGGAATAAATTCCCCAATTAGAAAGATAACACAGTGCTCTGTTAAATATATATGAACATTTGCTTTAGCATGGCAGTCCCAGTGCTGGGGATTAGATGTCAGCCCCAATTTGTGTTTCCCCGCTAACAATTTTTCGATCTAGGAACGTTTACCAAATGTTGCAATTAAGGTGTGGAAACATTCCAAGTGTCCAGTGTCCCTGATGTTCACAGAATATAATCCCACTGCTACAACTAAGAATAACACTACAAAGCTAGTAAAGGCCTTAGTATTGCAGCGATGTTGGCTGTTGCTATATGCATCTGTGGTCACGGGGTCGAGGCTGGATGACATGTTTGCAGTATACATACATCGAACTTTCAGAAAATAATATTTTTAT
The DNA here is from genome assembly GCA_011763525.2 of Mormyrus iriodes. Classification (NCBI taxonomy): domain Eukaryota; kingdom Metazoa; phylum Chordata; class Actinopteri; order Osteoglossiformes; family Mormyridae; genus Mormyrus; species Mormyrus iriodes. The sequence continues at coordinate 7,172,613 of JAAGVU020000049.1, forward strand.
TAATTAAATTCTAAGGATGTTCAGATAATAATGTTATCAGTTTAACATTAGACAGAATTCATGACAGAACCTTTGTTAAACTGTAAACTGGCAACTTGAAAATGTAACACTGGCTAAAGTTATGGGAACGTTCCCTGTTAGCTGGGTATGGAGTCTGCATGTTCTGTTTGTATGTGGTCCCTTCATGTCCCCTGCATCCTGTTCAGGGTGCCCTCCTGCTTTGTGCCCCGTTTCCTGAGATAGTTGCGCTGGATGAGGGAATAAGGAAGATAAATGGATGATGATAATACATTTTTCTTTGAGATCCATACTGTGAAAGTATTATAATAAAAATGCTATTATATATACATGTTTAGTGTAGTTCTAGTAAATCTACACCTACCAGAATTTAGGTCTGTAAGTTACTGCATTTGATGAAAGTAGCATGCCTCAAACTTACCTCTCAATAAGACCAAATCGCCAGGTAGAAGCTCTGATTTCTTTTTTAGTTCAGGCTGTGCCTGAATCCACATGCTCGCTCAGAAACTTCAGTTCTCTAGCAGGTAGATATCATCTCATTTTTTCCTCCGCTAGTCATTTCATGGCTATTTATTTTGGTCAAATCAGACTTAACAAACAATGAGATGCTTTAAAAGTATGTTTGTCATCAAATCACATGAAAAGTACAAAAAAACAAAACACACATTCCCATCTCCTTTTTTTCTTATATACTTTATGGAAGAGATACCAGAATATTCCTTTGCAATTTGATGTGAAATGTGAAATGAACGTGAAAATGTATTACAACAGGTTGTAAGCTGTGATGAATACAAAATACTCCAATGGAGCTGTTTAAAGTCAAGGACAGATCTTGAGAGACTCTGTATTTCACATTAGCCCTGTAACAACATGGAAAGCAGTCTGTGGTTATTTGATAGGCTTTTCAAGGTGTGCCAAGGCAGTATGCAATTCTTGTTGAATTTCAAGGACCGATGAGATGGATCAATACATTTCAGCAAAGATTTAAGTCCCTACATACTGGTATTAAAAGTATTTTCTTAGCATCCCCAGCAGCACCCCAGTCAAAACAAAGAGGTTGATCCTGTAGCGGGGTTCCACGCTGTGCGTGCTACCCGTGTACGAAGCAGGGGCCCGAGGAATGTAAATTGGCTTGCGTTCCGTTTGGACAGTCAGACGTTGCGCTCCTTCGCCTTTCTGTCGCTCAGCAGGGCTGCCTAGGGCCAAGGGTGGAATCGGGTGAACAACACTCCTCTGCAAGCGGGTTACGTCACTTGATGGAGCTCGCAGAGTGTTTGGGAGGAGAACAGCGGGCGGGTGACAGGGTGCATGGAGATGCAGGTGCGTGGGTGGAGAAACTGTAACGATTAACAGGATTTCAATAATGTCAACAAATATGAAATCAAATGAGGTGCTTCTCAAATGAGGACATGACCTTGCTCTGAACTTGGGCGTTCATTCAAGATAATGCTTACTAATCACTATTCTCATCAACGATTTGTCATTTTAACATTTTAAACCCCAACTTTGTAGCAATAAAAAAAAAAAAAAAATTCAAGAGCGTTTAATAAGCGGCATGAAAAATATACATGGGTAGAATGGTTTTGCGTTACGAAAGGTTTCAAAAGTTAATCTGAGAAATTTTTGAGAGTTGTAGGGGGGATGTAATGTCTTTAATTTGTTTCCTAAAACTTCTTTTTAAAAAGGACCTAAATCATTAAAGAAATAGCACTTTCAAAAGCATCAAAAGCATTGGTTTTTGGGTGCATTTGGGAAAAAAATGGCTTGCAAATCAAAATGTTAGGGCAATTAGAGGCAGTAGGGAAGAAATGGTGGAACTTGTAGAGTTGGGTGTTCCTGGGGAATGCAAAGTAACGATGCCAGAAAGTGCTGGCAGTTAATGAGATTCAGTGGCCATATAAACAGCCAACCGATGGAGCTCCTGCTTAGGGCTGTGATATACTTCACACGAGGCGATGCATACACAACGCAAGCAGTGTACTGACTATACTTGCACGCATAGTTTACGTCTATCTGGAGGATTAAAGGTCATATCCACCAGGGGGCAGTGTGGGAAAACCATCTTGATTTCTCTTTCGTTTCCGGTCTCACTTGTTTGTAAAAAGTTGACATGAAATTATATGCAATCGCTGCCTCCACAGTGAGTTACTAAATTTTATAAAACTGCTGCAGCGTTCTCTGTATTCTAACCACTGCTCCACATCGTACTTTGCTCTGCCACGGATCCCTTTACTACTCCATGTTGAATATCTAGTAGTAGTTAGTATTTCGTAATTAGGCTGCATGATACTGGGAAAAAAAAAATCTGCAATTAATATTGTAGTATTTATAAAGAAAAATAAATGTTCACAATAAATCAACTTCCCACAAACACATCTATTCATGAGTGATTTAAAGAGCAAGGAGGAAAATTATTAGGATTGGCACGAATAGTGCATGATGAGCTCATGCAAAATTAGCGACGGTAAATTTTAAACCAATGTTAAACATATTTCTTGAAAAAGAGCGGCCATTAAAACTACACAGCTTGCTAAGTTTTGTTTCCTAAAACAATATAAATGCTCTAGCGAGACGTAAACCCCACACTCTCTGCGAATTTTATCACCAAGATTTAGAGATACTGGAACTGTATTGAAAAATAATGTTTCTTATGAAAGCAGGCGAGTCAGAATACCAAGTTATTTTCACAGTCAGCAGCCATACCACCTGCAGTTCAGACTGGGTAATCCACCTGAAGTTAAGCAGGTTTGGGCCTGGCCAGTACTTGGATGGGAGACCATCTAGGAAAGCTGGGTTGCTGCTGGAGGAGGTGTTGCTGTGGTCAGCAGTTTAGCCCATCCTATGGTCCGTGTGGATCCCAATGCCCCAGTGCAGTGACGGGGACACTGTGCTGTGAAATGGTGCCGTCCTTCAGATGAGACGTAAAACCGAGGTCTTGACTCTCCAAGGTCATAAAAGATCTCTGGGCATCTTTCGAAAGAGTTGGGGTGGTACCCCGATGTCCTGGCTAATATTGCCCACTGTGGCCCTTTCAAATCTGGCCTTCTAATCATCCCCTATATCATAAATTGGTAGATTCTCTCCTTCCCCTTCACCACCTTAGCTGCTGTGTGGTGAGAGTTCTGGTGCAAAATGGCTGCCGTCGCATCATCCAGGTGGGCACTACACAGTGGTGGTGGTTGAAGTGGCTTCCCGTTGGCTCTGTAAAGCGCTTTGGGTGTCTAGAAAAGCGCTACATAAATGTAACATCCATTCATTCATTGTACTTTGTACACATGATACTGCTTTCTTAAAAACTTAAACTGCCATTAAATTTTGAAAAGGTAGTAGACAGAGTTTTTTCTCTTCCCTCTGAAAATATATATTTCTTCCGGTCAATCATTCTTAAAATAATCAGATACTAATCTAATACTAACTGTACCACAAATAAACATATAGTCCCTTGAGAAATGGTAACCATACTGCCACCCCAGCTTTTTGGTGGTACTGCATCCTGCATATGCGTCGCGTAAACTCCTTGAGTAGGTGCACGTACAACGCGTATAATGAACGCAGAACGTAGAAAACGCGTCAAGTATAAATCGGCCCTTAGTTTCCTTTGGGGTTCTTTTGAGGCGAGCTCTTAATTGAACTGCGGTGGCCTGTTTAGCTGTTCTGACCCTCAGCTTGGTCAGTCTGGTCCTTAGGTTACAATGGTCCAGATTTTCTAAGCAGGGCAAATTAGCGTGAAAGCGCAATTAAAAAAAATAATTAAAAAGCTCCAATGGGAATGGCCAATTTTGTGGGTGATCTACTAAAAATACACAAATTTATGAACACAGATGCTGTCATTTGCAATAATGACTGACCCAATCTACCAAGGGCAGCGCAAAATAAGACATATTTTGGCATTAAATAACGCCGCAATTTGCAGTAAATTGCCTAATGCAAACTGTTGCATGATTTCCTAAAATACTCTCCTCCCCCAAATTCTGCGCTCTGAAAGCAAACTCCTACGAATGCTTACACAGTACGGCCAGTCGCAAAATTAACCGTGTCGACGCCTTCCCACCACTAACTTTTCACTGCACGTCTTTAATAAATCATGACAATGCTATTTTAACGCCAAAACTGCTGGTGCAAACTGTAAGTAAATCTGGCCCTATGTTCCTATTTTAGGTCCTTCCTCCTGAATCCAGGTCCTGTTTAGTTTTCCTTGAGCAAAGAAACCCCCTTCCACCTCGAGGCTTATGTCCCTCTAACACTAAACGTCCTCGCATTCCATCTTGGAAAGGGGTTCATCATGGTCAGAACCCCTGGTTTAGAAGAACTCCAGGAGACAGCCTCTTCCTCTCCCTGTGTATAGAACTCGGTGTAACAGAAACTTTTAACTCACAAAAATAGATAAGAACAAACATACACTTTAAATCCCTAGTGTGTCATCGCTGATTCTACTGTCTAAGCAGGATTTTATAAGGGAGCAATGAGTTTAAGATGCACAGTAAAGTTCCTTGCCTGTAACTCAAGTATTAAAATGCAAAATGCTCATGTGAAGGATGGTTGTTATAATACCTGAGTCTAGCCACGTCATACGAGTCCTACAAGGACAAAGATTGACTCAGTCCTCCATACTGTTTACAAGCTGAATGCTGGATTAATGTCTGACAACAGAGCAACTACTCAGGCTATTGCAAGAGTTTATTTTTACTTTTTACTTAATTTAATTTTTTCCCCCTTCCGCTCTCACTGATCAAACTATAAGGTATCTTTCAATCAGTGCACCACTGAATCAATCTTATATGTGTGATGGATACATATGCCTTAATACTCATGAAACAAAGAGTAAGAATTGATATATATAAATTGATTGATTTTATAAAATAAACTGATCTATTAAATTATCTAGAATTAGCTAGATTCTCTCAAAGTAAATCAGTAGCTACATAATAAGGGTTGTCACATAGAACTATGACATTAAAAAATATATTATGTGGATGAACAACTTACTATTTTTAAAGAAACTGCGAATGTGCAATCTTCATGACCATAAGATGACAAACTGACTTATGAGTATATACATTCAATACAAGATTAATGGACTGCAGGAGGACTGTATCATCTTTTCAGATTATATTGTACTTAAATACTGATATAATTGGCATAGGAATGAACATTTTTATTTTATATTGCACTATAATTAAAGTGAGCCTTGTTTGTACTGTAATGCAGCAGTTGAGGAGAATATACAGATCTTGGTAAACAGTGTAGCTCGGATCCTTCTCAAAATATTTTGATTGCAAGTCTAAGTTGTTCGTTTTTTTTTCCGATTTTCTAATCATACGTGGCAGAAGGGACCTCAAGAATATCTAGGAAACCTCTGAAAAACATAAATGTCAGAAATGCCTACTGGAAATATACATTATGAAAACTTCAATTCATATATCTTCCAACTGCTTATCCTAGTCGGGTGGGGGGCTTGGTGTCCCAGGCAGCACAGGGCTCAAGGCTGGCATGTGCCCTGGATGGGATTAAATTATCAATGCATACTGGAAATGCATGTCATAGTGTAAGCTAGCCCCTCTGAGTGCTGCCAAGTTAAAGCTGACTCCTGGTTCCCGTGTAGATAACGCTTCTCCAGACCATCTTGTCTTCTGTATGAGCCTTCAGGCTTTCCAATGGCATGCTCATTGTCGTTTTGATTGAGTTCATCCACCTTGCTACTGGTTACCCTCTTTCTATTTTACTTTCCACTTTTACCAAACATTGGGGTCGTTTCCAGTGGAATGGGCCATAATATGCCTGAAATTTATTTCAGTGAGGGGAAAAAAGAGACTATTCCTGGTGTTTCATCTGGTTTATCCACAACACATATGCACTAAGTACGATTTTCCTCAACGTTATTGTATTTAACATAGTGCTAAAATTGAAACGTTGAAACTTTTCCAGTAGGTATCACATGTTTTTAATTATTGAATTACTATGGATGTTTGATAAATAAACTTGGGATAGGTGGGGAGCCCGAAAGACTTTTTCAGTGCCAGCAGGAAGATGCAGTCTTTGAGCGTATGAAATGATATTCTGTGGTCGATTACATACAGAGCATACTGCTCCATATAGCTGCTAGCAGCTTACTAAAAAACAATACTGTCCTGGATGTGAAGTACCATAAAAAAAATCAAGGACTTTCATACATCAATTCGGTGAAGCACAAGTTTTGTGAGTCAGTGTTGGTAACGGTTATAAAAAAATAAACCCAAGTGTATTATAAGCTCTACACATAGCATAGCATGACAAAGTCTGCAGGAGTGAAATGTATATGGGCCAGTCTAGACTGAAAATTCATCGCCCAATGAAACGCTTCGAGACGAGATTTGGATTGGTGTGACCACCACATTTTAGAATATTGGCTGTGGGCTGTTGGTTTTTCGAACGTTCGGCATGTCAAATCTTGAGTCTGGGATCAAAGGCACCACTTTTGGACTTTTGGACAGCAGAGAGAAAAAAAAAGATTGTTAAAAAAAGGCTGAGCCTCTATCATTCATGCTTGAACATGACTTTCTGGAGTAGAGTAGATGCATTCAGTCACTCAGTATTCCAACCACTAATCCAGTTTATGGCCAGAGTGAGACAAAGGGTCTTATGAAAATATTAAAAGATCTAAGAGTAAAGTTTTACACAGCAACTACTACTATCATACTAGAGGTGTATGGACGATACTAAAGTGTCTGCTTACGCATTTTATAAGCAACATTTTTTTATCTTGTATAGCTAACTCCTCCATGGCTGCAAACTTTTGATGGTGGAAATGGATCTAATTTAAGCCATTACATCTATTATTGAATAAATAAGTGACAAGTCTCATATGGCATATTTTAAAGCTCGTAGAATTGTGTTAATATACTGGAAAAATGCAAATGGACCTAACATCTGTATGGTAAGAATGTGGAAAATTTCTCAGGCGTTGTAAAGATGCATTTTTCCCAAGTGTCATCGTTCTTCTGAGAGGAGTCTCACGGGAATTTCAGAAAAAGTCTCAGAAGTTCAGTGGAAGTCTTTGTGTCACTAGTTTTATGTGTTTCACTAACAGCCAGTAATATTAAAGAATTTCCGGAGAGCTGTGTAAGCCTCACTCACCAATTTCTTTGGGAGCCTCTGAATGCCTTTTCTAGGGAGGTCTCATAAATTTGTTTAGGATTTGGTCGGCAGGCATGAAAATGTGTGACTGGCGTCCTTCAGAGCTCAGTACTTTGCACAAAACACCTGGCTGTTGTCCTCTTGATGTTCTGAGTGTCAGTCTCCTTCAATATGTAATTTTGCACAGTACTTTCTCTTTTTGATAATAATGGAACAGCATAACACCAAATAAGCACTTTGAACTCAGGTTTCAGCCAGATGCTGTGAGATGGACCTCAGAAACTCAGTCCTTTGTAAAGAGAGTCACATATGTTAAATGAGCCAGCTGCTGGGCTGATATGATATTTCAAAGGTACCTAAAAGTTCACTATGTTTGTACTCTCTCCATGTGCGAGCTCAAGCTGTTGAGCGGACTGTGAGTCACTGGAGGAAAATCAACAATGATAAGAGAACAGGTTCTCTAAATTCTTGATGCATCACCCACATGGACACAGATAATTAAGCATTCATGCCAGAAACCCTGATCTCATATCGTTTCATACGATAGTGCAACCTGAGCAATAATTTATAACAGGATCGTTGTGCAAATCAAATTTGTGGGAAGGCACAATTTCAAAACCACACACAAGACATGAAAAATACACTTAATCAGATATTAATGTTGTTGAGACGTTATGTAATTCATATACATTGAAACATATCCAGCTAAAAGTGTTTATTGCCAATGACACGCGAGTCGTGAATGTCATGGCGTGACAACTCGATGATGTTGTGTAGAGTTATCGGTACAACGGGGGAAAATGAGGGATGGGGGAGGGGATTAAGAGACACGATCTGATGGAGGAAGCTCACTCATTGGCCAGATTACCCTGGGAATGATGAGGGATGGGGGAGGGGATTAAGAAACGTGATCTGATGGAGGAAGCTCACTCATTGGCCAGATTACCCTGACTGGAAGTGCTATTCACTGTCACTGTAGGCACATTATTGGTTGACTGAATAATTTATTTATTTAATTTATTTAATCTCACACATCCAGGGTGTGCATGTTCTCTCCACGTTTATGTGGGTTTCCAAAAACCTGCCGTTAGGTGAACTCTGGTCTCTCACTCGTCCATACAACGTGAGTATATCTGAGACAGAGGGGCACCCTGTCAAAGTTGTCCCCTCTCTTGTATTCCATGCTTTTTGAAAAGTGACCCAGTACCGGATAAGTTATGAATGAATGATATTCGTTATCTGTCAGAAATCTCACAACATGCATTTAAATTGGTGTAAACATTGCGTATCCTTTGCTTGTTCCCTGACTTCCTATATTATAAACGGCGTGTTTGGAGATTTCAGTTGTATACAGAGAAAAAACCCTTATCAACATGACATAATGCTAACTGACAGCCTACATTTAACTTACCTGTGCCATGCGTCAAGGACAAAGAAATAGCCCTCCATATCATCCTTAGGGAATGTTATCCTGCGCTTTTGTCCTGTTCTCCATATCCCTGGCGGACTAATAAACTCCCTGTTGCTTTTAACCTCTGAAAGCTGGAGATCAGACGCCAGCGGTTCCCTCGGTTTACCGGTCCGTTGCTTCCGTTTGCTTTATTTACAGCCGCATGATCCTTATTCATTGATATTGACTTCATTCATTTGCTGGGGATTTGGATGGTAGATCTGGGGGTGCAGCATCATTATGCAGTGTGCGCCACCTGTGTAAATCTGCCAAAGTCCTTCTTTTATGCCTTAAACTTATACCAAAAACTAATAAAATAGACATAAATGTAGTTTTCAAACTCACTCGAAAACAGTTCAGATGTTCAACTTGTGGATACGATTCTCTAGATTTCCCAGATTAAGTTCAGATTCTAAAGTGTTTCCAAGTCTCTCGTTGACTGTCAACGTTATGGAGAGGTACACAGTACAGATCTTGGCTTTCAAATTGTCATTCTGCCGAGTCTTATTTTGCAAGATTCAGGTACGCCTAGGAAGCTGGGGAAGGGATGGGCCGTTTTTGGCTTCTGTAAGTTTAGATTTACAATTTAAAAGGATGACAAAATGCTTGAAGCACATTTTTTTATGTATTTGCATGTATGAACAGTAAATGTGACCTCATAATGAATAGCAAATACATATGTAGTACGTACTGGTTAATTTTCAGCTGATGGACAAATTTTAACATGTGACTGTGGCTTTATTTTTGCATTTGTGTATCTGTTCATTCATAATGTATACTTGACTCATTTGCTATTGTACCTAGTAATGTTAAGTTATACTAGTTTAGGTGAAGGGGCAAGTAAGAAAAACCTTGCCAAACTTTTAATTTTTCAGAGCCTTCCACATCTGTTCCCCGCCGAATGTTGGTATTATTCTCTGTATGGCCAATACGAGGTTGTTGTGAACCTCATGCTGGGACTTACACAGACTGTGTGAGTCTCGTTTTCAGACAACAATCAGCAGCAATGCATATCCACAATGTTGCTGTTTTTTTTTTTCCCCCTCACAAAGAAGGTGCTGGTTTCACCTAAGCTTTCGTAAATTGTCTGAGTTAAATTTAACACATGTGCCTTGGCAGATGACATCTACACTGCAACTGCTAAAATGAAAATTAATGTTACTCCAAATACATATTCTAGATTGCATTCGTGCCGAAAGTACAGTATGCTTTTGAAAATGTATAAGAGCATAAACTTGGTGCATGTATACCCAGTCTTGCTGTTTTGTATTTTTCCATGTGGATAGTTCCTGCTCTCTGGGCTTGAAAGAAGCAGTCGCAATATATGTCATTCAAGGCTTTAAGGTCATTTCTACTATATAGCTTGGTATTACATGTGTCTAAAGCTGTGGGGCGAAGATTTAGTCAAAAGGAATGAGTCTGTATCCCGGAATGGAAAAGGCACAGGGATCTCAGAAGTTAGAAAGCTCCTGGCAATCAGAAAGCGGAGGAGGACAGGAGACCCAGAGGATACAGAGTGAATAGGTGTTACGCAGCCTGACTGTAGACTGCATTGCAATCTTGACCCCGATCTGCCTTAATTTGCTATAAGCTGGAGTCAGCAGAACGGAAGTGAATGTGGATGAGCATGCATGTATCTGGATACAAAGCTGGTATTGTCTCATTGTGCTACAGAGTAATAGCAGCGCAGGTGAGAGATTATCAAGCCCTGGATCTGGCTCTATAAATAGAGGTGCATAAAGGGATTAGGCCGATTTCTTTGTTCTAGTTATAATTCTTTAGATGACTGGCTATATATGCTTATTTATTATGCTATGCAGTGGAAAATAAAATTATACAGAAATTACTTCATCTTTCTTTCATGATCCGCAGCTGTAAACCCACTTTTAATTAATTTTAATTAAATAAATAAATATTGGCTCTAAGAGCTCTTGGTAAGGTTTTTGTGTGTGTGTGTGTGTGTGTGTGTGTATGTGTGTGTGCGTGTGTGTGGGTGGCAATCTGGGGAAGATACTTATGAGGTTAAACGGGGGTCAAACAAGGCTGTGAAGAAGGAGAAATAGTCAACTGCGGAGCTTAATGACTTTGTGCTGTGATGATAAAATATTTAAAATAGCATTTAGATTTGTATTAATCAACACATAGTATGCTAATGTATAGCATTTCTGCTAACTGAAATAGATTCAGTGCTTTAGGAATGCTCTCTCTGAAATGTGCTAATATTTTTGAAGTGCATTAATGCATTATTTGTGATACAATTGCAATTCAATCACTTAAAAGTTTGAAGACTCAGCCTTTTAACGTCTGTCTCTTTCAGGGTAACTGTTTGCAAGGTACCTTAAAAATACAGTCAGATGCTGTATAACAACAGTTTGGTGAACGTCGGACCACATACATTATGGTGCTCGCATAAGATTATACTGTAATGCTTCCTGTCGCCTAGTGATGTCATAGCCATTTTAGCACAACACATTACTAAAGTGTTTGTGGTGATACTGGTGTAAACAAACCTACGGAATTGCCAGTCATATTAAAGCATATCAGTGCATAATACTTGATAATCATAATAAACAATTGAATTACTAGTTTATATATTTACTAAACTGAACTTTTTATCGTTATTTTAGAGTGTACTCTTTCTACCTATAAAAAAGTTTACCGTAGCTTAGGTGTGTTGTAGGCCATATCATCTAGGATGTGTAAGTAGCCTCTACGACGTTCACACAATTACAAATTTGCCTAACGACGCATTTCTCAGAATGTATCCTCGTCGTTAAGTGATGCATGACTGTAAAACACTATATAATCATAACATTATAAAACATAGTGCGAATGTTGCATCTTGTGTAAGGTTCAGCTCAAAGCTTCCCTTGAAGGATGCCCTTTAATTGTCACATCAGGAAGTCCACAACCAGGAAGTCCGAGGTTCCACGGAGTGGTAAACCTTTAAAATGACATAAAGAGTAAGCATATCTGCTTTCTTGATTTGGCATTTATGCTCCTACTGTGCGGGAGGAGCTTTTGATACCGTAGCAGCTGTGCTACTTAGGTACCCGCAGTACAAAGCCTCTATTCGCACCGCCCAGCCACTAACGATTGAGCACCATTTGTACCAGTAATCATGGTGGTACTGGGCTTCTCCTCAGCTTTTCTCAAGGCCACGCCATGCATCGAGTGGCTAAGGTTTCATCTTCGCTTCCGCCCTTCCCCCGGCAGAGGCTGCTTTTGATTACAGACCCCGCTCAAAACTTGCGGCTTCTTCATTTCGAGTAGGTGTAGTTTTTTTTGACTGCTGGCTTTGCGTTCGAGTGCTGGTAGGGTTTTTTCTTTCCCTGCCAGTAGTTCCCCTGCCCCCGGGGAAAGCTGGTTAAGGGAATAACCTTCGGTTTTTGTTTTTTATTTTTTAATCGCTACTGCCGTTTTCTTTTGTTGATGTGTTTTTGGCAGCATGATAAATGGAGTTGCCTTTATTTAGATGTTCCAGTCCAGGATCCAGTAGAGGAATCTCAGACAGTATAGCTCACAAGACAGGGGAACACCTTAGATGACTATCAGCTTATTGTAGACGCACGCTAGCGGAAATTCAGATGCAGCTTAGCTGCCTGTCTTCAGATTGCGGGAAACGTCGCAGCCACAAGAAGAACATGCAAAATCGTCACAGAGAGAGTGAGGATGGGTTAAAACTCTGAATCCTGAAGGTGTGAGGAAACAGTGCTTGCCACTGAGCCACCAAGCTTTTAAGAAGGTCACCATAAAATTTATCAAGTAATAAAAATATATATATATATCATTTTGGTTTTTATTTTTTGTTGATATGTTACATGAAATTTAAATTTACACACACACTTGTCATGTATTACACTTTATACTACTATAGTGCGTGCCCTGTGATGGGGAGTGTTTCCATTTTGTTGGTGCACAAAGGCGATATCAAAGCTTAGAGTGTTTCTTTAATATCAACAGCTTATCAGAAGAAGCTACAATGATATTAGCCAGCATCCAGAGTGCCTTACCTTACCACCCTCGATGGCTGAGCCAATGATTTATGATTAATGGTAACACTGTTTACCTCCCATTCCACAATGTGAGATGGTTTGCTAAAAATCATTGTTAACTAAGGATGTAACTAGGGAAATAAATCTCCACATACACACCACCTGTCCTGGAAAATCTCTAATTTTATGGATATTTTATAGCCTATAAATAGATCAGTCAGTGAATGGGGAGTGAGGTGTGTAATAGTGCACGCTTATTATTGGCCCCAGAGGGGAAGAGGATGTAACATCTAATGAAGAGGGCGACCCACAGCGGAAAGCGGAAGTGAAACATTAGCGTTCTTGTCATTAGCTAAATTCACGACTTGTAGGATTGCCCTTCTTGTGTACTTGTTCAACCAAGTGTTTTAACCTGTAAATTTGGGCATTAAATTCTGGCAGCGATTTGTTTTTATAGCTGTCGCCGTTCATCTCTATGCGCTGTCGTACTCGCTAGAACTGATTGTTTATTATAGCGTTGCCAGATCCGTGGAACTGAACTGCCCTGACGTCCCAAGCTAGCTAATGGTAAAAAAAGGAAATTGCATGACCTCCTACTAGGCTCACCTTAACAAGATGGAAAAAAATGAAATGATGATACTTTATTGATCCCCATGGGGAAATTCTGCTTTCGCCTACCCCATCTTGCTCTCCATGGCACACAGGCACACATGTAGGTGACAGCAAGCTTGGCAGCAAAGGGCAGCCACCTGCAGCGGTGCCCATACAGCTGGGAGTTAAGGGCCTTGCTCAAGAGCCCATGGACATGACTGTTCTGCTGAGGCCGAGCTCAAACCAGCTACCTTCCAATGACAGGCACAGAGGCTTAGCCCACTGCATCACACACTGCCCCCTAATAATATTGATGTGTGTGTTATTGTAATAAATTACGTTGTGAGGACCAGATTTCCCCACAATGTGGTAAAAACTTTTTTTTGGTCCCCACAAGGTTAACCTTGATTTTAAAAAAATCTGTGAATGCAACCAAAAAATTAAAAATGCCAAGAGTCTTGTATTTTGTTTGGCTACTTATGGTTAAGGTTAGGGCTGGGTAGGGGTTAAGGCTGTCATTGCTGGGATTATGGTTATGCCCCTAGAAATGAATGGCGAAACACAATAAAGATATGCATACATGGACTGTGTGTGTGTGTGTGTGTGTGTGTGTGTGTAAGTGTGTGTCAGATGTCATTTCATGAAAATAGAGGGCCGTGGGAGCAGTGGGAGAGGTCAAGCTTCCGAAGATCTAATGTCCTGCCAGATGACAGGCCTGACCTTGGCTTCCTGAGACAGCACTGCATGCTGTCCTTTTCACAATGAAAGCAGCATGTCTTAAATTGCACCCCTGAGCAGGGTTATCTCTCAGATAAGGGGTATCTTCCTTGGCGAATGCCCAATACATTTTCTTTCTTTCCAGCACCAGTATTGTATGAGCCATCAAGAGTCACTGGCCATTGTGGATGCTGTCTATCATTTCAGATGTAAGCTGTGCGCAATGTGCCCATCACTGTATGTAGCATCATGTAGCTGTCGTCTTCTGAATGACAGAATGGAAAAGGGGACAATCCGCAGTGGAAGTGTCGCGGAAGGACAGACAAGATACAGACAGCATCCAGGTGCACTGTGAAGTCCAAACGTGCCTCAGATAAAGTAGAAAACAGAGTTGCAATGGAAGAACTTGTACTGGCCCTGCAGTGGCAGGACAGGGAACAATGGGAATATACTAAATCACGTCAAGCATCTGTTAGCTGGAGGCGACCTAACAACAAGTCATCGAGTGTGGGCTGTGTTCAAACGCGTGAAGAATATCCCCCTGAGCAGGAGAGCTCTTGTGAAGGAAGGGATGTACACTCAGAGAGTGAACAATGGCTGAATGCTGTAGAGCAGTGTTTCTCAACAAAGTCCTCGGGGACCCCAGGACAGTCCTCGTGGTCAGTCTGGGAGTCCCCAAGGACCGGGTTGAGAAAAACTGCTGTAGACATATTGAAACTTTAGCATTCTTACTCGTCACTCCAACCCTGATACCTGGGACAGTTCCAAATACTGCAGTTGTGGACAAGAAACTCAACTATCGGGATTACAAAATCCTGCACTGTATTCATTACAGGAAACAGGAAGAATGAAATTATTCTATGCATCATTCAAGGCCATATATTTTTCATAAAATAAATAAGGCTAAGGTGTGATAAGTGATTCCAGAGCACAAATACATTAGCATCATTCTTCAAACATATAACTAAATCTGAGAAAAGTTTGCAACAAAAGGAATACAAAAAAAACCTAGATTTTAAAGGATTATAAAAGATATTGAACGCGAAGTAAAACCCCACTACTCACCAGACGTTACCCGAAGTGAGCATTTGCATGCAGCACTTAACACTTATAAAAAATCTAAGCATGCAATATGCTGTCATTACGCATCCATCCATCCGTCAGGCTTCCATGACCGTGTATTTGGTACAAGGTCGCGGTGAGTCTGGAGTCCTTCCCAGGAAACACTGGGCACACAGCAAACAGCTCCCTGGAAGGCTGTCCAGTCCATCGCAATGCAGTCAGTAACTTAGGTAAAGTGCATAATTATACAGGCCTGCTGTGCATTAACGCACAGAAACCTCCCACTGAAAAAAAAAAAATGCAAGGACACATACTTGAATATAAGCAATTTGCTGTTACTAAACTGGTCTGCCAGTTTATCTCACTCTTCAAAGGGCTCCACACTTGTTGTTAACTATAGTTTCTATTACTAGACCATTTCACTAAGGGTCCTGAGCAAGTGCGTAGGTTTGGTTGGTTTCAACATTTATAGGGACCAAATCAGCCCCAAATCCAGTGGCAGTTTGGGGGGGGGCGATGCCCTCATGATAGCATGAGTGCCCCCCTGTGGCCCCCCTAAATATGTATGCTACTTGGGTATAATTAATTAAATAAATGCATTATTATTATTACTACTATCATTATTATTTACATGTAAATATGTGGACTAATATTTTGTGTGCTGGGAACAGGTGAAGCAGAAACATAAGCAGATTTTCTTGCTGGACTCTTAAGGCGGGTGCACCAGGTGGGCAAGTCGCTTCAGTTGGTGAAAAGCGAAGTTAACAACAGAAAAAAATAATCAAGTATGTGGAAGCAAGACAGTCTAAACAAGAAATCAGAGTGAGTTACGTATTTGTAAAAACTGTAAAATGTAACAAAGCATTGCAAAAATAACAACAGTTTTTAAAATTGTCATTGGCTTCTTAATGCTGGCAATGTAGTGTAATTAATTCTTGGAGGACATTAAGGTAAAATGCATCTGCCCCCCTAAAAGAACAACTGACGCCCCAGTTAAAATGGACTACAACTGCCACTGTCTGAACCCCCCATCCGCCTAAACACACACAGCACTCCCTCGATATTGGTATGGACATGTCTCTACCATCCACACCCAAATCTACACCCTTGGTCTGGAGGCCTTTTGTGTTTCCTCTAGGCTCTCGCCTGTGGTTCCAGAGATCTGCTATCACCTTTGGGTTCAAAGCTACATGTGACGCGTCTTGCCAGCTCGAAAGAAAGGCTGGCAGTGCAGAGAGTGAGAGTCTGGCATTGGAGAAGCCTCTTGTAAAGACCTGAATGTGTTAGTGATGCGGCATGATTCTTGCCTGTAGCAGGGGGAGATCTAGCGTCAAACTAAGCCCCTTGAGATATTGCACTGTAACCTCCAAGTTGAGATGCGGCTCGGATTCTTTCAGGCCCCATACCATGGTTTGGCATATGATGACCAAACTTTATACACCAGCACACGTAACTCTCATTCATGACCTCCTTGACTATCCCCCATGTAACGATTTTATATATCACATGTTTTTGGAATGCAGGTTGTTACTCAGACAAACATGCAGACCACACACACACACACACACACACACAAAATGCATTTATGAAAAATAAGTCACGATAATGTAATGATTTGTGCAGTACAAAGAATTGCGATATCCTTTGTGCTTAAAATAAGGTTAAACTAATCTGTATTTTTATATGTGAAATGCAAGAAAAACCTCCGGTAAGATGTAATGTATTAATTGTTTCAGGCTATGATCATAAGATTACACTACACAAAAATGAAGGAGATATACAATTTCCTTCTGGCTTTTAGGATTTTTAATAATTCTGTAAACCGCTTATCATACATCAACCGGAAGGCAAGGAAAGCCCAGTCTAAGCTTTCCCCAGAATAATGCAGCCCTTTCAGATAACCCAGGACAAATGCTAGATTGATGTATTTGACTCATTTTTTGCCTTACAGTTCAGTGTACATATTTATATTTAGCCAAATGGCTTGTACCATGACACCAAATTCAGTCGTCATTGCTTGTAATGTATTTGCCGTCACCGCGGGCGTCTACAGCATAGCCGCTAGCAGCTTGAAGAAAATTGCTAAAATGCAATGAATGTGGATCATGTGTGAATGATAACATGATTTGTGAGTTAATTAGGTCAATGGGGCAGTAGCAGAAAAGATTTATTTCCAGGGTCATATAAATTAAATCCTAGTTTAAAGTAATTTGTTTACATTCCATAGTAAATCACGAGGAAGAAAGCCTTGATGGCAGAGTTCATCTGCCTTGGGTGTGATAAATCTTGTGATGAAACTGATATATGTACGATCTAGAGAAATGGTGCTCTGTTACTTACTTTTGTGTTCATCTACCGTAGTGGCCCCAAACTATAATCTGCAACGCCGTTTGTGACATAAATGATGGGACTGGGAACCCTTATTTTATTGTTCGGTCATGACATTGTTAGATCAACCCAGTCAAGTAATGCATCCCCCTTAATTACATTTCATGACCTCATAAATCCTTCCATGCTGGCTTTCTGTGTGGAAAATCCCCCAAGTAACACAATTTCCTAATAGCCCCCCTAACGTGAATGCTAATTAACGTTTATCAATATTGCAAAGGGGAGACACTTGTGAAAAAAAAAAAAGTAACTGGCATCATCTCGTCGCTGAGTTTAAGTGCTCATTAAGCTGCTGTCTAATTAATCCAGAAAGATTGGACACGTGCTGGTTAAATCCTTGCTCCCGGGCTTCTTGTGCTTCAGGTAATGCCCTTCGGCCTGAAAGAGTCAATTATTTGCCTCTTAATAAACTGGATACACTGATTCACTGAAATGCAGTGGAGCTGTAATGAAAATCTTGTAAATCTATTATATTTGCATTTTTTGACATGTTTGAATGCTAGTTCCCGTTCAGTGTTATTTCTGCTCCTCTTTTAATGATTGGCCTTTACCTGTCAGGAAAACGAAACAGTCACTGTGCTGCCTCGAAGAGCTGAAATGCATATTTTCAAATTCGAATATGGGACATTTCCAAAGGCCCAAAGATAAGTCTCTCTGATTTCATTCGAGTGTGTGCCATGGATACGTTGAAGATATGTGGCAATTCTTTGGCCTTAAGTAATGTGAATCACAGTGGTCCATCCAGTCTGCGTGTTTAAATGGTAACATGACTGGAGCTGAAGAACAGATTCTAATTTAATCACTAATTTAATGCTTGTCCCAGGGGTAATGACTTCATAAGAATCTTTGTTCGGCAGGATTTGATCCAAGAACTTTTAAGGAAAATAGACCAGCTTCTTCGAATATTCCACTCCAAATTAAATATCTTTGTTCTGTATAGTTGTTTGGCTTAAATTTAAAGCTCCAGTTTTATTTATTAACAACTGTATTTTAATTTTCAAGTATGGTTAAATTTAAGGTTAGCTCGTTACATGATTTAAAAACTTCAGAGATATTTAAATAAAAAATGTACTATTCTAATGAGCACAAAACAAGAAGCAAGTTATTTATCTTTCACATTCAGAAAGTTCTAGGAGAAAAAAAAACAATTCTTGTGAGTGACAGTTACCAAAAACAGAAATATACTTTCATAAAATGCATTTTCATCTTACAATCACAGTATTATCTGTGAATTATTAGTGCTGTACGAAGCACAGAACACAGTGTACAGCCCGCAGTTTATTTACTGCTTATTTATTTATGTACATTAAATGTTTTTATTTGTGAGTACATGTAATAATGCAGAGTGTCAATCCTATCCATCTACAAACATAAGCAAGCACTTAAAAATGATGTGATGTTCTGCCGTTAAAATAAAGGGCTGCAGTTTCCTGTATTGCCGTGGTAACCATGACAATGCAAGCTGCTGAGCTGGAGACTTACACATCTGGCCTTGTACACTGCAGCACTACAACTACACTGCAACCTCTAACATATATTAGGCATAAATATGGGAGACCTCTACACCCTCTAACATATATTAGGCATAGATATGGGAGACCTCTACACCCTCTAACATATATTAGTCATAAATATGGGAGACCTCTACACCCTCTAACATATATTT
>JAAGVU020000049.1:7206997-7217451 GCA_011763525.2 Mormyrus iriodes
TCCAAATAAAGCCTCTGCACCAGAGCTTTGCTTCCGAGCCTGCGTTATGCCTCGCCGCCGAACCCACGAACGTGACATCATCCCCCTCTTCTTGTGCCACACAATGAAGTACAATAAAAAGACTCACAAAATTAAAAAGACTATGCAGCATTTTGGGGATTTGAAACAACGGCCACACTTGGAGCCGTAGCTCTGATCGTCCGGCACGATAGCTACAGGAGTAACTTTTGGGGCAGCTTCGCAGTGTATCCTCACCAGTGTTTCCCAACCTGGTCCTTGGCAACCAGTTTCCAGTAGGGAGCAAAAATGTGGACTGTCTAGCAGGGAACTTAGAGGGAGCAAAAACATGGACCGACTGTGGTCTCCCGAGGACCGGATTGGGAAGCACTGGTCTACAAAGATGACTGCAATCCAAAAAAGTGTCTTTCGATAAAAGAGGCAGTGGAGTGAGCTGAAGTGCTACCTAAGTGGCAGAGCTTCTTTTGGAGACATACCAGAAGGTCCTGCAAAGCAGGAGATGCGGGAAGGCCTGACCTTTCAGAAATACCGAGTGCCATGTGAGCTGGAGGCCCCATCCATTCCCTGTCAGGTCCTACACAGGTTTGGACAATAATGGCCCGGCTGGCTGAGAAAATTCCTGAATTTTACATCCATCCTTCAAACTACTGACTTATTAAATAACTCGATTGATTACAGTTTTTATACTCATTTGCAAATTAATTATGGCCGTATCTGATGCCATTTTTATCAGTTACTTGGGTGGGCTGCCTTCAGTGATTTTTTTCATGGGTTAAATGTGCACAGTAGCTGAGTTTGGTATAATTCAGGCCATTGTTAATTATTATTGCAGTATAATTAAACACCCGGCTCAGAAATGTGTCAGTTTTTTTCTCCTTAATGTGTGGTCTCTCACTTTGTGGTTGAGCAGTTGGTGGTTAACTTCTAACCTTCATCAATACTTACATCCAAGGAAAGAGGCAAAGGAAAGTCCATCCATCCATCAATCGATCCATCCATCCATCCATTCATCTTCTGAAAGTGCTTGTCCTAATCAGGGCTGCGGGGAGTCCAGAGCCTATCCCATAGGGTATGGGCACAAGGCAGGTACAACCCAGGATGGGGTGCCAGCCCATTGCAGAGCACACACACCATTCACTAGGAAAGTCCATGTAAGATTTAAAAGTGATTCAAAATATTCAAAATTCTTAAGACTCGTTCTATGATCTGGCATATACATTTAAGTCAGATGAAGTTATTCAATCTATGATTGGCTGGAAAATAAATCATAGAATTAGACACTTTTGTACCTGTTTCAACATCTGAACAACTGTATACAAATCACTTATTTGTGTTTGTGTGATTTATGTACGGTTAGCCTGCAGAATTGAACACCACGAGAAGGACGGCTGGAAGACCCAATTAGCCTATTTTGTATCATACTTATGCTGAAGTAGGTTGTCCTTAAACAGGTTTAGATGCGTGATCGCCTGTAGATTATTAAACCCCAACTCTGTCGTGGTCTTAGTGACAAACCAGTCAGTCTGCAGCCAGGATGATGTAAGTGTGGCTGGAAGGCAGAGAATCGAGGTGGGAGCTTGCAGGTTCACTCTCTCTTGATTTAAGAGAACAGATGTAGGCTGTTGTATTCTGGGGTTTTAAATCTAAAGAAGATGTGCTGAGGCTGACATTTTTCCCCTCGGTTGACAGCAGACATCGCCCGGCTTGATTGGGCCCCCATAACACATATCCTGATGGTACCATAAACTCGACCTGCACATAGTGCATAGTCCATATGCTTACATTTAATAAGGTAAAGTAATGATTAAAGATTCAGGCTGCAGGCACACAAATCACTGCTCTGAGTGCATTCAATAGAATGGTGATTGAGAGCTAGGAATCTTTAATAAACAACGTGTACTGTGAATGAATACAAGAAAAGGCTGTTTTGAGTTTTATTCCACCCTAATGCAATATTATTGTGATAGACCTGGTTGAACACCAGAAAAGTGACCCCCGTCACTGCTGACCCTGCTGGTATCTTTATTCCTGTATCTTACACCCATGCATTTGGCGGTGTCAGCTCATTCATGTGGAGACTGATCAAACCACTAAGTAAAAAGTATTTTAGTAACTCAGCCCCAAGGGAGAAGTCAGAAATTCAGTAGGGTGTTCTGAAGGACTGCTGCAGGTGGCTTGTTTAAAACGCATTATATTAATCAATCGTTTTGCATTCCCCCAATTAATATAACTAGTAATTCTCCTCTTGCGCGTCCGCATTGTGGACTTAAGAGAAACTGCACTGTAAATGAATTTGAGCAGTGGATGTTACACTGAAATTAGACATTATTATGGACCGCATATTTGACAGTTCTGCTTTAAAATCAAGCATGAAGCTGTAAATTAACAAAATTTTAAAATACATGTTATATTGAAATAACACATTTTTATGGACTGTATTTTTGACAAAGTTTTGTTTTAAATTTTGCTGCCTTTGTCTTTTTTTCCCCCCAAATTAGGCCATCTTTTTGGGATTTACGGAGTCAAACCTGATGTTGTTACCTCAGGCTGTCCTTAAAACATCCAGTTAGAGGAAACCTCTTCTTTAATTGGCTCGCACATGAAGTCAATAATGTGTGAAGGGACTCTCATAGATTTTATCCACATGCGTCAATCTGCTATTCCCAATTTGCCCAAATCGCCCTCTGCCTTTGTCATGCGAGCTTCAAACATTTGTTTTTCAAAAGGTGTTCAGCCTGCAGACCTGATTACCATGCCCGCTTTCATCTTTAGTCTATTAATCCCCCGAAAATTTTCAATCAGCTTTTTGAAATTCACTGCGCGGCAATGTTTTAATTGAATTGTTTAAACGGATACTGAACATATTTAATTTAAACCCGTTAAGGGACGGACACGTAAAAGCCAGCCTGTTTTATGTCAAATTGTTTAAGAAAGTAATTAAGTGTATGTAGTATTTATGTAACTGTAAGTAGTATTAAGGTGACTTAACGATGTCCTGGGTGAGTGAGGCAATGGAAATGAGATAAAAAGCAGCAGTCACTGTCCTGAGCTGACCCCAGGTCAGTGCATTTCCCTGTGGGGTAAAAAAAAAAACCCTCTGCTTTACAGAGGCGTCCTCGATCTGCAGCTTTAATAGCCAGTCCCAGTGACAGACCCAATGGACCGACATGCAAAAGGTCTTTAGTCACGGAAACCTTTTTTGCCTTATCGTCCAGAAAAGGACTCCACTGTGCCGTTCAGAGAATAGAATCCAATTAGCATATCTGGGTGTGCCTAAAACTACTCCCTAACCAGAGTTCTGCTTCTATTGTCCCATATAAAGGAATAATAATAGTTTGTTCCATGGTATCCTCACACACATTTCCTGTTATCTACTTCATCAGGTGTACTGCAGTGTATGAAAAAAATGGGACGCCCACTAAGGCTCAGTAGCCAATGATACTCCTCCTAATCCTCCTGCAGGGCCAATACTGACCCCCTTTTATCCTTAATAAAAGCATTAACTCACAATTCCCAAAATAATTTTATTGATATACGAGCAAAGCAAATATATCTCTCTTTATGTAAGGAGAAGACCTTTCTCTGAAGAAGCGTTACCTTTACGTACTAATGCTTATTGAAGTTATCCTGCAGTGTTTAGCTGATTTAACTGAGAAACCCCTGTTTCATCACTGTTGCCCCCTCCCCACAGGGATTAGTACTATACTTGTATTATACTTGTTCCATTTTAATCTTATTTATTGCAGTATTTTTATGCAGTTATGCATATGTTTATGGTTTTTACTGCATTTGTTTATTAGTTTGTTGCATCTGTATGTGTGTGACTGTTGTTGTTAAACTTGCTATATATACTCAGGACCCAAACCCAAGACCCATAACGCACTTTCCCATTGAAGTTCCAGAACCTGGGTCCTAGCCATCTGGACCTTTGTAGTTCCTGGCCACGTTCGTGTTTAACTTTCTCACTGTAGTGTAAATGTTGTTCATTATTATTATTATTATTATTATTATTATTATTATTGTTGTTGTTGTTGTTGTTGTTGTCAGTAGTACTACTACTAATAATAATAATAATAAATTGTTGTTGTCATCATCTGAAAAATAATGCAATCTGCTGAGGAAAACAGAGCAGGCACTGGTTTGTGTGTGTGTGTGTGTGTGTGTGTATGTGTGTTGGGGGGTGGGGGGCGGTGTCTGTTTTGTTTTCTTTCCCCCACTGGTTGGAGCACCGGTCCCTCGAAAATTCAGAGTGACAGGGTATGCTCGCTTCGGAAAACCTCAATGATTTTTGCTGTAGTAGGTCACCGGCACATGACAGATGGTCGGACATTTTATATTAGAGAGATATAAATCAATAAAATCACAATTGTTGGTCAAGTGAAACTTTTGCGATACAACAGCCAAACGCTAAAGCCGCTTTAACTGCCCAAATTCCCAAATCAATTTACTTACTAAGTGGTTTTTTTTTTTTTCTAAAAATCATTAACTTACATGTCAGCAGTGCACACAAAGCTCATATTTCACATGCATCAAATTGAGACAGATCTCGCTTTTGTTGCCAGGTAGATTCAATAGTGATTCAATCAAAACCGTTAAATCAATAAATCCATTAAAAGTCTGATATATTAAATGCGGAATGTATGTCAGCATGGAAGAGTAAAAATGAAAAGATGTGCATGGGGGCCAGGCTGTGGGGGATGGTGGGAGTTGAGGGGTTCAGTCTGTTTCACGAACAACAGTGGAAGTGGTCAAGCAGGTATTGGGAAGCTTATTCTAAGGAGCCGTGTTTTCTACTGACAAAGTATATGCATAAATAAACAGCATGATTCGAAATAACATACATACAAATAATCCAGAAAATGAAAAGTGTTTTACCTTAACAGTACAAAAAAATAAAAGTATGATATCTAGCCTAACAGCTGTACTCACTGTATTGGTGTTTTTAGAAGTATGGCTGGTCAGTGAGGGTCATTTTCCATTTTTCCTCTCGCCCCCTGGTGTGCATATCAAAACTCAAAATCCCTGTTTGCCTTATAAAAATAGGTGCATCGATAATAAGAGGCATAGCAATAAGGATTGTGCTTCATCTGAGATACAATAATGCAGTTCTTTTTTCTGGTGAGAGTCTATAGCTGAGAACATATGGCAAGTGCAACATTCAATATGTCATTTAATGAGAGATCATTTTTATGAGGTTAATATGAAAGCATCTCATGTCTAAAGGTCATACTCAAACAAATAGAAACAAGCATAGATAGATAGATAGATAGATAGATAGATAGATCAGGAATACTGGTTTAAAGTGACCATCTGACTGAAAGGTTGTAGGAATAGGCTACATTTCTCATATTTTTTAGAATAGTTACGTTTTTCATGCTCATATCAAAGCTGTGCAGAACAGGCATGGAAACTGGAAAATAATCTTCTCCGGTATTCTGAAGCAACAAATGGGGAATTGAAACTACATAGAAACTCCATATATACACGCATATAAAACACACGCACAGATATATAAAATTTATATATCAAAAGCAAAGTGCAATCAACACAATGCGAGTTTCCTAGCGGTGCCTGCTGCTACAGCAGTTGCATCCACATCTGGCTCTCTGCAGGAACAAAGCAGGCCCCTTTAAAAGGAATCCGCGGGTGCTGTTAATGAGGTCTGAGCTGCACATCGCCGCCCCCATTCCATTTATCACCGCGGCCACATATTGACAAATGTATAGCATTGTTCCCCAACCCTTTGAAATTATTAAAAAAAAAGGTAAATATTCCATCTGTGTTTTTTTCCTCTGCCCAGCACTACTGCCAAAGATTTACACCCCTCTTTTACAATTGCACTGACAGGGATCAAACACGTGCCGTATAGATCAACGTTGCTTTCTGCTGTGGAGGGATTATTTCATTTAGTTTTGACGAGATGCACTTCATTGATTTTGTGTCCAGTGTGTAGATATTTATTGTTTTGCAGAAACACGCATGGCATGTCTTTTCTTGGTGAAATTAACCATCAAAGACACAGCTGACAGACGTGATACTCTTCTGCGTATTTAGCTTTTAGTGCTGGTCTTGTAAACCCCAATGTTATTAGCATAAATTTTGAAATCAAAAGCTGCTAATTGTTTTTAACAGGTTAGCTGCAAAATACCCAGTCCTGCATGTACATTCCTTTAATACATGCCATATGGCACAGGATCAAAACAAAGCGAATAATGCTTTATAGTCCGACAATAACACAAATGTGGCATAATACCCACCGTTTAGAAATACTTCGTCTAAATAGTATGAACTTTTAATATAATTCCCTGTGGTGCTCATTACCCAAGATATAACTCTATGAAAAACTGACATTATCAGAAGTGATATTGTCAAAACAACAGATGAGGACCGGAAGAACAATAGATCTAAGTCATTTAGAATCTTCTTTCACAGCAAAATTAATTTGGTCACTGATAATATTCAGGATAAATTTATAAGTTATATGAAGTTATATAACTTTGTGTCGGATGGCATATTAAGTGACCGAGGGAAAGGTTTTTGTCCACAAGGTGGCGTTTATTACGCCAGTGTCAGTCACACTAATAACGCACCTACACCGTTCACCGTGCTCGTCGCCCTGGTTACTCCTAACCCAAACAGTGGGCACACACACACACAATGCACAACAGTTAACATTTAACATTACACATGACATTACGATTCAACAAGACATTGCAATGCATGGAAATGACAAAGACCTATTTACAAGGTTGGCGCCAGTCCAGTATGCCGTGCTGCACTAGACTGCTCACCCCCGCTAGCTGGTTAACTGTCCCGGAACCCCTACAAAGTCCCAAAAGTGCTCCGGGCAGTGGCGAGTTCTCTGCGGGTCCCCGAGTCCCCCACCATCCTGCTCAGTTCCTGCTGCTGGAGTGCTCACCACCGGTCCAGGCGATGGCTGCCCCAAGAGGACCAGGGACTGGTACAGAGCCAAGCAGTCATGGTGCAGCACGACAGTCCTGCGCGGCTCCGGCATTTGCACCCTATACACCACCTCAGAGATCTCCTCCAGGACCTCCCCATGGCCCCTCCAGTGGCTGTAGAGCTTGAGTGACCACCCCTTCCCCCTGATGGGGCTGTACACCCAAACAGAGTCCCCAGCCTGGAAGGCCTGTCCCCCGGTAGCAGATGTTAATACGCTGTCTTCTGCCTGGCCGTGGCCTCGTTCTGATAGTTCCTGGCCAGCTCGTGCACGAGCTCCCAGAGCTGCCGCAAATAGTCCAAACTGATAGTCCAAGCTAAACACGAGGGCGGTGGGGCTGCAGTCGGTGCTCTCCTGCACCTCTGCGCAATAGGCCCACAGGACCAGGGGAAGCTGGGTTTCCCAATCATGCTGGTGTTCGTCTATGAGGATCGTCAGTTGCGCGGCTAGGGTACGGTGGAACCGTTCCACCAGCCTGTTGCTCTGAGCGTGAAGAGGGCCCTGAACGTCAGGGGCCCTGAACTTGCAAAAGAACTCCTCTAACGGTTTAGTCATGATTGTAGTGGCGTTCCGGTCGGGAACCGCATACACCTTAGGCCACGTCAGAGACGTGTGATCCGTCCGCAACCGGAACCGCCGGCCACAGAGGTAGGGACAAAAATGCTTACATGCCTGTACCACGGCCAGCAGTTCCTGTCAGGTCACGCAGTAGTTGAACTCCTGCCTACTTAGTGTTCTGCTGAAATACGCAACCACATGCTCCCCTCCAGGTCCCGCTTGCGAAAGCACTGCGCCGAGCCCCTCTCCAATAGCGTCCATGTCCAGAATAAAAGGAAGACATGGCTCTGGGTACATTAGCACGGTTGCGTCGGCGAGTGCTGCACGGAGCTGGTTAAACACTCTGGCACAGCCATCCATCCACACGAAGCCGCTTCCCTTGGTGGTGCAGTGATTTCGCAATGCTGAAGAAGAGACTTACAAGACCCTTCAGCACCTTCCACTCCAGTGACATGGCCAGGTGACCCGCCATTTCGCCGGGGGACCAGCCGCTGAGCCACATCTCCAGACGGACCTGGGTCAGGTAAGGCTCCAAGGGTCCCTTCCCGTCATAGTGGGGTAACTTGATGGGAGTCTTAATCCCGGCAGGCTGCATCCCCGTTCCGCGCTGCTGTCTCTTGGGCAGGCGGGGGCGCTAGCACCATCAGGTTGCTCCAAGAAGGTGAGGCGCTCAGTTCCTGGAGGTCCTCTTCGGCTGATTGCGTCCCTTATGCATTCGGTTCTAAGGAGCTATTCCTCCTCCCTCTCGAGCTCTTCAATCATTGTCCCCAATTTTGACACCAATGTGACATACCAATGGGTCATGGTGTCGGACGGTGTATGTAGCGACTGAGGCAAAGGTTTATTACACCAGTGACAGTCACACTAATAACGCACCTACACTGCCCCCCATGCTCGTCGCCCTGCTTACTCCTAACCCACACAGTGGACACACACACACACACGCAATGCAACTATTTACTAGATTGGTGCCAATCCAATATGTTGCGCTGCCCCACAATGCCTCCAGTGCTACAATATATAATATAAAGTTTTATATTATAAACTTTATAAAGTTGAATTACTTTTGGTAGCCACACACACGCACGCACACATGTTTGTATTTATATTTTTGTGGAGACTGTCCATTCATTTCTATGGGGAAAAACCCTAATCCCAGCTATGATAACCTTAACCCCTACCCAGCCCTAACCTTAACCATAAGTAACCAAACAAAATACAACATATTTGGAATTTTTAGGTTTTTGATTGCAGCCACAGATTTTGTACAAAATTGAGTTTCCCACACACACATACACACATTGGTACATTATCACCCTGATAAATGGGACTACCTTCAGGGTGCAGAACAATCAGGAACATGTAGTGGGCCTAAGGAATGCTATGATATTGCAGCCTGAACCATCACTGATCCACCCCCATGCTGCACTCTGGGCTAACACTGAATCTGGGTGGTAAGCCTCTTTCACAGTGCAGCTCTCCCTGATGTGGGAAAGACAGTGAAGATGGTCTCATCATAGAACAATTCATGTTTCATATTTTCCACAGCCCAAGATTTGCGCTTCTGGTACCATTGAAAATGATGTTTTGCTTTGGCACGAGTGACCAAAGGTTTGCCTATAGCAGCCTGACCCTGAATATTGACCCTGTGGAGCTCCCGACGAACAGTTTTGGTGGAAACTAAAGTGTTGAAGTGTATGTTTATTTCTGCAGTGAGTTGGGAAGCTGTGGTTTTATGTTTTTTCAATACAATCCTGGTTAGTACCCGGACATCCCTTTCAGACAGCTTCCTCTTGCATCCACAGTTACTCCTGTTGGATGTGGTCCGTCCTTCATGATGGTATGCCGACATTACCCTGGATACCGTGGCACTCGATACACCACGCTGGTCCTGGTCACAGATGCGCCAGCAAAATGCACACGAGCAATTTACCCTCTTTAAAACCCTGATATGCCTTCCATTATGTCGTGGAGATTGTAATATTTTATGTACAGCTGTGCTTATTGCTCTGCTAATTCAACCTTCACACTCTGCTCTTACTGATGGGATGTGAAATCAGTGAGGACTGGCCACCAGGCCATGCATATATAGGTGTGAAACCTCAAACGCTATTGGTCAGAAGTTTCAGTTTCATTGTCCAACCCCTATATATATACAGACATTAGGATAAAGTGACAGTATCGCTAGAACCTAATATTATCTGAAGAACACTTAACCGTATACATTTAATAGAATGAGCATTTGTTTAACACTCGGTGCTTTTGCACCGCTACACTGTGCAGAATCCTGCCGATGCTATAAAAGGTACAATGTATTACACATACGTGAATATAAAAATTATGTATGTACCTTCACCAGTGCAGTTTCTGCTGAGTCAGCGCTCCATTCAGCATTATGCACAATGGGCCGTATAATAATGTATTGTAAAAATGGCATGTAGGGTTTCACAAGGTGATATGGAAAATGCATGCGACACTCCATCAGATTCCCTAGCCATTAGCGGTAAGAAGCACTTACACATCTCAGCTGTCACGCAAAAACAATGACCTGGATGATCTTATAGCTAAAAGTGGAGCGCGGTACTCGTCAATGTTTCGCCTTCATGCGTGCAACCTATTTGCTGCTGGCTCATAAGGCTATGGAAATTATACATGGTACTGATGGTTCAGATCCTACCTCAGCTTTGCCAGTTTTCCTGGTGGTTTAACTTTCCTTTCACAGTACAAAGACTTTGCTTGGCTAATTGGCATTGGCCATTAATTGACTGTAGTATTTGTTGTGTGTTGCAATTGACTAGCATCACATCCAGGGTGTTCCCCTGCCTACTGCCCTAAATTGTCTGGAATAGGCTCTAGTCTCTCCCAATCTGCCCCCCTCCCTCCCTCACAGTCCCCCCCCCCGCCTACCCCCTTCACA
>JAAGVU020000049.1:7217551-7228834 GCA_011763525.2 Mormyrus iriodes
TGGTTTTTTTTTTATTTTCTTATTCGAGAACTACTAACCCAGGGTGTTCCCCAGCCACTTCCCCGGAATGGTTGTGAAAAGGATAATTGTCCCCCCCCCCCCCCCCCCCCCCACTATGACCTTGACCAAGATAAGAGGTTAAACAATGGATGGTTCCTTCTCAAAAGTCAGACCTCCGAAACAAGGCACCTAGTGAGTTCTGCCACTTATCAGGAAAAGCACTTCAAGAGATAACAGATTTGGAAATTGCACCCTGGGTGTGATCAGAAGTGTGATTAAGAACTGAAAAAATGCAACCTTGGTACTATATCACCATGTCAGCCAACAAAGAGACTTACAAATAATTATTTTAGGAGAGCGATTCGTGTTTGGCTCACATGTCTCGCTCAAGTGTACAAGAAGGACACCACCAGGAGCTTGGATTTATGCAGATGGGACTGATTTCAGTTGCAAATTTTTATTTTAATAACTATCTTCAAGATTTATTGTTAAATTAATTATATTGAATGAGGCGTTGTGTAGACATTCTTGGGCACAATGGCTCATGATTGCATAATATCGGTTTGGCTACTTAATTGAACATAATTAACAAGCCTTTTAGCCCTTGAGTAAAACTGTAAAGGGCTTAACTGTAATGGGAGTGCTGCCACTGTGCCCCCCCCACCACCACCACCACACTAACTAATAGCGATGATAAGCCCTTGTAGACCTGCTGCTGTGATAAAGCCAAGCTTGATGAATGGGAGTGACAGATGCACTTTGGACAGGCGGCTCTGATTGACGAAGGAAGCGGCGAACCCAGCGGAACCTTCAGACCTCAATCTGTGGGCGACGTGAGCGTGACACCAAGATGCCGGGAGTCTGGGGAGAAATCGGACTTACGGTCTGGACCACAGACCACAGTCGTCGCTTATCCCTTGTGTATTTTACTTCTTCCGTTCTAAATTCTAGAATCTATAGATTTTAACGTCATTTTGAAAATGGACTGGGGTAACTTCAACCCCAAAAATAACACAGGGGATACATTTTTTTTCTTTTTCCCAAATCCATTAAGGCTTACCAGGATTCCACCCAGATCATCACACCCAGATCTCCGGACCTCTGACGAGAATTAGACGGTTTAATGGAACTCTTGCAGTACATTGCTTTAAGCACCGAACCCATCTTAAGTTCAATTAACGAAATTAAAGGGGATTACGCTGTGTTGCGGCCATGTACACAATCGCTTTAGCTAAAATTAGAGGAATTAAATCCGAGTGTGTTTGTGGGGCCCACGCGTGATTAAACCTGGGTGGTTCCACGGTCGTCGACAAAAAAAAAAAAGACAAAACAAAAAAAAACTCTGAACACATCGCGTTGTAAGCTCAAAGGTGTCCGGTGGGTGTAAACGCCAGCTGTGAAGGAAATCTTTATTTGTATCCTTTCTTTTTTGCCTGCGGCCTTGTTGTTGATCCACTGTGGGGATGCACAATTTAACCACCAAATAATAATGGATAAAATGTCCTGGGATGATCTGCCTCACTGCACAGTTGATACCCCCCCCCATCCTGAGCTCTGCACACAGTTTATGTTGACTGAACTGCCGTGTGCAGGATCAATATTTCAGGGGCGCCCGTGTGTTCATGCAGACTGAGACAAAATGTCCAGTGAGATTGTAAATCCACCCGATAATTACTGGGAAGTGTTGGTTTAATATTACTTCAGCATGGTTTTGGAAACGGGTCAGTGAGCATGCAAAAATAGGTGAATAAATGGTAAATACGCCCTCCCCCCCGCTACACGCACACACACATTTGTATTCATATCTTTGTGGAGACTCTCCATTCATTTCTATGGGAGTAACCCTAATCCCAAGTATGCCAACCTTAACCTCTACCCAGCCCTAACCTTAACCATAAGTAACCAAACAAAATACACAACTTTTGGAAATTTTTTTGTTTTTATAAAATTGATTTTTCTGTTGTGGGGACTGAAAAAATGGTCCCCACAACATCAAAATAACAGGTTTTTAATCACACTGTAGGGACATTTGGTCCCCACAATGTAATTTATATATAACCCACAAACATATGTACTTAAGTATTGAAACAACAAAGGGATCTTAAAATTTGTATTAGCTACAGGAGAAATGGATGCTGTTATAGACTGCCATTCTGTCCCTGGTTCCCCAATTTGTACCCTATGTTCCCTGGGATAAGCTCCAGGCTCACAGTGGCCCAGCGCCGGATAAGTGGAGGATAGGAGGATGAATGGATAGATGGAACTTCTAATTATTTACTCAGTTCAGTTCAATTTATTATTTTCCAATATGTGTCTTAGAATGTGATTGTATACTGAAATAAAAAAAATAACAGTAGCAGATCTATTAAGACATTGAAAGGCTATCTCTCCATCCATCTTCCCAATCCAGTCCTCGGGTACCCCTAGGCGCTCCATGTTTTTGCTTTGTCCCAGCTCCCTGCCAGACAGTCCACATTTTTGCAGGAGTTGGGAGGGATGAAAAACATGGGGTTCCCCAAGGACCGGGTTGGGAAATACTGTTCTTAGAACCATTATCCAGCTCTGCATCACGGAACAGCCCAGGCATCGCAGTACAAAAGTCAGGAGAATCCACACACACGCATGTAGTTGGACAGATTACCCAGAGAAAACCTGCTTAGCACAGGGAGAGCATGCAAGCCGCCCAGTCGCAGAGAGGAGGTGAGATTCAAATCCCCCAGCCCTCAAGGTACAAGACATCAGCACTACCCACTGAGCCACTGTGCTGCCCCAGTGAGTGTGAAGACAAATAAGCATTTTTACAGTATATACATCCATCCATGCATACTTAATAACCCTGTTTATTCTCAGTGTGGCAATAATGTGTGCAGGCCACCTCTCCTTTGCTAGGGCCCTTACATACACCTGGCATAATTCAGAGCCAGAAGATTTTATGTTACAGGGCTGCAGCCTCGAGGTCAAGTGCCTAGCGCCTCACACATGACAATTTGTAGAAAGCAGTGTCCGTATTTGCTGCCACCTCCCCCCCTTCCTTGTTCACGAAAATGACAAACAAACATTCCTGGTTTCCGTACCAGCTGTGCAAGCATCAGAGAATATCCAGATGGCAGGTCCGGCATTGAACATATGTCAGTGGCTGTTGGGCGTGTGTTTCTGCAGTCAGTGAGATCCACAAGCCTTTTTGGACAGGACTCCGGGGATATATACAGACCACAGACGATTAATCCCTGACGTCCGGAAGACGTGAGTGCAGACAGGAACAATTTACACTTTCTACTTAACGAGTGAATAAAGAGTCACAATTAACCATTACCACAATTAATCCATTTTACTGACCTCGGGTTTTTAATTACGCTGTTCACTATGAAGCAGTGCACCATTGTTGTTACCAGTGAACACAGGTATATTTTTTTAATATAAAATTTTGTGCTTCTCTGAAGAGAAGCTATTAAAAATATTATAAACGCTTATAGCCACTGATAGCCCCGTTTCTTGGGCGAGACACCCAAAGAACAAATTATCTCTGCGGCTAAAGCCATTTTAATGAAGGCGAGACATTCTTCAGTAATACTGTTTCAACTAAAAGACAGTAAGCAGAACTTAATTAAACAAACCCGTACAGACCATCATTTGTGGGCCCGGAGATGCAATATGCCCTGGGGGTTGCAAATCATTTTATGCTGGAATAGAAATCGAGTTATTTTGTCAAAAGTGCTCATTTCACTTCATGCTAGTATGCGGGCATCATCCTGCTATGGGTGGACACAAGAACGCGATGGCATGCTTATTTTTTAGTGACATAGGACTAAAATGGGGGCAGTGAGTGGCTCAGCAGGCTAAATCTCTGTGCCCACAATCAGAAGATCGCCAGTTTGAGCTCCAGCCTTGGCAGAACAGTCACATGTTCACGGGCCCTTGAGCAAAGCCTTTAGCCCCCAGCTCCAGGGGTACCGCACATTGGCTGACCCTGTGTTGTGACCCCCAAGCTATGGAGAGCAAAATGGGGTTGGCAAAGAGGAGCATTCCAATGTACCTCTACTTGTGCAAATTGCAAACAAAAAAGCATTTCTCTAAAAGACCTCAGCTCACGCTTTGACTATTTTGACATACTGTGTGTTTGTCTTTGTAAGCACAGGAGTACAGCCAGAAAATGTTCTAGGCTGGAAACCAACTTAAGATATGATTCAATGATTTGTGTTAGTAATGACCTTTATATACCTAGTAATGCATTAACTTTGGATAGTTAATTTTAGTGATCAATAAATCACAGATATTTTATTTATAATAGTATTCTGGGAATGTCTGGGAACTCTGATAGGCTTGCATTATGTTTTTTCCATTTCGGGATTCAACAGGGAAACTGTGAACTTGAACTTGGGAGGTGATCGTGGGTCATGGGAATGGTGGAGTTGGTCTCTGGGTTACTGGAGGTGAACCAAAACAGGTAAAACCAATATTTATTGCAGGGAATGTGGAATCTGTAAGAGTCATTGATACAAATGATCCTGGTCACTGGAGCTGGAATCTGTATACTGTAGCGTGCACCTGATTGGATATCAGTCACATTCTATGGGCAACAGAGACTTACCAATCCACCTGAACTGCAGATCTGTTGGAGAACATGTAAACAAGGCCATATGTTTATGTTGGATTTGTTTCTGCACCTGTTTGAAAAGTTTAATGAGTAAATGGATAGCACTGTGGCTCAATGGGTAGCTCTGTGGTCTCACAATTCAAGAGCTGTGGGTCCAGTTCCTGTGATTTTGGAGGTTTCACGTTCTCTCCATGTGTGGGTTTCATCTCAGTTCTCTGGATTCCTCCTGCAGTCTAATGACATGTAGTTAGGCAAATCAGCATCACTAAATTGCCCATAGTGTGTGAGCGTGTGTCCTGCGATGGACTGGCATCCTGAATAGAGTGTCCCCCTGCCTTGTGCCATATGCTGCCTGGGATAGGCTCCAGGCCCCCCCGCGACCCTCTACTGAATAAGCAATTGGAAGATGGATGGATGGATGAATAGAAAAAAAAATGGTTCTGGGAGACAAGATGGCTATTTGAGAATCTCTCAGCAGCTTGCCAAAATTATTATTTTTCTGTTTTTTTATAATTATCACTTTAACTCACAATTTACTTGTTGTGCGATGGCTGCAAAAGTGAAATAGTATTTGAAATAATGCTTTGGGTTCTTTGTAGTGTGGAAAGTAAATTGGTAGGCCAGGGGTCGGGTGGCATATCGGGCTTGCAATGTTTATGTTAAAAAATAGGAGACGGATTGGAAAACATCATGCAAAGTCTTATTCTCTGAAAAAATCAGCTTGTCTGTCTTATACAGTCCTCACAGAAAGTCTTGGGACGCTTGCTAAATTCAGTAAAAAGATTGCAAATTCATCGGTCTTATAACAAAAATCATTGCCTCATTTGTTTGCAAAAAAAATATGTATCACATGTGAAACAATTAGCAGTTTTAAAGTAAAATATTCATTTCAAGTAGCAATAAACTGAAAACCAAATCCATCCATCCGTTTTCTGTAACCGCTTCTTCCATTCAGGGTCCTGGGGGGTCCGGAGCCTATCCCAGAGTCTACGGGCTCGAGGCTGGGAACAGCCCAGGATGGAGCGCCAACCCATCTCAGTGAAAACCAAATCATAGTTCTAAAAGAGCAGTTTTGAATTACAAAGTTCATCGACAAGAATCACTAGGTGCTTTTTAATTGGTAACACCTTTGCAATAACATAAAACACCAAACATTTGTGGTTACTATCCCTTTGGGAGCCAGTGACCACAACTGCAATTAGCAGCAAAACGGCATGAACAGAACTGAATGAGGCAGTCAAAAAATTATGTCATTTAATGAAAAGAAAATGCCTGAAAATATATATCTTGTTCTCAAGTATAGCTTAACCCCTTGTAATCCACAGAGCTGTTATAATTACATGCAATAACCCTTCTGTGTTTTAAAAATTAGGAATTCCTTAAACTCTTGGGGTAGTTATTCACTGATTTATGCAGTTATACACTAGAACATTTCTGGTGCTGTGGTCTTCCATCACCTGATTCAGTTACTCAATGGGTATTTTCACCTTTCAGCTAATGAGTAGCGCTGTGTAAGGAGAAGATGTGAAGAGCACATTTCAACTCAATAAAACGTATAATAATTTTCCCAAACTACTGCTGACTTGTTCTAGAAGTGCGCACCAAGGGAAAATCTTCATTCTTTCAATATTGATGATGTCATATAACCGTCTCTCTTACGCCTCAAATGTTACAACGTGGATCAGCTCTTCAGTTGTCTCTAATTCCCAAGGAATTAAGAGATAATTGGGAAAATGATGGCTAAGAGTAACCATTATCAAAACTGAAAGTGCTGGCTGTTTTTAAAGCGTCATTAAAGCCTGTTTTGTGCAGTAATAACTTCTGCTGTACAGAAAAATCATTTATAATACTGGAAAAATGCACAATGGTGCTAACTAACAAATAAAACTCCCACCACAACCACCACAATGGAAATCAAGAAGTGTTTCTTGTGTGGTGTTCCCTTGTAGCTAGTCAATAATAGTGCTTGACGACATACAGAACAAAAGCTGAGGCGTTATATTAGTATTTGTTGTAGAGTGATAGAGAGGGTGAGTCAGGTGCCCAGGCGTGTTGTTTTTCCATTCATCTGATCTCTGTTTGCATTCATAACCAAGAAGGTCAGCCGTTTTCCTTTCTAATCCCAAGTAAACTAACCTGATGGCCCCGACTTGTCTGTTCATTTCCCCAGCACCAGGTCCAAAATTAATATTTTACGATGTTTATTGCCATATGTTTTAAACCGCCCTCTGATACTGATTGCACAACTGTAGAACAGAAAAACAGAAAAAGTCACTCAACAGTCCGTTTTTTCAGAGTTTAATCTGTACTTACTGTCAATATGTCGCCATATTCAGTAAACTCTGAATATCTATGTTGTCCCTAAAATTATACATTGATATTATCATAATACAAAATTATGCTTAAAAATGCTTAATAGGATATACAAAGGTTGATTTTAAATAATAGGCCTGTTCTCGAATCACATAGAAGTAAACAGTCCCTTCCTGACCTACTGTAACGAGAATGAAAATGTTTGAGATAAAATGAGGGGTAAAAGTCTCTGATGGATTCTTTTTAGAATTAAACAGGATAAACTGTTTTAAGTATTTTTTTTTCTTCCTTTCAATCTTTGTGAGTTCCATCAAGTCTAATTTCATGCAGCAGCACTGAGCAGACGACTCGACCGCTGTAACGGATGCCACTATTCACCATTTGACATTTCAGATTCCTTACAAAATAAACACACAACATACATCTCTGCAGAACATTGCCTCATCCCCCCCCCACCCCCTTGACATCACATCATTTGCACATTTGCATGTGAAGAGGAAGTTATTTTTGAAGCTTAATAGCTTCCTGACTTTTAAGTTCGTTTGACGTTTCATTATTGCCGCTACTTGAACAGAACTGTCAGGAACCGAAGTTTCCTGGCGGTCGTGGAGATGGCGGTAAGAAGGAGAGAAGTGTCTTGATCTAGCTAGCTTCAAACGAGGATGAAGGTGAACTCCAAATGAACGCTTAGCTCTCTATCTCCAAGGTGTTCTGCACCATGATCAATGTTTTGTGTTCAGTAATTTGGCCAGTCCAACCCAGTATTATCCAAAGCTCATCCCTACCAGATATGTTTTGATCATGCATAGATTTTATTTTCTCCCAGAGTAACTCCATTAGTAAAGAATTCCTCCAATAAACAGCGTAAAACATTCTGCAAAACCAAACCCGTAATTACGTTCTTGAGAGGGAAAATATTATATATGAAATATCATTTCTTACTCAGGCATGGAGTTCTAATAATAGTAATGTTTCGATTATTTTAAATCGCTATAAACTTATTTGTGACTGGGCAGCATGACTTACAAGTTTGTACCATATTTTTCATTTGTACGATTTACCTCAGGATATATTTAATTGATTTTTGAAAATGAAAAGGTCCAGTTGATCTCTGAAGATGAACAGCTGTTATCCATTTCCCCAGCCAGGCATAATATGAGCTGCTCTGGGCTGGAAGGCTTCTGTCACTGCAGATGGCTCTGCACCCACTATGTAATCCTCTTTAACTTCACCACCTCAGTCCATCACTTAATGTCTCTGGAGTCAGACCACGCTGCAAATAAACTTTCTGCGGTAAAGGTCACAGAGCAGACCACAGCTGCGACCTTGCTGAACACCACTGATATTACTTACAGAACCACAATATTGGGGAGGGCCTGACTGCCTGATATTATTAGCTGGAAATTCAGCAATTTTCCTCAAAATCTTTCAGGTTTCCCTCTTCTTTCCACTCTGTGCTGTGTCCTTAGCATAAATCAGCATTAGTCATTAGCTGTTTAATCATTACAATCACATGATATACTTAACTTACATAACAGGTATTTATGAGAAATGTTTTACGTGCCAGTATGCTGGATTTAAAAGGAAACAAAGCAATATCATTTAATACCTTAATATCTTTAACGTCAAATATGATTTGGAATACTGACAAAATGTATGGATGTGCTGGTGACCTGACTATAGCCCACCCTGACACCACCCAGCCAGGTGATAGACGGCATGTATTCCTATTCCAGTGGTATAAAAAACAGGACATAACATGAAAATAGCATAAGCATCTCTCCAACTATATGGCAAAAATACCACACGCCAGAGCATTCCAATGACAAACATGGTCTGCGTCAGACTGGTTCAGTGGGCTAGTGAATATGGTAAACCTAACAATGTGTAATGTTGGCTACTTTAAACGAGCATCTGGTGTGGATGGACTGGCTGGTATATGGTGGTGTAGGATTTCTAAAGAAATATCCCTTGTATACAGGTAGCCCCCGGGCAAACAATGTCCAACTTACGGACAACACATACTTATGGACAGACTGGCATGAAGTCTCATATTAAAAATTCAGGGTAAATATAATGGTTCCTAATAATGAATCCAGGCACTACTTTGTAATGCTCTTGAAATCATTGCATGGCTTCAGCAGCTCATCGGCTCAACAGTACAGTATCATATGTAGTTACTCTCATTATTACTGTATTAGTATTATGTACTGTACTATACTAACTCTATACTATACTATACTAACTGTATGATTATTTTTTTAACTTAACTTAAACACAGACTTAGGGAACATTCATTACCTGAAGACCTCCTGTATTCAAGTTAGTCCATCCATCCATCCATCCATCCATCCATCCATCTGTCTTCTAACTGGTTATTCTGGTTAGGATCATAGGAGGCTGGACCGATCCCAAGCAGCACAGGACACATAGCGAGGGTGCACCCTGGGATGCCTATAAGGCAATTAATAGCCCACTCATATAATATCTGGTTAGTTTTCCAGTCACACAAGACCAAATAAGGGGGGCCTTGTATAATAATCTTGTTTAAATAGCTCCTGCCAAGGTCCTGGATATCACTCGGGCAATATTAACCATAAAGATTAACAGTATATTCTGATTAATTACTTCATTTTTAATTACAGTGCACCTTGAGTGACATTTCCTAATAATTAAAAAAGGAGAGGCAGGTTTATTAATTGTTCACAATATCCTATAGTCGGGAAATGAAGAATACATCTCTACGTGCCAAATACGTATGGGGATATTTAGGGAGGAATCTCTCCTGAGGCCAGTCTGTTTCCCTCACAAATAGCTGTGAAAGTTGTTGGTAGAATTAGCTACATCTGAGTTGTGAATGATTATGCTCTTTGTCATGAATATGCACATGTCTGCTTTTACATGGGTTGTGAATGTATGCCCAGGGGCACCATGGGGGGGGGGGGGGGTCAGGCTGATTTCATGGGATCTCTAAAGAGTGACGGGGTCTTACAAAATTTGGAACATAGTTGGGTTGGGAACCCAATATGATGTGCCGTACCCCTACATATACTGTACCTTCCGTAAGATAGTGTTGGTGAAAGCCCCATTCACTACATAAATATGGATGTGATATCGATATTCACAGTGTTTACTCTGTTATGCTGCCATCTGTGATATTACCAGAGGTGGAAAGTTCAAGTTCTGTAAGTAAAAATCCAGACCAAAATTTTGTTTCAACCAACTAGTTCAGTACCCTGTGAAGGTGACTCATTATACTCAATTTGTAGGTTGAAACAAAATCTTGGTCTGGATTTGCACTTTGTGAACCTGAACTTTTCACCTCTGGAAATTACACTTGACCACTTTATTATTCTGATTTTTTTCCCATTGATTGACTCCTGTGCTAAAAAGGTTTTCCTTTTCACTTATATGATACATGATATATGATTATGATATGACAAAACAAACTTACAGAAACTCTCAATGGACAAGATTTTGGGGTGAGAAACATCTCTCTTTAGAAAGCTGTGAGATGAATAAGGAACAGATAATTTGTGTTTTATTTTTAGATGGCAGTACCTCTAAAAAATAGGGATAACTGGCTAACTTTAACTGCTGTTTACCTGTCATGAGGTACTGAATATAACTCACTAGAATTACTATGTTGGAGGCAAGCATGAGAAAGAGAGAGAGACCACTGAAACAGCAGACTCTAACGTGCTACAGAAGTTGAATGGGTCAAAACAATATTACAAAGGTGCAAAAGAAAGATACAGTGAAAGATCAAAGCATGGTATAGC
The DNA here is from genome assembly GCA_011763525.2 of Mormyrus iriodes. Lineage (NCBI taxonomy): Eukaryota > Metazoa > Chordata > Actinopteri > Osteoglossiformes > Mormyridae > Mormyrus > Mormyrus iriodes. The sequence goes on from JAAGVU020000049.1 coordinate 7,228,241, forward strand.
ACTCGCGGTAGACATCATGACTTACAGCCAGAACAAAAGGTATTTTTTCTTCTACCTGCTGGTGCCAGTAAGTCTCTGACAGACTAACAAAGAACATATACGTTCTTAGTAGAATGGGGCCTGCCACTTATCTTAAAAAAATATCACTCTCTCCAAAGTCTAAGTAGGTCTTCCTCATCAATCTTCTCAAACTCAAGAAAGAAAGAGGCAAGTAAATCAACGGTTGAGTAGGATGGTGTGGAGCATGGTGACAGTTTTCCTGTTGGGCTAATGAACAACAGAATTGCTGCCAAGTTAGTGACTCGATCTGCAGAAAGATATCAATTTACCTGAGTAGGCTATGGCAAAACCTAGTGTATATACGTGATAGAAATATGGATGAAACAAATAAGACATACGATTATATAAAAGAAAACACCACGTGATCTATAACGTGAGTGACTATATATTTTGTTTAGATGTTTTTATTCCAAATCTTAATGATCACCTAAACAGCCAATGGCATGTTTGTTCTGTGACTATACACTCACCTAAAGGATTATTAGGAACACCTGTTCAATTTCTCATTAATGCAATTATCTAATCAACCAATCA
>JAAGVU020000049.1:7246608-7272218 GCA_011763525.2 Mormyrus iriodes
TCTGCTCCAGGAGCGGTGTATATATATATATATATATATATATATATATATATATATATATATATACTGTTTATGAGCATGGGACAGACTCTTCCCAGATTACGATGGGGTTACATTCTGATAAACCTATCGTAAGGTGAAAATGCATTTTAATACAGTACACTTAACCTAACAAACATCATAGCGTAGCCTACCTTAAATATGCTTAGAACACTTACATTCGCCTACACCTGGGCAAAATCATTAACACAAAGCCTAATTTATAAAAAGGTGTTGAATATCTCATGTAATTTATTGATTAATGTACTGAAAGTGAAAAACATTTGCCCATCGCAAAGTAGAAATATTGTAACTCGGACCCTCGTAACCCGGGGAGTGTCTGGATCAGCAGACAGAATGAAAGACAGACACATTTTAAGATCATACTTTTCGGAAGAAAAAGGGGGAACTGATTTATGCTGCAAACATTTATAAACTGAAATAAAACCGTTTTTAAATATTTGACCAGTGAAGTTGTTCATCCATTTATCCTATCCGGGGCAGCATGAGACGCGAGGGAGCAGAACTGCACGTCTTTGCACTGTGGGAGCATGGGTGTCATAAAGGGAGGGAATTGTAGGATTTTACCAGGGGCCCCTGAGTGAGGGGCCCTAAAAATGTGAACGTAATTGGATACATCTTGGTTGGGGGCCAAATATGATATGCTTTTATGGGGCCCAAAATCTCTAGCAGCACCACTGTGTAGGTGAGGACCGGACATGATATGGGGAGGACATACAAACTCTATACAAACTGAGGTGCAATTCTATCCCCCAACCCTGGAGGGGACCCCCCCCCCCCAAAAAAAAAAAAATGGAGTCGTAAAAGCAAGTTAACAAAGTGATTTCAGTTACGTTTATGTTACAGTTACATTCATTGTACAAATCTGACAAATTTGGGCCTCAAAACCAAGACAGTTCAACTTTTTTCAAATGCAATTTAGACCACAATCATATATCCTACTGTGCTTTTGGGAATCAAAATGGCCTTGCAGCCAATTCCTAAGGCAATTAAATAACACATACAAATAGGCTTATAAGAAATGAATTTATATTAAAAAAGAGAGAACATGCTTAGTCTGTATCCAAGATCGGTGGTTTATGTAAGTCATGACTTACTGGGACAATTCTTTGGGTTCTCCTGAACATCCGAGCACCACTTCGAATCAGAGGGTAGTCAACGATTTACTGAGATTAAAAGGCAAGACAAAATAAAAAATATGTGCAGGTCCCCATGGCAAGTTTTACTTTAAAAAATAAAAAAGAAGATTCTCTCGAATGACCTGATCTGTAGACAAAACTAATTTTTTGCGGTAATATTTTTAATCCAGGATAGTATGTCATGGCTTGCTAGAGGACACGCAGGCTAATTATTTCAGTAGTAAGGAATGACAGAGAGGACAGCAGACAAACATGTCTACTGTGGATTTATTTTGAGAAGTAGGTAGGCCGTTGGCAGGGACAGGATATAGATTGGGTCAGGCTAAATTCAGGAGCCAAATGACTTTAATCAACAGTAGCCTCCTTCCACACTTTGTAGAACATTATAACAAAGGGGTAATGGTGGTGTACGGGTCTGCGGGTTAGGAATCTGTGTCTGGAAGGTCGTTGGTTCAAATCCCATGGCTTGCAGAGTAATCATATCATTGTTAGGTTTTAGAGCAAGGCCCCTAACTGTGAAAACTGCTCCAGGCATGCAAAAAGAAACCGTCTGACCTCAAGCTTTTCTGTCACCTGGATATATGTCTTGTTGGAGAGCAGAATGGGAAATGAGAAAACTGAACAGTTCCTACATACTGGTACAAAACACACACCACAATATTGCATGGGTTTTTACAAATTATGAGCAGATCAAGACCCTCTGTGCACTTTCATGTTTAACAAATTGCTTCTGCTAAGCAAAGGGCTGCAGTGGCCTTATTTATGGCTGTACCTTTTATTTGGTCCAAACAGAATACTTGATATAGCCAGTGGTCATACCATTTGTATGAGAATTGATTTCAATTTAATAACAAATCAGTATTTGCAGCAGCACGTTATTGTGAGGAAGAAAAAATAAAAAATTTAGGGCCTCAGGGTGCCAATTAATTTTTCATTTCTTTGTGAAAGAATTTGTTGTTTGTGCTGATGAACAGCTGGTAGTCCGGTATGAAGTACGGGGAGAGAGAATACTCTGCAGGAGAGCTCAGAGGCGGGGAGGTCTTAAACAGTCAAGGCTGGGGGAGGGGTGTATTTTACAACAAGAAAGACCAGTGAACGTTACAGGTGGAAGATAAAGGTTAGGCTGAACTTTCTGAAATAAAAGACGGCGATGTCTTCTGACGGATCCCTATTCCCCAGTCGTCGGATTTCTGCCTGTGGCAGTAAATATGAAGGACCGTAAAAAGGTTCCTATGGAGTTTGGCAACATACCCGTCAAAACGGATTAGCATTTAAACAAGAGGCTAGGATGGTGGGCGGAACCGTAACATTAGTGCTACATGAGGCGGACCCTGGTTAAAAAATAAAAGTTGACAGGATAGATTGAAAACATAAAGAGGAAAGTGTGTGACATTGGTTTCACAGAGGATAAGCATGTCACACGTTCAGGACAGGTGTGAGGGAACATGTCAGTACCATGACACGCCTATCCCCCCCCAAAAAAGTAAAAATAAAACAATCAATTAACACTTCGAAAAACTTTGCCACGTTTAGACAATTGAGGCCCATTAACCGTGTAAACTGATGTCCCAGGAGGCACTAAGAACACAACTTGTTTCGCTGTGAAGCGGTCGCTGTGAAGTGTTTACCAAGAGCTGTCAGTCTGCTCTTCCTGTCACACGGTCTGAATTTCACGCTTAAGGGGGTTGCCATTACAATGAGAGGCAGCCGTGCATCGTTTCTGGCATGCTTTCATAACATATCTGGTGGCAACACAATAAAAAATGGTATGCAGTGTAAAAGGTTATTAATTAACCCATGTACTCCTGAAACCATGCTTTAACCCCTGTGTTATTTTTGGGGTCAAAGTTACCCCAGTCCATTTTCAAAATGAGGTTGAATTTTATAGATTCTAGAATTTAGGATGGAATAAATAAAATACACAAGGGTTAAATGGGATTCTCGGGGGAGGGGCAATATCCAGTTTTGAAATTAAGCCCTATAAGGCCTTTTATGTGACAGCTAAACCCAGAGGTGACATCAAAGTACCCGATGGAAAACTCATTAGAATAAGTAAAGCAAATTCTCCCATATGTTAGGAATATCCTGACCCTACTTTCTTGGCATAGAAGGTACAGTAATGCTGGTGCCATTGACAAGAGGAATAATCATCAAGCCCCAAGAGGATGTACGTTTGCCTTTTCGGAAACGCAGGGAGTCGGGTGCCGCACTCTGAAGACGCCACGCCTGATCTTCTGTCAGCGATGACACAATGCCTTCCAGACATCCGGCAGTATTATGACGAAGTTTGCAATTCGTCAGTCTCCGGGAGATGGCTCAGGCCTTGTGCAAACCGTAAGTAGGAGTGATAACTTATAATCAGCATAGAGGTGGCATGATTCATCTTCAGACCCCAGCATTATGGTTCTCTGACAGGAGCCCTTGGTGGAAAAAGAGCTGATCCAACTGCTCTTCTAAGTGTCTGCTGTAAATCTAGGTCTGGGCTTAATCAACACTGTGGAACGGTCCCATTGGGTTTAGAAGCTAGCATGCCAGTCCCACACAAACTCTCGTGAGACTCAGTCTCAATCACTTCTATCTTTGACATTTTCGGTATTGAGTTTGATGTATTTTATATTAGAAACTATTATTATTCAAAATTCTGACTGTAACTGAAAAGCTGCTATGTTGTACTAGCGAGATTCAATCGGTTTAGCCTCTGGCCCCAACTCATACTTTAATAGTTCATGTGTAGATATCCCCACCCATTTCACTAAAGGCCATAAGGCAAATTGTCTTGCTACGTAGAGTTTGGATTAGAAAATGAATAAAAATGAGTAAAGGACTCCCGTTGGTGACCGGGTTAAGGGGTAGATTAACCTACCGGGGAGCCCTAGGCAACATCAGCATGAACACACAGGTGTTGCAATTTAACTGACCATTCCGTTTTTCCCAAGGCAGGGTGGGGCCCTGATATTTGCCAGGGCCCCAGGCCATATAGCCTACGACAATGTTTCCCAATCTGGTCCTCCAGGACCTGCAGACAGTCCACGTTTTTGTTCCCTCCCAGTTTGCTCCTTCCCAGGCTGGGAAACACAGACCTACGATAGCCTATGCATTGATTTGCATTGACTTGGTTTGTGGAATTATTGATTCCAAATTGTGTCTCATTTAGACATATTAAAAAAAAAAACATATGTTTATACATAATTTAAAAATATTGTTTCATGATCATAATGACACTGTTCTGAAGCAACTTAAATATAAATATACTTTACAGTTAAATTATGCACTTAAACACAAAAAAAAAAAAAAAAAATCCAGTTAAAGCCTGGAGAATCTGATGCATCTCACTAGGTCGAGGGTTGGCAACTACTGACGGGAGAATTAAGGCTTTGAAATCCACAGTAGCTGGGATTACTGCTCAGTGTCAATCACTGCCTGGTTTAACCCAATGAGAGCCAAGAAGTAGCCAATGAGCTCCTCCATATTGATTGGAATAACAAATGGGGTCGACTTGGGAGCCAGCTGCCTGAAACTAAGGTGAGTGGAGCCATCCACTGCGTGGCATCTGCAGGACTGCCCCGTCCATCACCTTGGAAACTGACATACCCTGTTAAAACTCCTGCTTTCTCTTTCCTTGACGTTGCTGCTCTCTGTGTCGGGAAGAATTAACTGGGCAGCTCGCTAGTTATAAGGATTTCTGTGCAGATTTTAAGGGTTTCTGTGCAAAGGCACTCAGACTGAAAGAGTTTGTTCAAAGAAGTATTTCGTTCTGATTTTATAAAGTTTTTGCATTGGGCTTATTATGGTAGAGTACGTGAAAAAATTGTACAAAATGATGATATGATTTATACGATATGATATGAACCAGAAAATAAAGAAAAAACTGAAAAATAAGAGATCAATGATCATAAAAAAGTATTTCCCCTCATGCTGTCAGTGACCAGCTCTGCTGATTGGCCATTAAATTGCTTTTATGCTGCTGGTCTCTTCTTGATAATAATCCCCAATCGTGGCCCTAGTGGGACCTAGTCCTAGTGAAGTTTCCATTCCACCTTGATTAAAGCAATTAACTTCACAATCAAAATAATTTTACTATCCCTCTGGAGAGACCGGGAAGAACTACGTACACAAATCGGTGAAAATAATGATGGGAGTCACACACTGAAAATGACCAGACAAGGGATATTACCTTGTAAATATAAATGTTACAAAAAATATCCATCTGGCAGAATGAAAATTCCGGATTACTGATTACTTTTGTGATTTTTTTTCCTATAATGTTCTCCATTCTACATTTTAATTCAGAATGACTATTACACTAGAAAGCCTGAAGATTTTCATGATTTAACCTTACCTGTATGCTAAGTCACGCAAAATAATAGCTGGCCGGATGGAAACTACAGCACGACAACATTCAGACAGACTCCTGTGGCTGGCAGCCAGTGAGAACAATCTGTTTTAAAGGTTCTCCTGGATCCGGGGAGTTTGTTGTTTTGGATGTCCCTTCAGTTCTGTGGCCTAGAAAAGTCAACTGATTCTGGAAGAGGCCTCGTTTGTTTTTACACTGAAAACAGGTTGACTATTTGCTTGGTCAGATAATGATTGGTATATCCTTGAAACACTTTCTCCAGTTCTGAGAGCCCCATTGGTCCAGACAAAAGAGTCCATAGTTTCTTTTAAACCTATACTCTCTGCTATATAATCTACCGTTTGACTCTCAAGGTGTATCTTGATGTCTTTAAAACATTATCCTTTGTTTCGTACTTATATGCGGTTTTCATTCCAAAAGGCTATCTTGTAGGTGTCATGTATCTCATGCATCTTTAAGGCATAGCCAGGATCTTAAGGCTAATTAAATATTGTTTGTTTGGCTTAAGGAAAACACAAAAGGGAACAACAAGTAATTTGCTTCAGGAAATCTGATGCAAGACAATAGAAACAGAAAAAAATCCATCACTGCTGTGGTTTATATATATATATATATATATTAAACTGAGAGATAAATTAGTACATAATTAATATATATTTAAACTTGCTAAGAAAATACAAAGAGAGGTCCGTTATGAGAAAAAAAGAATGTGTCTGTATTACTGAATATCATTCCAGTTTGCCACAAGCTTTGAAAAATACTGACCCTCTCCTAACCCCATCCCTGGTCCCATATTTGGAATATGCCTCCAGTTTTGCATATAAATATTTTAACTGGTGTCGTATGAGAGCGTCAGCTATTTGTGGAATCCCTAAGATCTACAGCTTAAGAACATGAAAGCGATGAGTCGGCAATACAACAATAACACTGGCAGTCTCATGGGAAAACGTTCCTTCTTTAGGGTCAGAAATTAATAATATATAAACATGATTATTTGTACAATAAGGAATTATACGTGAAATGCTTAAGTATGGGCAATTAAGGGTGGTTTTCTTCATTATTTGGGATTTAAATATTTATGCATCATTTATAATAGAGCTGTATGTTTGTGTGACTTAAAAAACCAGCTAGTCAGGATGTGGAGAGTGCATCTTTGTGTCTTCTGCAGTGCAAGCACTTCTCTGCGGCAGGGAAGCCAGCCTGCTTAATGCTGCGTTTTCAGCAGCTGGAGGATGTTCTGCAGATCAGCGAACCTCAGGCCAAACACCCAGGAACTGAGGAACTCCCCGTTCAGCAGAACATCGGGTTCACCACTAAGATGTTGTCAGATCAATTAGCCTGGTGTTGTTTTTGTCTGGATCATCCAATCAGTTTGTCATCAGATTATACAGTACAGACTGTAGATATCAGATCCTCTGAGTTGGTATCATATGTTTTGGCAACGAAATCGGCAAATTTGCATCTCTAAAGGTCCCAAATGTACGTGTGTGTTCACATAGCCTCTGGTGGGCTGGTGTCTCAACCAGGGTGCATCGTTACCTTTTGCCCTGTGCTGCCAAGGGTAGACTCCAGGCCACCACTCCACAACATAGACCAGGATAAGGACTTAAGGGATGGATGGATGGATGGATTCATTAAGAATTGCTTTAATAGAAGGGAATGAATTATTCAGGAGTACGGTTGGAAATCTGTGCTCATCAGCCAAAAACAATTACCTTCCTTTACTCTAGGTACCAAACACTGCCAGTGTTTTTTCTGTGCATTAAAGAGCAAAGGTGGTGCAGACTGCATAGAAAACCAGTCAGCATTTAATATTTTGACGCATAAACCATCCTAAATGTGGGCTGGAACAGGAAACTTTTGATTTTTTAACTCGCTTCCCTCTATATACTGCAAACTAGGTAATGAATGCACAGTCCATTTATGGAAGCAGATAAATTACTTGATATATTATGTATAACACATGAGTTGTCCTAATTGTGTGCAGGTGTGCTATAGTAGGGAGAAAAAATGCCATGACGTTTCTGACTAATTAGGTTCAAGTTGACCTTGGCATTTAGCCTTAACAAATTGCACTGTATGAAAACCACATGCGTAGATCCAACTGTACACTGAGTGCAATTAAAATACACATATTTCTACAAGCTCGCTTGCTTAACATCAGCAGGCCATGTACTTTAATCAAAACTGTAAAATAAAATACATAAGTAAATGTTATTGAAAATTGGAACTGTTCCAGGTTATTCCAGGTTAGATTTTTTTTTTATGAGCGGATATTTTTTAGAAACTCTCATGTATTTTTGGTAAACTACTCATTGATGATGATCTGCTGTGGTAGTTTGCAGAATTGTGATGTTCCTGTGATTCCTCAATATTTTTTTTTTCTAAAGGTGAACAATGGAAGCTCAGTGACAGACTCATGATTCCGGTTTTGAGGGCAGGGAGAATTTCAGAGTGAAATGTACGAGCGTATGAGGGTGGACTGTACCTGTAAGGAACGCCATCTGTTCAGAGACTGGGAGAAGGTTAAAGGGAAACGTGGGAGGCCTATGGAAAACAAAAGGGACCCACTTAGTAATAAATGGACCTCTGAGCATCAGTGTGTCTTGAAGAAGCACAAATGCTAATCTGCTCCTGCCTGTTTCGGGATCTTCAGAGATGTCTGGACTCTGCGCTGGCATAAAGTCGCTGTCCGATGAAAAACACCTATTTCCAAAATTCGATTATTTGAAAGAACACATTTCCTCAGAAACTACTTTATAAAATAAACCTAAAACAACGTAATGAGGCACCCTTAGCACCATAAATATAAACCGGTCTTTACACAGCCATCAGTGAGTGGCTTAATGCTTTAAATGGACTTACGTGGATTGCTGTCAGCAAGGCAAATACAGTATGTCCATGTCAACAAGGTACAGACAATTAACGGTTATTGATGATGTAAGTTTAGCAAGCTATTGATGTTAAGTTCTTAAAATAAGCAATATAAAGTAACCCATAAAACAACCATAAATAAAAATGTTAACTGATGAACAAACATAAATACGAGTTCAATACTTTTTTTCATATTTTCTTTTTCGTTGGTCAATTAGATGTCTAATGCTATCAGAAGAAAGAAGAATCGGTGTATTCCATCTATAGTAAAAATTTGCAATCAAAAAGTGGATAAAAGCCGTTTTCACTGGACGGGGATGATATTCATTCATGTACCTTATAGGCAGTCAGCAACATGCAACTGAACAGACACAGAAACTAATCAGTCATGCAGTAGTTGCCTATCTTGTTATTTTGTATTGGTGCAATACATTCCTGTTTGATTTGGTTCCATCTGTCTCACCAAACTTAATACTGACGCCCACCCTCACAAATTGAAAAAACATACAAATCTGATTAGATTCAGTGCCGTTTATCCCTCTGTATACTTTTATCTTTCAACAGAAATGCAGGTTTTCTGAAATTGTTTTCTTGCATAAGGACTTTGGCCCTCCTGCGACGTATATTTGGGCTCTGTTTGAAACGTACACTGTACTGTTTGCTTGTTTACGTCAATGGGCAGGTTGGCCATCGTGAGTAGACAAGAAGGGCACATTGTGAGCTATGACCTTAACAAGAACATTCCAGAAGCAAGTGGGGCGGTCAGGAATTATGCTACTGAGGGGTGAGTCTATATTTTTCTGAGTATTCACAGAGGTCTCCTGCTGCCATCAATAAAGGTCCTGATACCTTCAGCCAGCTCATCTATCTTCTCTGAATCTCTTCCTCTTCAAGCTTAAATAACATACGATTCAACTTTACAATTACACTGAAGAACCCTTTCTTTGTTAAATATTCCTATCTTAGTTGGACTGATATATTCTACTTAATTAAACTTGATAATTACCACCTGAGCTGACCACCTGCCTTCTCCATTATTGCACCTGCAAAACCACCTTAATAAATCATTGCTGATTTCCACATTTTTCAAAAACTGTCTTTCCAAGGCTCCATTTTCCACTATTTGGACTGATTCACATGTCATTTAACAAAACACAATGTTCATTCGCAATTAAACTTACCAATTTATTGTACTCACGATTTTTTCACTTATTGTTTTATTTCTGCCTGCAGGTTTGAACATGCAGTGGCAGAATGGATTTTATTATTGACTTAGTTGTGATGTTACATGCATTTCAAGATTTTAGATTAACAATGTTTCTGTTTATAGTCAGTGACTGAAATTTGAATTCAGTGTTTTACATTCTTACAAGTGTAATCCTGAAAAGACTTTATATCAATTTGACTATAGGAAATTACGGCTAAATTATTCATTTTGAATCTGATTCAGAAGTCATCTCTAAGTTATCTCCACTAACCATACTATGACAACTGTTACACAGTTAATAATTTAGTTTTTGTCTACATAAATCAGTTACTTATTTTCCAAACAACCTATTTAAGTTTAATACCTGTGTTACAGCATGACTGTGTTGCAGATGCTTAAACTTGCTACGTTTGATACAAATTTGGTATTTTTTATATGGTACAGGTAATCGCAAATTCACAATTTTAAGGCGCATGCCAAAATACATGATACATCCTCCCTCCAATGTACCGTGCATGAGCACTGTTTTCGATAATATGGTAAAAACATGAAAAAGGTCTTTCGATGTGGGTTGTCAAACAGTGCCATATTTTCACATCAGCTATTATCTGTGATATTCAATTAATGCACCCATACATCCATATCATACGTACATAAAAATCATGAATTTCTGGTGTTGGTGAATCGGGTTTGGATGCTGCTACATTAAAATGAGCACTGCACGGTCCGGTGTAATGTCATGGCATCTATTATGTCTATTAACACATCATGTGTATGAACATTTTCTCTGCTAATGTGCTGCGCCTGATCCTGGCCAGTGCCTGTATGCCCAGAAAAGGGAATCTCTCACACACGCGCACCCACCCCCACCCCCCCACACACACACACACACACTGGCAGATAACAGAGAATGGTGTGTACATATAGTCTTGTCTCTCTTGCCACAGTTGATAAAACAGTATACTTGAGACACCTCTAGACGTTTCAATCCATCCTTAAAGAACAACGCTATTGTGGATGAATTGTGGCCATTGTCACACGTGTGTTCTCTTGGCAGATGATGTGCCTCGGGAAATGTCAATACGCCTTAACAAGGACATCAATTAAATTTACCTCTCCTTGCCAATAGCAAGTCAAATTAAACTGGGCCACACCTGTGCCTCGATAAGGTAAGAATGAACGCTTGAAGACAAAGTAAATGCAAACAATTACAAAAAAGAAAAACCCAACATCCAGAAAAATCTTTTCTCAAACATTAAAAATGCAAAAATACATTGGCAGGTACGTAGAATTTCATTCAATTTGGTTGCTAAATGATTTCATACTGTTATGTATGTAAACATTTCTTTTTCCATTTACGAATCTGATCTCATATTAAACAAAATTTACAAATGGTAAATGACAAATAGTACAATAATAAAACTTATTGGCATACTGGTGTGTCAAGCAATGTGGACAGACAAGAGAGGCAATAAACGGCAATTTGATTTGGAAACTAAAGCAAAGAATGTTTCTTGACTGCCGATGGATCACTGATTTATTAACAAGGTTAAAAATGCATATATTGTGCTGATTTAGTTAAAAAGCAATGACAGGCTGTTTATAACACATTGTTGTACTCGCTCTGGGCGGTAGGAGTGGATGTTGGTTTAGCAAAAGCGGTGGGGAGGAAATGAAAGCAATATGTTGGTCATGACAGAGTTACGACTCTGGGTGGGGTCGGATCTTAGCGCCTGGGTGCATTTACTGATAGGTAAGGAAAGAGACTCATATTTATGCTATAGGAAGAGCAAGGGTCAGATAAGAAAACAGAAGTAAGTCTGCTAAATGTTTGGTACCATTGAGATATGCGTAAGGGGGCCTGAACATCCACCCGTAAGCTCCGGTCGAAGTGAAGCCGTGTCATACAGCAGGGAAATTATTACAAACATTAACAAACTACTTAAAAGTGGGTGATGAAAAAAGTCTAAATTTGTAACTAATTTTAATAAATATAAAAAAAATCCTTTTAAACACACACCCTTAGTCCATGATGGTGAAATGAATTAGATAATTAATTCCAGATACGCTGTTTATACTGACAACTAATTGTTTTTGAATTAAACTGAAGTCAAGAGCCTTTTTATTTATGCAGAAAAATGGGACAGATTTGGAAAGAGATGTGCATCTCTGGGGAATCGCACTTATTAAGATGTCACTGCGTCTGATTGAATTTGAAAGGAAGGGAAACCAAAGAAAGTCATTGATCTTTCGGGGAGTAGGCATGTGCGTGTCGTGGATATGAATGTGCCTTCCACACGTGACGTGTCCAAATTAGCGGCCGCCCAACCTCAATCACGATTCCTCTTTCATCTGCAAACTTCACAAATGGCCGGCCTTATCTTGAGCACAGAATGCATATAGTTGCTACAACATGCACAAAACTAATACTACTATATACTGTTATATCTACATAACCAGCCGAAGCATAAGTAGCAGTAGGTTTGTTAAAGCTAACTCAAAAGTTACCTATACAAGTGTCCTAAAATACGAATAAAACTACGCCAGTTAAAAATGACGAAATCTGCATTTTTCTTTACATTCTGTGAATATGAGGCAGACCACAGACTCGTAACCTCTATAACTAGATAATCCATAGCATTGTTGTTCTTTGTTTGTTTGTTTGTTTGTTTTTGAATACCACATTGTCTGATGCTGGTGATACCTGTATGTATTTCGGTGCAATACGTCAAAGGATACTGTTGAGCTCCTCAGCCTACAGTCGTAACAACTGACAGACGGAAATAATGACGCGCGTCAATCAGACGTGATAGTCGATAGTTCCGGTTTAAGGTGATAACTGACCCTACCAATACGGTCACTGACAATGCACAGTCTACTCAGCCTTCCAGTGCCTTTGAATTATGTGACCTTTGACTGTATATATGTTTGGCCTGATATGCACGTGATCGATCCATAAGTATTTCCATTAACGTGGAAATGACTATTGACTCTACCACCCTCAGGCATTTCTATACAGATCCATTGTAGGGTTAGGGTTAAGTATGTCCTCATTTACTATAACATACGTGTTAAGAATTAAGACAGAAAGGACATGGGCTTTTTGCATGAGTACATTGAATACCACGTAACCCTTGGAGCAGTTCAGAACCATTATATTTCAAACATGTTTACCATATTGTTTTAATCTCCACTGTGATTTATACAGTATACAATGTTTACCCTATTGTTGAATTGTCCAGCCTCAAAACTTCTGAAAGAAACATGAATCAATACAGAAATCCTTAACATGACCCCTAGAAAAATGCAAGCTATACCTTATTAGAGAACTTGCCGGAAGATGGCATTTTGTCAAAGGTGGCTGCATTCTGCTTCCTTCTGCATGTAAAACTCTGACCTACTGGTGGAATATGGCTCATAAAGTTCATTGCAGAGTGCTTCATAATTATCAGGTCATTGTTCATCTCGACCTCAGCTGAGCTACCAACAATGATATACACCTAGTCAGATTTTGAATGTAAAAAAGGTCATACTGGTAGACTACATCTATGAATTCATCCTGATTCCAGATGGTCACACCCTTTATCCACAGATAGATAGATATCTAGATAGGCTAATTCAGTTTAATTTCTGTGGTCAGACCATCCCAGGTATAATTGGAAAAGCAATTCTTACTTACTGTTTAAAATTAACATTTGCACCTCTCAGGAATTACTTAAGAAATGTAGTTAAAAAATCTCCCATAGCTCAACAAGTAAAGTCTTGGCTAATGATGCATAGGTTAGGGGTTTTAATACAAGGGAACACACATAAATTGTAACCCTTCCCACTACTGTAATGTAATTAGGGAATATTTTTCCATTTACAATAATCCTTAATATGTAGCCTAATTATAGATGATAAAATTTTATGACCAAACGCAGAGTAAAGTCTTACTTTAATTGCTTGAGAATAGATGTTTCAAGATACAATGTTTTAATCCACCCAGGCTAATTGTAAAACATAAAGTATTTAAAGGACAGCACAATCTATCTGGACATAAAAACCAGAAAGTTGACTTAAACAGGAGATGATGATACATGTTTGGAAAAAGACATTGCGTAGTGCTAATTTTAAGTGACATGTTGAAAGTCTCACTGTTTTTAAATAAAAAAAAATAATAATAATGAAGATTTTAGTTGAACTACATGAATTATTATGCAGCAAAAATACATATTATGGTGGGAATGGAGGCACGGGAGGCATGGATGCAGGAAAATACACCTGGAGGAGTGAGTTTTATTTAGGAACGCTGGAAATGAATACACAGGAGAAGGACAATGGAGGCTGTGGTTACCAATGTAGGGAAAGATGGCTGCTCTCCCTAGTGGACCAGCATGGGGTCCTAGAGGTGGTGGGCACCCTCTGGGCTGTCTACTCAGGCAGAGATAAAAAAACAAAAACTGCCTGCTTTCCCCACCTCCCCAGTGCAGATTATAGACAATCCCACCCCCTGGTTGGGGTAATTAGTGGCTGCCAGCCGCATCCTGTTAGCCTGTTAGCCCACATGCTGTTTCCACGCCAACCGTGAAGAGCCTGTTGCTGCTGTCCACTTGCATTGTGCTGTTTGAGGACTGTCGTGCGTGGTGGAAATATGTACATATGTATTTTATCATGACGTATGAATTGTTTTAGAAGCTAACCAAAAAATGACAATAAAAATATGAGTTGTGGAACCATTCATCTGTGCATATAGTTTTCCAAAATGAATATCAGGGGGCTAGCTTTGAATATGAGCTAATAAGTGATTTGTTGAGTCTGTCAGGCATCCAGAAGTCCCATTTTACTGTTTGTTGTGCTATGAAGAAACACGATCCTCAGAAAGACACTTAAGTGTGCCAATTAGGCCAAAAGAATAGCATGTGGAGTGAATCCAATCTTTTGACTTTTGTCTGGAGCCCAGCATAATACCACAGGCTATGTGCAAATTCACATTTGCTAAACCTCCCTGGATGATTGTCAGCATATTGTCTCGGAAGGTGTTAAAAACATACCCTGTTGATTACAATGCATTTATGAAGCCCTGGACGGTTTGTTATGCTGTTGGTAAAGCCTGAAGAACTATAAATCAGTACCATCTTGCAAAATATAAAACGACAGGGAAAAGGGGTCCATAAGTCAGTCCGACGACTTCGATTACTACAGAAATTGGAGGGGCAGGCTCCCCAGACACAGGAGAAGACTTGTCTAGCCATGCTAATGATTTCAGGAGAGAGATAAATGATGTGGATGAACCCGTCACCTGTTTGACAGAAGACTGAGGGCACACATTGTTATCGCTGAGAGAGTACGCAAACCATTCATGAGCGTCACTTCCAAACTCTATACCTGGTCGTATGAGATCTTTCTACCAGAGTTCTTAGGTCAATACTAGATATTGGTGTAATTTATACAAGCAATGAGAATTGTTAATAGGTAACAAGTAACATTGTGGTTAAGGACAGGAATTCATAAACTGAAGGTTGATAGTTCACCCTTGAGCAAGGTACTTGACCTGAATTGCTCCAGTAAAACATCTATCCTCTAAAAATGGGTAGAAAATTTTTAAGTCCCTATGGACACATAACTTCAGTTAGGCAACTAAATGTAGGTTAATTCAACAGTGGTAACTCACTGTATTATTCTAAGAGTAAGGGAAACTTAACCACAGTTCTTAACAGGTGAAAACAAGGGAATGAACCATGACCCTAGATTTTCATGTATTGTTGAATTTAGACTACGCTGGTTTTAGAGGTTAACACAATCTAAGAGGGGTGGATGAAAATGTGCAATTTCCTGTTTTGAGTTTCCATGAGCAGGTAACATAATTGGTTAACCACAGTGTCTATAACTTGTCTACCATTAGTTAGGAGCAGACATAAAAAATTATAATGTGTTGTTTTAAATCTGCATTAATTGTGTTGTATAATGTTAAATAAGCTCTTAAAATTCCTTTATTTTTAAATGTATCAAATTGATCTAAGGAGGGAGATAAGTCAATCGCTCGACTGAATGTGTTTCTTCATGCGGTCATCCTGGACATACACAATCATCACATTGCTCTTTCTGCATGGAATAGTTAATAGCCAGAATCAGGATATTTCTTTATTATTGACTCTCCCTCACAACTGTGAATGATTCAGTAGGACGGAATGCAAAAAAGTTCAATTATTTGATTGTAAAAGTTGCCGCTAATGTAGGATTCAGGTCTGCAGCTAATAGATCTGGGGTGACTGTGAGAGTGTGGCAGGTGGGGGCATGCTTCAGGGGGAGTGAGTCATGTGACCGCATAGCTCTGAGTCAGCTGATCTTTATTTTCCCTGATTATTGCAATGAGTTTTGCTCCCGGCACAGCTGGGCTGAGTGACAGTCCTGATTGGACGGACTGATCCTGGTTCCCTTCTCGGTGCACTTCTTCGAACATTTTACCCCTTTTTCATTGTGTCACTCACCCCTCCATCTCCCTGTTTTCATTCCCCCTGCAAAGGGAAAATTCCGAAAGTAAAAATCCCGGTCCCCTTCCCTGAAATTCCCCTTGTCACGGGGTTGTGTCCTTAAGCTAAGTCCGCTCGCATTTCTACAGTGACCAGATAATATATAATAATAAATAACCAAAACACTACACATCTAATTAATAGAGCTCTATTTATTTAAGCAAGAAACAAATTTAGTTGTGAAAGACACCCATATGCATGAAAATGAAGGAAATTGTGAAGAGTTATAGTGTGGTATTGGATCAGGCTGGATTAATATAAATTTTTAACAGACAGTAAATTTATGATTGATATCCGGGGGATTTGTGAGCTTGAGCACTTTTGACTGTATTTATTGCCATTGTAGAATGATTGTTACAACCTCGACTCTAAGAAAAGGCAGTATATAAACTGAGCCAATGTATTTTCAAGACAGTGGTTCTCAGTCAAGTTTTAGCCGTTTGTATACTAGCTAAATAATTTTCATATCCATAAGTCAATGTATATTCCACTAGCGCTTATACAGTAAAGAACTGGGGTGAGTCTGATGACAGGGGAGGCCCCAGATCATCGCAGTTCATTGCAGATGCCAGTGCACACAGTGTACAGATTTGCATTATTAATTCTTTTTGCTAGGAGGAGGAAAAAAGAATGTCCAGAGCAATTCTGCCTGTTATATATGTTATCAGATATGATATACCAGTTAATGAAACATTAAAACTTCAGAAAAAATGACTTTCCAAAGAAGGATTGAAGCCTTTCTCATATAGAACACTGTGAAACACCGTGCAATGTTTTTTTTTTTTTGTATCTACCTGGAGTATTCAGATGCTGGTTGATGCAACAGCTGGAAATACAACTGTATCCCCGGATAAACAAACAAACACCAACTTGGTTAAAATAAAGAGAAAGGAAAAATGAACCTTACAAGATCGCTGACATGAATGAAGTTAATTTCATAATTGTTCATCTTATCTTACACAATAAAACGTTGCAAGTTTTTCCACATTGTGGTCTTCACCAGACGCACAAAAGGACTGAAAGCTTCAAGTTCCCCTCGACTGTAATTTTACAGGCTTTCATTACATTTGGATTGAAACTTTGAATTCCTTTCCCAGGGTGAGAGGACTCATAGGATAGGAGTTATTTTGTTCATAGTTGTTTTGCTGTATTTTAATAATTGCTCCAGCAAGCTACATTCATGCCTATCAAGACTGTATACATGCACTTCATCGGACAACTAATTTTAACTTTTTGCACATTGAAATGATTCTGAAACACTATACTTTGTGCTAATTTATGTTGTGTAAGTTATGATATTTCCTGACTATCATTTAGTTTTTTTGGTCGATAGATTTTTTATTTATCTTTTGGAGCAGCAGATATGGAATTTGATACTGCTAATCATAAGCCGGAAGTCGCAGAACTTAAACCGCGGTTTCTAAGATACGCAGACTCACACCTTGCATCAGGAATGGCGCGGTAAAATGTTGCAGTAAAATGGTGCGTCTTATTTATAGAACTCTGTGAATTTATTCTCATGTGACATGGTGTAGAGTTATTGTCTGTGAATTGATTAAGAAGCACACTTACCAACCCAGTCTGATATACTGTTATTAATATAATTTTATTCAGGTAAATGAAAACCGACTGAGATATATACGCATACACCACACACACACACACACACACACACACACACACACACATACTCGTATCTTTGAGGGGACCATCCATTTATTTCTATGGGCAAACACCATTAACCCCTACCCAGCCGTAACCTTAACCATAAGTAACCAAACAAAATACAAGACTTTAGTTTTTAGTTTTTTGATTACAGATTTTTATAAAATTGAGTTTCCCTGAATAAAAATAGTTCCCATGACATCAAATTAACAGGTTTTTATCACATTGAGACACTTAGTCCCCACAATGTAAGGTATACCTGGACTACACACAGACACAGACTTTTATTTTATTTTTTCTATCAGTTACCTTTTGGAAGTTGTTGTTGTTGCTGTTGTTGGTGCAAAGGATTATTTCTTGTTTCTTAACCTAGCAACCCTCTCAATCTTCAAATAAAGAAGTACTGTCAGCTATCATAAGCTAGTAAGTTATCATATGTCATTATACTGAGGGCTTCTAACTATGGAATTCAACAAACTGTGTGTCCACAAAGCTCAATTTTTATTTATTCTTGAGTCTGTTCAATGCTGTAGGATTCCTGGAGGTGTTCTGAAATAACTGTGCACATTACCTTGCATCTGGGTGACCGCAGGCTGTAGTAAATCTATTCTGCGGACATGCCGTGATGTCACCGAGGACTTATCGATATCTTATTACATCGCAGGCTGCATATTCCACATCGCTGGCAGAAAGACGCGCGGAGCAGCTGAGATGGGCATATCCCTTCCACGTTTCTCGAAAGGCTGTCTAGTGGCAGGCAAAAAAAGTGCTGAAACACTTTTGGCAGCAAGGAATGGCCAAGGTCATCAAACTTTCCAGGGTATGTTTATCAACGAATCATGTCAAGAGTTTCGAAAGTGTTTCTTGCAATCTGGGAGAAAAATAGAGTGTAAGAAATGTTATATATAGTAGAAGGTCATCCAGTTTATTGGTTGTATGGGAATATCATATTTTGTTGTTACACTTTAACACCACACATATTAATGTGCTTATATTTGATCGCTGCATTTCATAAGTTGTGTGTGTGAATGTAACGAACAGTTCCAATAGACGTACATCCTTTAGGTTAAGAGAGTAAAGATTCAAATAAATGGGTGTTTTTTTGTTTACTATTATCTGTGAGCAACAGCTAAGAAAGAATTGCTTAAGCTGGTGTCCTTGAAAAATTATGGTGTTTACGCCACTGAACACCTGCTTATTTTCTGTGTTAATAAAGAGCTTGTTTGGTAGAGTAACCTTATTTCATAACAATTTGTGAGCATACTTCTAAACTACTCTGCAATGACGTGCCTGGGTATGTCCTGGGAATGGGGTGAGGGGTGCATGCTAATTATTTGGCTCATGCATTTTCTGACTGCGTGCAGAAATGGCAGCAAAGTCGTTTGTCCTTCCAACGCCGTCCTATCAATCCGTGCAGATGCCCACTGTTCATTATCCGTGTGCCTGGAGGTTGTGTTACCTGCAAAGATTTCCTAACACATGCGCTGTCAGTCCGTTGGTTCAAATGTGACGCATGGGGAGATAGGAACGGACATCCTTGTTGGGTAATTTAGAATCTCCAGCTATGAGTGAATAATAGCCATGTTTTCCCAACTGTATATAATGCTATTATACCAAACTAAACTAAATGCTAACTGCTCTGCTATCAGGACATTGGTCACGGAGGATTTTTTAATGCTAAGTTGTAATTACAATCTGTTGTAATATGAACATTTTATATGCTGGCATCGTTCCCAAACCCCATGTGTGAACAATGCCGGAAAGTGTTGCTGCAGAAGGTGTTGATTATTTTTTATTCCATTCATAGGCTGTTAGTTTGCTAAAGTAATCCTGGTTCCAAAAAAGAACAAAGCCACGTGCTTGAATATCAAATTAGTCAGCGAGCTTCATATTGTCTGTGATATTGTGTATATTTAAACGAATGTTAATACTTCAGAACATATGAACCAAAGACCCATATGGCATATGAAATACATTAATTTGTAAATGACAGAAAATGAGCAACAGAAAACAATTAAAATATCCCTGCATGTCTCCTTTGTTAGACAAAGCCAATATGGAGAATAGCCAAAAATTCAAATTCTAATATACTAAATAAAAAATACATTTTTATTTCTAAATTAATTTCAAGACTGCTATCTCCTGGAAGTGTGAAGGAATGGAGATACCCACTGAGCCAAATATATATCCATATATTATAAAATCTAAATCATCCTACATGTATGCCTTTACAAAACATACCACATAAAAAATGGCACACCTTGCTTGCTGACTATGTGAAATTGAAAACACCAGCAATAAATTGAAGAATCTGATTATCTGTACACGATTTCATGAATATCTTCCTCTCAATGTTATTTGTTCCTTTCTAACAGTATAGACATTTACAAAGTACTGTGAACAAGCAAAAGACCTCAGAATGTTTCGGTACTGTGTAAATCGGCGGATGTCAAAGCCTGATTCTAGGGGCATGTTAACCGGAGTGGGAAAGCAAATCACCCCTATTTGATGGTTCCTAATGTCCATCCTTTACCCTCTGACCTCATAAGGTGCTAAAAGCTAGTTATGGTCAAAGTCATACTGACACAAAGGAGAGTGTTAGCACTTAAAACATGGAAGAGGGGTTCGAATTATGTTGATGGATCGGTCACACAGACGGATATCGCTTATGAATTGTAGCCCTTTGATGAATTTGGCCAGGGAGCCAGGGTTACCATTCACTCTCTCTTGATAACTGCCATGGGAAATGTAAGTCACTGCAACCAACATATCAGTTTAATGTCACATCTGAAGGAATACATCCTCTACAGTAATGCCTTACCCCGGGAAAATGGTCACGTGTGTGGAGCATAAGGAACGGTGTCCCCTGCTGAAGTGTCAGTACTGCTGATGACCCACAGACCATCCATATAAGGATGAAATGAACCAAACCTTAGCTTAAGATGCTTGGGGATGGATGGATGGATGGATGGATGGATGGATAGATAGGTACGTGGATAAAAGGAGTAGTAGACCACATTAACAATAACTAAAAAAGAACAATTGAAATGAGATGTACTGCCACAGTAAGGTAGGGAACATCACATCCAGCAAATGGTGCCATTTAACTTTCACATGGGACTTTATGGTATGGTATGGCATGGTACGGTATGGTATGGCACGGTATGGTATGGCATGGTATGGCATGGCATGGTATGGCACGGTATGGTATGGCATGGCATGGTATGGCACGGTATGGTATGGTATGGCATGGTATGGTATGGCACGGTATGGTATGGAATGGTATGGCATGACATGGTATGGTATGGTATGGTATGGTATGGTATGGCACGGTATGGCATGGTATGGTATGGCATGGTATGGCATGGTATGGTATGGCACGGTATGGTATGGCATGGTATGGTATGGAATGGTATGGCATGACATGGTATGGTATGGTATGGCATGGTATGGCACGGTATGGTATGGTATTGTATGTCATGGTATGGTATGGTACGATTCTGTGTTGAATGTCTTATTTTTAAACATCACTAACCTATACGTCTTGAATGGTTTTAAACGTAAATTTGATTGTGTGCACGTGTGATCAGTACTTGTAGATGCAGCATAAGCTCAGCTCATGTAAATACAATGTAAATTCTTAGCATTTCTTTAAAACACAAAAGTGTCAAATTTTACCCCAAAGATGCAGATAATGTGTATCAAAAATGGCTCATCAAATCATACTGCCCCTTTCATCCTCTTGGTGTTAAGCAGAGTAAATGGGCTGCAGTTATAATGTAGCGCCTTGTTGAATTTAGCAGGTACAGAAATGGCAGGCACGGTTTTGTGAAGCCAGCTACTCTCTTAAAGATATTGGCTTCAGGATACTGCCAGGTTCTGTATCTGTCAGTGTGGGTGCCGTCCGCCGGTGGCATGGAGAGAGTTGCTTGACAGGTGTTAGACATCACGCTATGTCATGATGAGAGCCACCTCTTCCCTGATGTTTGTATAGAGCCTTAAATACCTATGCTGAATTATTATTTTTTTACTGTCAGTAAGCAGAAAGCTACATGCCTATTTATACAAATCCACAGATTTCTTCACCTACCAACCACTGAAAGTTGTCACTGTATTTTGTACAATAATGTATATTTCAAATTGGATGCTGCTGGAAAGGACTGGCATGCTGTCCAGCGTGTCACCCTACCTTATGACCTTTACTCTGCGGCAGTGTTTCCCAATCCAGTCCTCGGAGACCCATAGACAGTTCACGTTTTTGCTCCCTTCCAGCTCCCGTTAGGATCCCCAAGGACCAGATTGGGAGACACTGCTCTCCGGGACAGGCTCCCTATGATGCAGTACTTGATAAGGGGGTGGATAATAGATTCATGAGTAATCTTTTGTTGAAATAGAAATCTAAATATTAGTATTATGTGTATGTCAGTCAATGAAAGTCATTCGGATATGAGTATTACAGTACTTGTTTCATTTCATGGGTTTCGATTTGTGGAGGCAAGTCTTCAGTCATGGATTGAAATTACTTAGGAAATGTCGGCAAGATCAGGATGGGAAGAACAGGAAACCTTAGGGAGCTTGCCCTCAACTTCACAATAATGCATCTCTTTAATGTGCTTCATACTGCAAATTTGAATATTTTGAACCTGTTTTTGATTCGGCAAAACATTCTAAGCTACCCTTACTGCTTCGTTCTATTAATAATTACATAGCTGGATCCAGCCACGGTGTGATGAATGTAGTGCGCATTGAGACCAAATGTTGCATGAAATGAAATTCGTATAAACGTACTTTTGATGTCTCTGAGTGCACTTTGTGAAGCTGGATTAGGAGAGCCATCTCCCATCCCCAAAGATCATAAATAAAGCCAGAGAACAGACAAAAGACGATATATTGCATTTGGACTAAAACGGTTTGAATTAGATTTTTTTTAATCAAAGTTTGGATTCCTTGTAATTACTTTCACAGTCTTTGATGTCAAATTAATCTATCATTATAAATTTCAGTAATATGTTTTCAGTAACCAGGCTGCTTAAACAACGTGTCTGTTTTGCTGACACCTACAGTGAATGTTGAAGGTATAGCAATTTGTCAGACATGATTTCTGAGAACTCCAGACTAATGTTTCTTTGCTCATACCTAATTAGTACCTGCAGAGCTGCAGTTTTACTTTATACAGGAGCAGACTGCACACTTGATCTTTCAGCTTTATGCTGGGCACATATGTTGTCACTACTAGTATAAAAAGAAAATCTGCAATCTTAGATGCTGTGCTTTAGCGAAGAACTTTTCCAATAATGCGCTGACATTTCTCATTAATAAATGATTGAAATTGGTATATATTTATTTGATTATTTGTCCTTTATTTGTTTACTAATTTATTTACTCTAGAAGTATATTTAGAATATGGTCACAATTAAGTTATTTACTTAGCTTTTTTGAATTTATGTTGAATTAGATTTGCTGTTTCTGCTAACTTATGGCTGTACCTCAGCTTAGCCAGATATTATAATAATGTGTTTTTAAACAGAAAAAGCAGGTGAGCAACCAGCTGGATCGCTGCTGCTTTCAGCATCTGTTCTGTTAAGCTGAAAGGACAGTCACTCTAGATTGGCTTAATATTGCCAAATGAGCTTTAAAAAAGTGCAGAATCTTGCAGAGACCGTGCAGAACACCCCGGAGAGCTCCAGGAAAAAAAACAAAAAAACATGATAACAATAATAAATAAGAAAATTAATTAAGCCACTTCTCACTTCACGCCCAAAGAGTGCAGCCATCAGATGATTCTCATTACGACCCTCTTGCCAGACCTGCAGCCACTATTGGGACCTATAAATAACAGCTGCATGTGTGTCACCTAAGAAATTACACCCCGGGAAGTTTAGATTGCACTGAAAGCTTCCTCTGAAGACGAGTGCCTGAAAAACGAGGAACGAGGCAAATAGCAACATGCGATAAATTACATACTTTATTAGCACAAGTGAAAAAATATATATCGAGCACTAGTACACTATATAAAAAGTAAATGTATATAAGAATACAGCACTTAAACATATAAGAATAGGGTATCCTGTAGCAGGCTTAGTGTTGCCACCTCTGGGCCCATGAGCAAGGCCTTTAACCCCCAGCCTCAGGGGCGCCGCATGCTGGCTGACCCCACGCTGCGACCCCCAAGCTTGCTGTCAAATGTATATGTGTCTGTGTGTCTCATGGTAAGCAAGATGGGGTAGGCAAAGAGAATTTCACCATGGGGGTAAATAAAGAATTACAATTCTACTCCATACTATACTTTTCTTCAGTTAACGGACAAAAAACTAAAATAAAAAAAATACTCTTACATATTATGTAGATATGCCATTCTGAAGATATTAAGCTAAAATAAGCTAAAAAAAAAATCTATAGCCTGCAAAAATGATTCACTTGGTTTACCATATGCAATATTAAAGCCACAACAATCTAAAATTAAGTGCTATAGCTTTTTTTTTCTAAATAGTTCAGTTCCACCCTAAGCAATACTTCCACGCCTTAGATTTATTAAGAAAACAACATGAGATTAAAACAAGTGAACCAAGGAGAAAAAAAACAGAAACAACCAGTGGATATTTCGCGAAGAAGGAAAATCACCCTAGTTGCAGCAATAACGTTTCCATTCACGACTGAACTGTACATGACCTCTAGAGAGAAGAAACACTCCAATAAAATTATGATTGCATTTGTTTTTTGAAGAAATAAAATAACTCTAAAAAATATTATTCTATTATACCAAAACAAGAATGTAATACACTCACCATATATTAACATTATAGAGAATAGTTGCATGTGACATCTTTGATTAAACATAGTTAAAACAGTGCATGAATTTCATATTTTATTTGCGTTATTTATCATATTTATCATATAATTAGTATTGCTCTTCAAAAATGCATGTTGCATGTGGCACGTTCCTAATCTGCAGATTCTGTTCCATCACTCGAGAATAACTACTTGAGTCTTCCAACACCCACGTTATTGTTTGCAGCTGGATTCAGGGTATGTCATCTAATAAGGTGCTGTGTGTTGCTTATAACTGTAGAACCTTTGAAATAAACATCTTATCATACTGGCTGTGTGATTCCCATTGCAGCTGGTCTGCAAAGACTGATTTTCTCTCAGAGGCCTGACATACACTCTTACTGTCAACTTCTACTCACTTTCACTTATCTTGATATTCTATTTTAGTTTTGAAAATACACTCACGTGTTGTCCAGTTATATCCATAAGCCTTCATTTTGTAACGTATTATCATAAAACCCATGAAAAGTTCTTAAAATGTCATCATTTAATACCCCCCCTCTGGTTTATGTCTGTTGGTTTTGCTTATATCATTTTATTCTTATTATATATCTTAAAGTATTTCATTTATGTTAATAATCTTATAGTAAAAGACCTTGAGGCAACAACGTAATGCATATTAAATATTGCAATGACCAAGAGCAACATTCAAAATGCCAGAATTTTCTCAAATTTTAGACTCTTCAAAATAGCCCCCCTTTTGCATCGATGGCCGCATTGCAGGCTCTTGGCATTCTTTCAACCAGCTTCCTGATGTAGGCACCTGGAATGCTTACTAACAGTGCTAAATGCATTTACATAAGTGCTAAGCACAAGTTGGCTACCTTGCAATTATTCTTAGATCCAACCAATCTCAAACCAGCTGTATAGGGCTTAGGTCTGGGGATTATGTGGGCCAGGTCATCTGTCACAGGATTCCAGTCAAAAGTATTTTTGTGTTATATTTCTGAGAAGATTTTTTTTTTTATATA
>JAAGVU020000049.1:7278724-7290535 GCA_011763525.2 Mormyrus iriodes
CAGAGGGGAAAATGGAATATATATATATATATTTATATATAACCACACACACAGTAGCCCCCCCCCTCGTATCTATGGGTGGTACACTCCGAGATCTACAGCGGATAATAGTGAACCATCTGTGAACCCGGTATAACATGATTGTCATGTACTTACATATGGTAATTGATAAGTTACACAGTAAAACATTACCAACCATACAGTAATAATAATAAAAAAAAACATTGTACAACTGTACTCTTTCGAGCAAATGAACAAAAGGGATTCTGGCATTTTAGCCTAATTCTCAAGAGACAACAGAGCAATGAAAAAAATATCATGTATCAAGCGAAGACAGAGCAGTGAAAATCATGCTTTTAATGTACCTCAAAGGACGAAGGAACAATGAAAACACAGTCTGTTACACGATTGACATTGTTTTTTTCAGATCGCAGTAATAACTGATAACTGAAACTACTGTATTTTGTGTCTGATCACGGATACTTTAATCTGAAGTTGGGAGCTTGCAGTTAGTGTTTTACCTGTAAATAGAGCATGAGTATGAAACAATGATGACAGCTGACTGTCAGTCGTGACTTGGAAATTGCAGCAATGTTACTCAAAAGTTTTTACAATGGGTGTTATCGGATATAAACAAAAAAAAAACAAATAAAGAGGAATTTCCTTGCAGATTAAAAGTAAATAAATAAATAAGATTTAGCGGAAAAAGTCTACTTATTCGATCACAGTAACCATTAACAAAAGAAATAACTGCTAATGCAGGAAAAGATCGATAATGAGCTCTGAAGAACGTAACGTGGCCACGGCCTGCGTGACGAGACAAAAACGTGGTACTTCTGCCTAAAGTTTAGCACGTTTTGCACCTTGCGCTGGCGACAACGAGATAAAACGTAAAGCCCAGCGACAGAACGGGGGGGCTGCTGCTTAGCACCGAAAGCGATGACGTGTAGCTGTGGTAGCAGCGCAATTAAAAGAAAAACAAAAACATTTGCTTAGAGCAAGGAGGTAATGGCAGAAAGCAGCCTTATCCGGTGGTAGAAATGGTGTTGAGACAATACGCTGTGATTTATAGCCACCATTACGGTGAAGGGCGGACAAACAGGAATTATTAGTCCGCCTATAAGAAATGGGCAAAAGAAGATAGATGATAGTGAGCTTGCTAGTGTAAACAGGATGTGACGTCTGAGCTTCCTGGTATGCATGCTATACATACAACTTTATGCTGAGAGTGCCCAAAAGAGACAGGCCAAGCATATTAGTATGAGTTGCAAAAAAACCACTTAACGCAACTTTTTTTTGCAACCTTAAATTTATGCTTGGATAGCAATCTGATTGAATTTATTTAATCATTTGTCCTACGATACTTCTTGCAATTTTCAGGCGATTGCAGCTAATTTGAAAGGTCAACCATAAACTCTGTTGGAAATGGAAGAATGTTTTACATAGGGCTAGCTAACCAGCTAATCTGGAGCGCCTCAGTAATGAGAGCTGTGACGACATCAGTCCTCTTCATGAAGATTTAATAGATCCTGTGGATGGATTGGAGACGGGGGCTTGTTTTGTTTGCCGCCTGCCGGGCCCTGCCCTGTAATCGCCAAAGTGACAGTGACTAAGAAACTCTGGGCTCCAAAACCTTGGGGCAGATATCAGAGATATGGGCTATGGCTGAAGTCAGCAGTACAGAAAGGCTCAAGACAGAGACGTCTGGAGAGGCTTTGCTGGTGGCCAATGCCCCCCAATGGATAGAATGTGTCACTAGTAGCTAGTAGTATACCCCCTATATCAAAGAAAATGTCTAAAACTATTGATCTGGGTAGGAAGTGTATATTTGCTCAGAAATAAAACATTATTTAAAATGAGAAGATATGCAAATTAACAGTAACCTAATACAAAATAAATCAAATTTCTAAACCTCTCCTTAGGGACGTCCTAGCTATTCCACGTATTTCTTAAATTTAACCACCAGCTCAACTCTATGAGGTAACAATTAGTCAAATGAGGCATGCTAGTAGTCGAGTAAAAAGAAAATCATGGGTGTATTGGATGTATTTGCTACTGGGCTGATTTTAGGAGAGGTTTAGAAATCTCTAAGCTGCCTCATTTTGACAGACATAATATCATAGTCTTACATCAACGCAAGACCACATAAACATTATTTTCTTTGACTTTTGCACAGTACTGTGCCATCAGATAAATCACTTGTCCAAGGCATAAGTGTAGAAGTTTTAAGAAGTTTTAAGGAGTCTGTTTTCATTACATACCAAGTAATAGATTTAAATTTTCTAAAACGGAAGCATCTTGTCAATATTTGATTAATATTCTGGATAGTCTAATAAGTTAATAAAAATAAAATTGATGTAACTATCTGTTCCCCAAATCTCTGTGGAATCATTTTCATATATTCTTACTTTCAGATTCCATCTTTTCCTCATTTTTCTTTAAGACACCCCACTGGTTTTTTTTTAAAATATGCAATATATTAATTATGATGGTCCAGTATCCCATACCTCCAGGACTAAATTCTGCCCCGGCACTGTGTGTGTGTGGAGTTTGCAGGCTCTCTTTGTGAACTCGATTCCAGTCGCTTGTAGGAGTTTTAGTTACACAAAAATGTTCGGAGGGCAGAAGGAAAAATGATTGGCTCAGAGACATAACCAATCAGAGAATTGTAGAGGAGGTGTGTCCAAGCAACTAGAGGAGGCAGGGCCAAGATATCTGATTGGTCAGTCCTGCCTCCTCTGGTGGCTTGGGCCCAACTATTCGACAATCTGATTAGTTATCTTAACAAACTAATCATTTTTCCTTCTGCCTTCCGAACATTTTTGTGTACCTAAAACTCCCTTGAGCCTTACCATTGCGCTAATTAGTGTCTTGCTGACTCTAAAATTCCCAATTGTGTATGTTTGTATGTGCCTTTGTGTTTTTGTGTGCCCTGTGATGGACTACCATCCTGTACAGGGTGTTCCCCAGCCTCGTGCCATGTCCTACCTGGGATTGGCTCCAACAGCTGGAAGGTGGATGGGATTTTTTTATTTGTTTTTGGAAAAAACCCTGCAAAAATGCTACTTTATATGCTTGTGTTATTGTTTATTTACAATTATCATGCAGGATGCAAGTAGAGTGGCATTTAAACATGAACTCATAACCTGAATCTTGCTGAGTCAAGTAGCAGTTAATTTAAATTACTCCAGTAAAATACTAAGGTTTATGAAATGGGTGATTTTTTTTTTTAGTTAGTGACTCAATGAAAGTGTCAGCCAGGTAATGAAATGTAAATTCGTGATGTATTAACCTTGGCTTCCTATCAAATAAAAGGCATTATTAAAAACATAATATTAAATTTCCTTTCTGAGTGGATGATGCATCTACTCCTTGCCTCCTTTGGGACGACAGGGAACTTTTGGTCTTGTCAGAAGGGCAAGTTCGCAAAAGCTAACTAGCTAACCTTTCCCTGATAAATCATATTGCAAAATGGTTCTGGTAAAACTCATTTAAAAAAGGGATGGTCACTACTTACATATTCATAAGGCTTGCAAGGGCAGAATGAAATAGATAAATGATCTGACAGTATAAATGTCTGACTCCTTTGCTTCAGGCAGAGGCTGCTTGTTTTGTCAGTCATCGTTAAGGTACTGTGGACAGTACTTATTTAATTGGTCAGTGCCAAAACCACTGTGGTCTGAGCTACTTTAGATATCTAATTCAGGGTGTGATTGACTGCAAAGACAATGTAGAGTAATTAAAAGGAGTCCATATATTTGTTTCAGATTAAAGGGTTTTACACAGACACATTGATACTTGAGAAGACCTTGAGCTGAATGCCAGTCCATCGTTTGGCAAATGCTACGGACCTGGATTCCACACGCACATGGCTGGCTCTGCAAAACAAACTGTCTGTCCTAGAGGAGGGAGACTACAATTCTAACTACAGAATGACCACGTCTTCTGATGTATATATACATGTTACGGGTTATTGGAATCTGAGCTACTCCAAATGAGTTTTGGGAAATGCTCCCACAGAGGAATTATGTAAAAAGCTAAAAGAAACTCTGACTTGGCCCGGAGTGTATTTCTGCGTCTGTTTGAGTTGAGGTAGCTGTCCGCTGGCTTTGCTCTAAATTAGCTGTATGTTCCATGTCTCGTAAATGACAGACATTGACTAAAGATTATGTCACAGGAACCACCCGCTCCACGTGTAATTTTACATATCATTTCCCCCTTGTTTGTCAAGTATGCAAAGAGTGTTGTTTAAAATGTAAAATACATGGTAAGTAGCTCATTATATATAGCTCATATTTTTGCAATTGTGAGATATTTGCATATCGCATCGCAAAAATAGGAAAGCGTGAATAATATGAAAGCACTATCGGAATTTATTTAATTTTTAAGCATTTAATCATTTTAGGGTCATAGGATTATGTGCCTGTTTTATTTTTGTACCTTGCTACACATTCCTAACCATGACAAAGATGTTAATTTAGTGGCTTTTGATTGTAATTTTTTATAATTTTTCCCATTTCTTATTTAAAGCGCAATGAAGGAAAAAAGAACTGTTTAAAGTAGCCAAAAGTTCTCAGTTTATATGAATAAATTCTTGAATTATCGATCCATCCATCTTGTAATCACTTGTCTAGTCCAGAGTGACTGTGAGTTTGGAGCCTACCTCAGGAGGTACAGAGCAGTGTATAGAATTCCGATCCGATGCAGGCTATAATTACCTTTTTTTTGTGAAATGGTTCTATTGGTGGGTGGTGCAGTAGCCAAGTGGATAGTACACTGTTGCCTCACACCTCCAGGTTTGAATCTCACCTCTGTGTGTGTGGAGTTTGCGCATTCTCCCTATCGTTGTTTGTGTTTTCTTGCCAGGTACTCCAGTTTCCTCCCACAGTGGAAAAACATTAGATAGATAGATAGATAGATAGATAGATAGATAAAGTACTGTATAGTTGTGACCTTGATTGCATAGCTGTTTATTTAAAATGAATGAATGATTTTAACTTGTGCTACGTATTTCTAAACATTTCAGATCTTTCTACAGGTCAAGAAATCTTTTGACATACATTTGTATTTAGTTATTTTTTGTGCCCAACTTTCTAACCATTGGTATACTTATTCAAGGATTTCTAACAATAACTGTCCTAGTTTTGGCTCTCATAAAACACAAAGCTGGGTCTCTTCTCTGTCCCTGTGTTTATAACATAATTTGCAGATGTAGACTAGATAAACAAATACTGCTTAAAACATCATCTCTGCAAGCTGCTACGGGTGAATACTGTATTTCGTTAGTGCGCCCGGCTCAGACAAGATGGCAGGGGGGCTTTAGAATAATGTCAGCCATTCTCTTGTATTCTTAAACTTACCAGTGACCCCATTCTTCCTGGGTTTTTCTTCAAGGCATGAAATGCATCCTAGTATTGAGAGCTGTCTTGCCCACCTGAAATAGGGTAGTTTTACATGCCTTGGGCCTCCCTACTGCAGACAGCTAAAGCTCCAGAACAGCCATTCAACACACACCCCTTCCTCTCTTTGACATGTGTGCTGTTTTGTTTTATGTAAGATGGAGTCAAAATGATAATCAAGGATACCGCTTATGAGGCTTCCATGCAACTACACAGTAGGATGGGCGTAGAAATTGTTTCCGATTATAATACTCGGACAAATTTATCAGTGTAAATTTTTCCATTAGTTAACTGTGAAGACAGAGCCTGTGTCGTGAAGCTTTTTGACAACTTATCCATTTTATCCATTAATTGCAGCCTTTCTCGATGTGGCCACAGCTGAGACAGTTGCAATTAAGCATGGCAGGAAAAATGTACAGTTCAGGCTAGCTATTCACGCGTGTTGATGACTGGAAAAAATACCAAAAAAATCCAAGAAAGTGCCATGAAAAGCTGGCGTATTTCTGCCTCACCCCTTAGCGAAGAATGACATGAAGCAATAAAAAAACACATTTCGTTCATGTAATGAAGTACGACAGTAAGGAAAGTTTTGCTTTCAAAAGTAGCTAGCAGAGGTTCAGACCAGAGTTGCAAAGCACATGGTGTAAAGCTTGTATGTCCTGACAGTGAACAGCTCGCCCTACCACCCCAATCCCCAACTGAGGATTGTTGTGAAGGTTATGAACAATGCCCAGCATATCCTGCTTAGGCCTGTCTGTAGAAGCCCACAGCTGTGCATCCTAACAGTTTTCATTCATCACACATAATGGCTCTCATCTTCCACCTTGCATGACCTTTGAACGAGGCACCAGGGGTAACAGTGATCAAATCCTTGAGGTACAATGAAACAAGACATATCACATATCTGCTAAAAGGAGACAGGTTGGAACAGTAGGAGGCTGAATATCATAGAGTAACTGATCGATGTAGGGCCATTTTTAATTATCGGCAAAACAGGCTGTCCATTAACGGGATACTTGTTGACCGTTAACATCCTAAAGCTTCAAATTGCCTGTGATGTATCTTTGTCCTAGATCTTATACTACTATCTTATGCCTTTTGTTTTTATTTTACTTGTTTGTTTTCCTATAGATTTTGCTAAGTCTGTAGTTGAAATAAAGAAACGTTATTGAAATGGTAATTTAGTATTTAAAAATTTTTATGTTTAATATTTGAATTGGTTACAGTGGAAAAGTTTTTTTTCTTGTTCAAGGCATATATTTTTAACAGTTTTATACTGTAAACATATAACAATTTCCTAACTAATCAATTTTGCATTAAGCGGAAGCAAAAACCACTGTTTCCCACACTTTTAACCTGGTAAAACAAAACACTTTGAGAACTTCTACTATACTCCTTTGGTGACTATGCACAATACTCACCGTACACCTATTTGTACTGGCTATCGGTCATTGTCAGGTGATCAGCTTCTTTCTATACTTAGCGATCAATTGAGCTACTTACTCAATGAGTCCCTTTTTTTTTTAAAGGGATCAATGAGACAACTGGTCAAGATTGAGTAGATTAGCACTTACAAATCCACTAATCATTTTGAAGAACATCACCTAAAATAGATATAATGTGGCAAGTAATGATCTTTAATATGTGCAATGATGGCAACAGGTCAAGCAATCTGCACAGTAATTTTCACCATCACAGACATAATTAAAACTATTTAACTGGTAAGTATCAGTGAGTTTTAAGCAAGACTGAGATAGTGACAAGCTCTCACAAAAAATGCATGCGGCTGTCAGATGTTCTTATACTCAAGGTGACACAAATTCCTTATTATTCAAAGAGCCCTAAAATAAAAGCCACTTAGGAATTCATTCAGTTAAGGTTAAATCCTGACTCAGTGGTAATTACGGCATCTTTTGTGAATTGACTATGTAGGAAAACAAACAGGAAACCGAGTGAAAAAAATGGGGCAGGTGTAGGTTGGGGAGGTGCAATGGGAACTGCTTTGTAAGAATAATTTCTGAAGACAAATGCGTGCTTCTGTCTGAGAGTCGAGACTTTCATGAGTAGCTGTGCTTGCTTGTGCGTGCATCCCACTCAGTAGGTATAACACACTTTCACATAAGGAAACATGATATACAAACAAATCTGAACACCTCATCGAAATGTCACAGGACACAGTAATAAACGCAAATATATCCACTTATGAGTGGGTGTGCTGCTTTCACAGGCTCTTATATGTATTTGTATCCGAACAGCTGCTGCATACATATTCCAATTAGGTTTTTAATAGATATTTGATCAACACCCAGCAAATTAGCTGATTTTTTTTTTTTAAAAACTCCATTTAATGGAAGACACGCACCTTGAGAAAATATGTTAGTAAGAAATACCATAGGCTATATATTTATTTGTCTGAGATTTTTTTTTCATCCAGAAGAGATTTTTTTCTTTCTATTTATTTTATTCCTACTCTTCCCAAACACACAAATCCTGGTGGTGTACCGGGAAGTCAGCCAAGAAGACAAGCTAAGTGGCCTTAACTTAAAAGGAGTGTGTTTTACAGCATGCTGCAAACGACAAGACGTGTAAAGTGTGCCTTCCCGTGAATAAGAAACACACTTGAGGATTCAGTCAGGGCTGCCTTTTCTTTTCCTGTCAACTGAGTGAGAATACACTTCAAACATCTCCCTTGACCACCTGCCCTTGAAATACTAACCATGATCAACGCATCTCTGTGACGATTTTCCACGCTTGACGTCTTGCTATGCTTATATATTGTACCCTATGCGTATTAACAAAAAACGATTTAATTGCACACACACACACACACACGCGCGCGCGCGCGTGGATGCCAGTCCATTGCAGGCTGCACGGATTTCCTTATAGAAATAGCAGACAGCCCAGGGGCTCTTTGGGTAGCTTTGTCCCCCCACACCTTTAGGGCTGAGGGCGGGAATCCTCCCTCCTCTCCCCTCTGTTTTTGTGGTGCTCCTCGTTTAATTCCTAAGTCCCCCTGTCACCATATGGATGGATACTGGATACGTAACTGAATGCATGGGCACACGCCCATATAAACCCAAAATATATAAGTGTACAGTAAAAGTACTTATATTCAGCATTCAAATTACTGGCACAATTCCAAAATATCATTATAACAATATAAAATTCATAATAATACACAATAGCACTGTTCCATTAAAATTGCACTAAACTATAATAACAAAGCAAACCATTGCGCATTGTGTGTGCCAGTTGCTGTGCATGCCTACGGTGCAGCAGGCTTTAAGCTTTCCGCCTGTTCCGCCATTGTGCACCTCATGCTCTCCTGTGTTCTGTTAATCATCCAGCTTCATCGATACATGTATACTGTAAAAGGATTAAAGTGACATATGACTATCAGGATATGAGACCTTTTACTGTACGTGCGTCAGTACGTGTGTAATTGTAATTTTGCTGTTAATTGTCAAATGTAATGAGAGAGACGGATCATTCTCTGGCAGGAGATGAGCAGCGTCTGTGAATAAATTCCTGAAATTTCTAACTATCTCCAGAAAATTGAATTGCGACTGGATTATTATTCACACCTATCCTGATTCCCTGCGACTTTGCACCTCTGACGGGGAAAGTACAGAGCGGCCAGGGGCTTGTGATGACCCCCTTTAGAGGAGTCTGCCCTTCTCCAGCTCTGCCTGTCAGAAATCATCCAGGGAAAATGATGTTTGTTTAGTTTTTGGTCTGCTGTCATGTGTTGTAACAGGTTATGACTCTGGGTGTTAGCCGAGCACAATGTTGTGACATTTTCCTGAAAATGTAGGTGTTCCAATATAAGCTATTAATTAAATATAAAACGTTCTCTTATTATTATCATGATATGCAATGGAAGAGAGAAAGGAAATTATTACATTTAATTTCAATTTATATTACATTTGCATTCGACAGATTTAACAGATGCTTTTGTGCAACATACTACATGCAGCATTCTAATATAACATGCAAGTGCATAATCATATTGTTCAGCAACAGAATTTCTCTCTGTTCAGCCACAATACTGAGCAGCTTATGCTGGGTATTTTTTCCCACCAGATGTCCTTGTTAGATCCTAATTAGCCAATTTAACGACAACAATAGTTTTCCCTCACAAAATAAGATATACTTAATAAATATAAAAATAAAAATAAATATACTTTGGTAAACAAAAAGGCATTAATGGCCTTTCATAACTGGGTGACTGGTTGCATCCAGTGGTTCATAAAAAAATAAAAAATAATGCTTTGTTGCAATAATAATAGTAAATTTATTCTGTTACTTTCCACCTTTGGTTACATCTACAATTGTTTCTTTAACATTTAGAGTGAAACAGAAACCCATTCTTTATATCTGAATTGACTCTTCGGTGCCTCAGAATCACACATGCCCTGGCCTGTTTGTTAGGGGAGTCTGTAAAGCAGTGGATAGCACAATGCATTTCACCTCATTCGTTTACTTTTCACCGTTTCCAATGAGAGTTATATGGTTCACAATTCAGTTCATTGTTATCATTGTACAGGACAGTACAGCAAGACTGGGATAGGTCTCTGAGCGATGCAAAGAGAAACACAAGACTAGTAATATACAATGTGAACAAATCATTACCTGCCAATAAATACCTGCAGGTAAGTAAATACCTGCAGAGTACAAATCGATAAATAGTATATAGTGGCGCGGTGTGTGGGGGTAAGTAGGTCTCATTTATTGAGCATATGAGCAGTGTTGGGGGTAACGAGTTACAAAATAACGTTACTGTAATTATATTACATTCCTCTCTAATGAAGTAAAGCATTACAGTTCAAGTTTCAGTAATCACGTTACAGTCACTGGATTATTATGTACATGTTTCTAACTCAGAAAGGAAATTTTAAACATGGCAGAAGAGACAGCGTGACTCAGTGAGTGGAGACTTTCATTATATTCAGTTTACTGCACAAGAAGACAAGAATATTACTGTGAATTATAAGCTGTGCCCAGATCAGAAACACCTTTCTACTGCTGTAAATTCAGTGAGCAACCTGCCCAAGCGCCTAATAAAATAACCTGTCCGCACAAAGCATTGGAAATAAATTAATGAATGGACTGTGATGTTTGTCCTAGTATTTTTATGTTGTAAATTAGGAATGTGTAGTTTTACAGAATAACTCAAAAGTAAAGTGGTGAGTAATGTAATTACTTTTCAAATGAAGTAATGGGTATTACAATTTAAAAAGTTGGTAACAACTAATTACTTTTTTGAGTTCACCAACACTACATATGCGGCATTTAAAATCCAGAAGTTTCACAAAAAAAGGGTATATGATAAAAAAAAAAATGTATAAACTTTAACCGTCTGGCTCAATTTGATTGATGCAATAAACATGTGGTGGTAAAATATTCCTGAGAAAACAAGTAGGTCTTTCAGTACCTGTCAGTGAAATCATGTTTCAAACCTACACAACACGCCTACCTGCCATTCAAAAACACAGTTTTTATGCGTGATAATGTGCATTTCCTCAGACTAAACATCTGGATAGGAAATAAACAAGCAATTAAAGAAATATTTATTAATAAAAAACGTTATTTTATCACGCTATCCTCAATAAAATATAAAAATACAGATCAATAACCCTATTAAAGCTGGTTTTGTGGATTCAGTGTCGTCTAGAATTTTTCAAGTATTTATCAAAACAAGAACGTGTAACATCTCAGTTTTTATCGGGAAAGCTACAAAGCTAAAGCCCAGAGTTAATCAGACCAGCTTGCCTTTAAATGAATGGCTTTGCAGTTATCACAACATCAGGTACATTTCTCTGAAGGTTCTCTAAGTCGCACAAATAAAGCAACACACTTCAGTCCTACATATTTCATTTACTCCTCCAGATACCAAAGCATTTTATCACAACTGAATCTGAACCACTTTCTGCGCTTTACCTCAACTAAGAAAATCAAGATGTATCCTGTAGACTGAGTTTCTCTAACCAGCATAAGCCAAACTTAAAATGGTAAGCGTGTATAAGCAAATGCTTGTAGCGGGAGTGTTTACCACCATTCAAACTATGCATTTGCCATCCTGCTAAGCAGCTAGCTAGCTACCAGGGCCGGCCTGCCTTATATACGATATAGGCGCTCAGCTAGGGTGCCATTTCATTAGCATGCGCACAACAGCAAGTGAAAAGAATCTAAAGAAATACCAAGCTAACTAGTTAGTAGCCAGATACCCCTGTGCAACTGCAATGTTTTTTAACAAAATGAATTGACAGCAATTGTTTTCCGCTGCTCCAGGGGATGGGGGGTGGGGACTCTCAGCAGAACCTTGCCTAGGGCACCAGGAAACCCTGGGTTGACCTGGCAAGCTACTATCTTCTAACTACTCAGTGGCTATTTATTTGCAGGGTGGGGTTTG
>JAAGVU020000049.1:7298420-7320496 GCA_011763525.2 Mormyrus iriodes
ACACTCCAAAATGTTGTGGAAAGCCTTCCCAGAAGAGTGGCAGCTGTTATAGCTGCAAAGGGGGGACCAACTCCATATTGATGCCTGTGGGTTTAGAATGGGATGTCATAAAATGTTGCTGTAGGTATAATGGCCAGGTGTCTCAAGACTTTTATCTGTATAGTGTTTACTCTACCTAATACTAGTGCATATAGTAAAGGGGCCACTGAATTTATTCACACTTTAATTTGAATTTGTCATCAGATACAGATTACCTGTAATGACAAGTTGAATTGAAGTTGTTGAAATTAATATTCTTTAAAATGTAATGACTTACAGTGAATCTTTAATACAGTAATCATTGACTAGAATTTATGCAGCGTGGTGGACAGTTTGTTTCCTGGTTAATAGAATAATTTGTAAAACTATGTTTTTGGCATTTAGATTGCAACACAAAACATATGCACATATTGTATTAATCTATGTGATTGCTGTCATATTTCACAGTTTTGAAATACTATACGTTTTGATTATTTTTAGTTTCTCCCTACAAAAGACATATGGCAGCAGTCAAACTAACCACTTATCTGATTCTACCTATATAAATTCTCCCGCGTCATTATGACAGTTAAAGTCACCTTTTGCCATTGCCTATAATTCAAATAAAATATTATAAGGGAAAATAGCTTAAGCTAATAGCTAAGAATAAAATCCTAACAGACATTAACTTAACGTGAGATTTGTTCCCTTTTATAATTATCTTGCCCTTCTCTTTAAAACTTTACGGTTGTTTTCATTTTCACCTAACTGTGGCCTGTTGAAATTTCAATAGCGTTGACAGAGCGCCCATCCCCGAGTTTGCTTTTACAGTGTGAGGAGTAAACATTTCATTTGACATCTCGGCAGAACATGAAAGACCCTAGTCCAGTAATTGAAAACATAACTAAGAGTACCGTAACCAATGATCAGCCATAGCACTATTTGGCAGTTTAAGATTACCTAATATTAGAAACAATACAGCTCTTTTGTGTTGAAGTTGCTTTCTTCCTAAGATAAAAACAAGGTAATTTAGAGTCTTTGCACAGGATTTGACCTCACATTACAAGAGCTGAGTGTAAGAACTACTCTATATTCTAGCAGCAAATTAATGGCCATTAAAGGTATCAAATGAAATGACTGTGATGAATGCTGTATATTGGTCAGTGGCTTATAAAAGACGGATGATTAATGGGCACTAAAATAATGAAAATTGCACTCATCTGTACAAATTAATACATTAAGCAATTGCTTCAATTGCAGGACCTTAAAGCTGGATATGGGAGATCACTGTGGCAACAGCGGATTGACCTGTTGTGAAATTAATTTAAGACCGTTTTACGAGTCACAAATATAATAGGGTTTCCCTTATAAAGATGACTGGAATTAGGTTTGCCTTTATTTCTAATTATATTGTCTTTATAAGTGTATCATGTTAATTAGCTTTGCGCGGTCTCTCGTCTGTGTTCCCATTACTGGCCTGCGCTATCAGCACTAGCCAGTCAATTTTTTATATTGCCCTTGACACTTAGCTGCCACTTAGCACCGGCTGCTTATAAGCGTGTAGCGGCTCAGCAGAGTGGACTGGCTGCGTGTAGCCAGTGAAACAATAATCCATATTTGGAGAAGCAGTGTTTACTGTACAGTGCAAAAAAAAACTGTCACAAAAAATTAACACCCATCATTTATACTAGCGTGTCGTCTTAGGTAGATTGCAACCTTCTTTTGGCAAAAGACATCAGGTGACATGGTAATAATAATAATAATAATAATAATAATAATGATGATGGTGATGATGACAATGATAATATACATTGTATGCATTCTTTGCTTTTAACAAGATAATATTCAACAATATAGTTAATAAATATTAACACAATAGACAAAATAATGAAATAATATTACTAATGAAAACTGCGTATGCAGATGCACCGCAACCAATCCGTTTAATTTGATCACATGTTCTGAACAAAAGCATAAAAATTAATGTTGTGCTCAGTTTTAATAACTGCCTTAGGTACTTTGGAACGACTGCACACTGTAATTTACTCATTAATTTGTAGGACAATTTCACCCTTTATCTTATAACTGCAAGGAATTCGACAGAATGTGACATGCATACATAATGGAAGTGTGTAGCTTAACTAAGCGTATTGCTAGGGCAAAGTTACTGTGCTAACTGAGGAAATATCCCAACGATCTATACGCCCTTCAGAGGTAACTCTGCGTAATATTAAATGAAGAAAGTTATATATATATAAACTATATTAAAGGAGGTGAGATGAGAGGAGGGCTTGCATATATCAGGATGGGGCAAAGTCTTCTGTTTGTCTCACTAATGCCAGAAATTCCCACAGCCTATCCTGATTACCTGCTCTATGTACCTGGTGGCGTTTTGGTTTCCCTTAGCATTAGAGGCATGTACAGGGGCGGGGCCACAGGGGCCCTGACTCCAGCTTGAAATCTCATTGGTCCCCAGACTGTCCTTCCTCTGTCACTCACTGATTGAAAACATATCATTGGCTGATGATAAAGTTGGCCCCACTGAATGAATTATTGCCCTTCTTATGCCCTCTACTTTAAATAATCCAAGAATGTCCCCTGCTTTGCATGACCCCTGAGCCAAAACTAGAACAGCTATCTTTTTACGTTTTTCCTCCCCAGCTTTTTGCAAATAACATTTCCTATTTATTCCTCCATCTTCATGTTACCTAGATCTGGTTGTCAACACAAAACAGCACTTATTAAGTGAGGCGACCCATGCATGGTATATCATATACATATACTGTATATATACTGACTTCATACATGTCTTAGATTTGAATTGCAATCGTAAAATGTAGAGGCCAAAAAATAAATGTCAATATCAGTTGCCAGCTTCCATACATACTGCATCATGAATGGTTTTCATGCATGTCATACCCTCGATAAATCAAAATGCATGTCGCCCAGCCAGACCACGGCAGCATAGAGGAGGATCAAAGGACCCACTTCATATCTGTCACTAGATGTTTTCATTCACCTAGGAAGTAAAACTGAAAATAATAAAAGAATCCAAATACCAAAATAACCCCCCCCCCCCCCCCCGACCCATATATGTGCCTGACATTGTCCCATGAAACATCTCAGCTGATTCCACTGTGGGAAATCGAAGTGAATTTCAGTTATCAGATAAAACACAGAGCTGTGGCTGTAAGGCAGAACTGACTGAAAGAACCTTCAGGATTAATGAAATTTCTGTAAAGCAATGGGTACAGAAAATGGATGGATGTATGGATAGATAGATAGATAGATAGAGCTCTGAGATATACTGATATTCTAAACAAATAATGCTTATAATGCAAGAATTTTAATAGGTTTTGTAGTTGTCTTTTTTAAGAAGTAGGTTTGGTCTAAGGGGGTGTATATTATTTTAAATTAAATAGAAACTCCTTACATCAGCAGACTTGCAACATGCAGCCAAGGTAATCTATGGTTCCATGGTAATTTCCACATATTATAAAGTAAGTCTGCCCCCGTAGAGTTGGATTTTGTCACTTGTTTACTCCGTAAAACAATTCGCACTTTAATGAAATAACAGCAAGCTAAATACTTTACTCCTTTCAATTTTTTACTTTACAGAGAGGGAAAAAAAAAGCGAAAAGCTGCTGTATAAGATAAGAAGTCGGGCAGGAGAGAGAGTATTGATTGTTCCATTTACAAGAATATGTGGCTTGCTGCTTCAGTAGTTGCGCCAAAGGACATTTTATATTCTGCGTTAGCTGCTGGTGATGTAGAATTTGATCTTCTTCCTGGGTACTGGGGCGATGCTGTGGCTTCGCAGTGAGACACTGAGTTACTCCCCGAGAGCGACGGGCCCTCGGAGAGACGCTGCCCAGCCTCCCTGATACACCTTGCCTTGCATGTTGCCTTTTTAATTACTAAGAAGCCCAGCTTTTCGCAGCAGCGTGTGGTGGCCGCCCTGAAATCACTGTGGGGGTCATTGTTCGGTTTCCTTTGTGTCTCTTCCTGGGGTGGTTATTAAGTTGCTTTCTTTTTACAGTCGCCAATGGCAATTGATATAGCAGTCAGGAAGATAACAGGCAGCAAAGGGGGTAAAAGCAGACAAATACCCTCTTTGTTCTTTATTTCCATACGACAGGCTTATCACTTACTGGTC
The DNA here is from genome assembly GCA_011763525.2 of Mormyrus iriodes. Taxonomy (NCBI): domain Eukaryota; kingdom Metazoa; phylum Chordata; class Actinopteri; order Osteoglossiformes; family Mormyridae; genus Mormyrus; species Mormyrus iriodes. The sequence goes on from JAAGVU020000049.1 coordinate 7,302,595, forward strand.
TATAAAAATACCCAAATACATTTTGGTGATGGTCTTTTTTTTGGCAAAATCTTAAATTATCCATCCATCCATCCATCCATGTTCTATAACCGCTTGTCCTATGCAGGGTAATCTTAAATTAGATTTTTGGACTGATATTCAGTGCAATTATATTCAGCTTGACACTATATGTCGCAGTTTGCCGATTGGTGAAGCTTTGGAAGCTGAATCGACAGTATCCTGTGACAGTGATTTCTTAACAGACCAGAAATGTATTAATCCTAACTGTAACCTTAAGTCCTTTTTCTAGATATTGTGAAAATATAAGGTGTGGCTGGGACAACAAAGGACCTTCACCCTTCGCAACCTCATCAGAATTGAGGAAAAGTAGCAGCACGTGAACGATCACCTCACAGCTCTGTGAGCCTCTGATTTGGTTTACCGGCAAAGCAGAACTGAACACCCAGAGGTATACACCACCTGGGGAGCACGACTCACTCGGAACAAGTAAACAAAAACAGCTCCAGTCACCTGATTCCCTCTTGCACCCCTGCCCCTAATCCCACATCCTGTTTATCAACATGAGTGACAGTCCTCTGCAAATTCCTCCTTTTATGCCACCGTATCAAATTTTACATTAGTTTACATGTGTACTTTACATAGGTGTGCCAATTTATACAGTTTCATAAAATTAAATAATCTTTGTTCCTCTAGCTAGCTAGACTGAGTGTAAACACAAGCCAGTGAATAGAATTCAAACCTCAGAAGGCGTATTGTAATGTAACGGTCTGTAATGTAATTCTTGATCATGAAGACCAAAATCTCTAGGGGTGGAGCCAGCTCACTGTGTGTTTGCTCAAGTCCATCCTGGTATTTACACACCCTCATCTTCAAAGTGCTCACTAACTCAGAAGGGCCAGGACATGCCTCGCTTGCTCACTCCAGAAGCAACGTTACTTGCTTTTTATTCACATCGGCATGGCGACGCTTGATGACATCACGCTGCCAGGGTGGCCACACAAGGCGATAATGACAAATCCCAAGTTAATGGCGACATGCAAATAGCTTGTCACTGCATATATTTATATTTCTGAGCATAGATCATATTTAAATTCATGTGAAACAGCTCAGCTATTATAGACAGGCCGATGGCAATCCGTGGCAATTTGCGAAAAAGGATTTAATTTAATAGCTACAAGTTATTCCGATGCATAAAGCAACATCAGGAGCCCTAGTTAGCAATTAAGGTGACTAATTTTTAATAAATAAGACTGTAATCTTTACAGACTGTTATATTGCTTACATCTTCTTATGGGTGACACCTTCACTGACAGAATTATTTTCTTACATATATATGATTTTTAAGTAACTTTCGGGAAGTTTGGGGCAGCATGGTGGTGCAGTGGGTAACACCATTGTCTCATATTTCTGGGACCTGGGTTCAAGCCTATGGCCAAGTTCCAAGAGTGTGAATTTTGCATGTTCTCCTCATGTTGGCTTGCAGTTTCCTCTGGCTACTCTGGTTTCAACCCCCGCAGTGCAAGAATACGCTGAGGCTGATTGGGGTTGCCAAATTTCCCATAGGTGTACATGTGTGAGTGAATGGTGTGTGCGTGTGCCCTGTGATGGGTTGGTGTTCCCTGCCTTGTGCCCGTAGCCTCTGGGACAGGCTCCAGACCTGCCGTGACCCTGAATTGGACAAGCAGCTTCAGAAAATGCATGGATATGGGAAATAATTTTTAATTTTGAAGAATTCAATTGCTTTGTTAATAGTATACTGGGGTAGGTCAAATGGTAAGTTATTTTTTTTTCTTTTAATTTAAGCAGGACTTACACATGCCATTTGTTTGGAAAGTAGTTTTCTAGAATAATCTTTCACTGTTCGAAGGTCTAGAAGCTGTCAGTGTTATTGGTTTCTTTGTTGTGTTCATCGGTATCTGTGTTGTTTTGCGGTATTTGTTGCATAGCAGCACAACTTTTCAGGAACAATGCATTCATTGACTCAGTAACACCAGAAATGAGCGACTGAAAAAGGATGGAAGAATGTATGTATGGATGGATTGATAGCAGGCATTTCAAAAGTTATGGTAGTTTGGATATCTCCTGTTTGCGTCCACATCTTCCCGTGCTTCATTGCTTCAGGGAAACTGACTGCCATTTCTTCCTTATAATTTATTTTCCTCTTGAGAAAAATTTGCATGGTAATATAGACTCCAAATTAAGCAAAATGCTGCGTTTTGCTTTTCCTTTCAAAGGGCTTTTCTCAAGACACATACATTCATTTAACACCAATTCAAGTAATTTTCCATTCTATTTGAAAATAATCGAGAAAACATGCCCCTCTAGGTTCAAAGTCTGTGGAAGAGGCCAATATAGTAACATGCAACATTTAATTTTTAATATTTTACTTTACTTCCATGATAATTAATGTCATCGTAGTATAATGTCACATTTAAAAACTAAGTACTCCATAGTTACAATGAACCTTATGGTTAATTATAGGCTGAGCTGGAGAGATTATCCTTAATGTATTACCGCTCAGCGATTAACGATAACACTCAGTCTCAGCCTTTGATAATGACATAGCTGCTCCGCGTCCAACGTTAGCTTGCCACTGCGTATATTTATTTTTGTGGACATGCTTCACGTTTTAATTTATCTGAAACATATTGGGTATTCTAGATGGGCCGATGGCAATCCGTTACAAAATATGGATTTATTTTAAAAGCTGCAAGTTGTTCCGATTCACAAAGTTGACTCATTTTTAGTAAGCAGCATTGCAGTCTTTACAGAGACCATACAGACTATTATACCACTTATATGTGCTTAGTAATGACATCTTCACTGACAGAATTATTTTCCAATATCTCTATTACATTTTAATAATGATATGGCTGGCCCATGTCCAGTGTTCAGGGTACAGGTTAAGCAGTATTAGTGCATCTCTGCAGTAAATGTGACATTTTTTTTTTCTATAAATCCTTTAATTAGGAAAGGTTTGTGGACGTGTGCAAAAGTGAAGGGTAGTGACAGGACCTGTCTGCAATAAGCTTCTCGCTCCTTTAGGTTGACTCATCTACGTTTTAAATAAGACATAGAATTTTCCAGTTAGCTGCACTAGGGCGATGCTGTAGGGCTGTCAGGCCTTAAGCAGGAGAAATGCGGAACAATAGGGAACGGCAGGCAGAACTCAAATAGCAGGGGCCCGCAAGACAGCAGCTAGTGTGGCATTATCAGTTCGACTGCAGCCTCTTGTTCGAGGTGCAGTAGTGTAAGCTATCACGAGTTTCTGCTCCCTGCCAGTGAAAACATATATAGCACAAATGCACTGAAATAATTTAAATATATATTTTTTTATTTAAATATCTCTTCTTGCATGATATAAAAAACTGTGAATATTCATTGTAATAGTATTTCATAGAAGCATTTTTGTTTATACGTTCAACATCATTTGATGCTCAAAATGCTTCAATGGCCTTGGCAACAGCTGCAAAGCTTATGCGGCGAGCCACAATCGATACATTAAAAGTTGCATACAACTGAATGATAAATGGACAATAGACAGTAGCGACAATGTAGGGAGAAGTACTGCATGGACAAGTAATGCAGATGCAAATAATATTGCAGTACTAGTCCAGATTCAGCTATTGATGAAGCAGACAGCTTGGTGAAAAACACTGCTCTTGAATCTGGTAGTCAACGTCTTCATGCTGTGACACCTCCTACAAGATACCAGGGGCGAGAACAGCTTATGGCCGGGGGTTTTTGGGCCCCTGTTAGCATATTTTTTCTTTCTTGCAGTACCAGTAAGTCAGAGGTGGAAAGTTCAGGTCCAGAAAGTAGAAATCCAGAAGAAGGTTTTGTTTCAACCAACCAGTTGAGTACTCTGTGACTATAACTCTTCATACTGAACTGGTTGGTTGAAATGAAATCTTGGTCTGGATTTCTACTTTCTGGACCTGAACTTTAACCCTCTGTAGTGGGTGTACATCTGTTCAATGGATAGTTATTTGGTCCATGTGATTTTCTGGGCTGACCTCAAAACTTAATGTATGGTTTTTCTGTCCTGTGGCTCCAGCAAATGGGAGATAGAGGCTTATAAGTCTGTCTTTACACAACCTCAACATTTTTTTTTGGAACCTTGGGAAGCAAAGGTGCTGACAGCCTTTCATGTGGTTTGATCCAGTGTTCTCGGTCTACCTTAGAGATCTAGGGGAACATGAAGGTGCTGGTAGTTCACATTGGAAACTTTGCGTGTCTGTTCCGTAGTTTGAGTCTTAAACTTTGGATAAAAGTTATTCCGCTCATCAGGTAGTGTGATATCAGAAGTTGGAATCTGTCATCTCCGTACTTTGTAGTCAAGGACGGACTGCAGGCCATTGCACCAGCATCTCACTGTGATTTCATGATGTATTTTCAGGTTGCTATGATTTTACGGAATATGTTTCAATTAAAATGCGAAAGACTTTATCACTTTGCTAAAATAGATATTAGTAACTAGCGTTAAGAGGCCTGAGGCTATCTGTGGGTAGAGCTACTCACAAGCTAGCTGTAATTGTAGGAGACAGCCAGCGTCAGTTTGTTGTGTCTAGGGCCCCACTTAAAAAGTCACTCTGGGGCCCCCTATACCACTTGCCCCCCTTCAAATGTTTCAAAAGCTAAATAAGAGGCTAGCGAGTCGAGTAGGGTAGACAAGATTGTAGCTAGCTAGATCATTAGCAAAACATACTGCTTCAGGTTTCGCTAAATAAAAAACACATTTATTTATTATTTGGTGTAGTGACTGCTTGTGGCCAACAGGGGGTCCCCACACTTCAGGGGCTTCATTCAAATTCATGGTTTGAGTGTTAGTAAGTATTGCCACTGTAGACAACATACTGGCAGAATAACTGAATGAGATAAAAATTTGGTTAAAATAACCTACATATTACTAATAAAATACTCTCTGAATTATCAGATATGCAATTAGATTTGCAAATATCAATATTTAACTTTCTGGTATCAGTCTCAACTCTCGAATAATTAATTTAAATAAACTACTGCACAATACAATATATACTGAGGCATGTATTGGGCTTGGCTAGATTTAGCAAAAAGTATTAATCATCACGAGTTGCAAAGCAAAGGGAAGACAAAGAAATAAAATGTTTGAGAACTTTTTCAAGATGACCCAAAGACCAGAAAAAAGTATTGCAATTTGAAATACCTCTTCATAGGCACTCCGCAGTGTACATTCTGGTGCTGAGTTCTTGCTTTTACCTGCGTCAGTGTTCTCAGAAGCGATAAGGGAGTATGATGACTATGGTAACAAGTCTCTACCGTGTGGATAAGAAGAAGAAGAATCCTTTTTTGTTTCTTTTCATTGTATTTTTGGTGGTTGTGAAGTATGCAAATGGTAGGTGTAAGAGAAAGGCTGCCTCTGTGTGGCTGGGTTCATTAGTGTACCTCTTAACTATAAATGATAACACTCTGTAACATTGTCAAGACTGAAGCAAAGTTTCGTCCTTTTAAAAATCTAATAAATGTACGTGAATATTTCAAATGTGGCGCTTTACTCCAGAGAATACACTACGTTTAATTTTATGACAGCATGGCACAATGAATAAGGTATTAGCCTTAGCTTTTTTTTTTTCCTAAACAGGAACAGAACAATTTAGCTGTCTGGCCAAAGCCTGTGCTGTTCATAAAAATGGATGTTACACTTAGATTGACCTCAACTTAAATGAATGATATGTAGGAGCTGACTTTTATGCACCGTGCCAGTTCGTGTTGTCACACTCCTCATATAGCCCACTCCCATTCCCCATTTTGTTATCTGCCTGCTACTGTTCCCTCATATGCCTTTATTCTTTCAAGTTGCCCATCTGCTTCTTGTTTCTCTTGCCCTATTCAGCCTTGTCCTGCCAAGCCCTTCCTTGTGAGATTGTTCATGTCTCGTCCTGCATTTGAGTGATATTACTAGTCCAGCCTTGCTGTATTTTGGACCCTGGCTTTGCCTTTGTGCTTGTGATTCTGTTGAGCCCATTTGCCTGATTGCTGTGCCTGCTTCTCTTTAACCATTTCTCGTCTTTGACGACGTATATGCCTTGCACTTTGGTCCCTTTCCCCATCTGCCTTTCAGTTATGACCCTCATCTGCTTTTTTACCACTCTCATATCTTTGGCCTTCATTATACCAGCTTTGGTTCACGGCATTAAACCTTTTTTGATTTACTCATCCTACGAGTTATCTTTCCATTTTTGCCCGCGATATGTTGGTGACTTATTAGTTTAAAATAATTTAAAAAGCATATCAAAAATATAATAGGGAGGGATACTGGAGGGTGTTTCACATTAGCACAGGGAAGCGATGCCCACACACAGAGAGTAGATTCTGGCATCAGGGTCTTGGCCCATTTCCTGGGGTAAAAGAGATGCCACCTTGGGATGTCTACACCCCCTCCCTCATAGACGGACTTCCAGGTAATGCTAGTGTAGCTTCAGCAACCGACTAATTCAACCCCGCTGCATTAAGGAACGATACAGGAAATCATCCCTACCCAGTGCTATTAGTCTCTATAACGCAACTTCCCAAGACCTGTGGTGACTAAACTGGATTAATTCGATATACTGGCCTTACCTTGCAAATCAGATTCTTTGCATATCCTAATTGCATCTTTGCACCCTTTCTAAATCACATTTTTGCATCTTGTCCATTGCAGTATCCTATTCAGTATTTAATCTACCCTAATTTCATCCATCCATCCATTTTCTATAACCGCTTAATCCATATGGGTCGCGGGGGGTCCGGAGCCTATCCCGGAGGCTGTGGGCGCAAGGCAGGGCACAACCCAGGATGGGGCGCCAACCCATCGCTGTGCACACTCACACACCATTCACACACACATGCATACCTATGGGCAATTTGGCACTACCCTAATTTGCTTTATTTTATTTCATCTTATTTTATTCTACTTTATTTTACCATGCTATTCTATTGTATTGTAATTTTATTGTATAATTTAAATGTACCTGGCAGCAATGACAACTTTATTTCCCTCCAGGGATTAATAAAGTTATCTATCGCTGTCTGTCTGTCTGTCTGCCTTAGTGTAATACATATGAAACAATGCTATGCAAATACAGTTATCCACTTCAGGCATGGTCCATCCCAAAATACACCCTCATAGACTGGATCACCTTCACACTGAAGGGCCACTAACAGGTTCTGTAGCACTCTAAAATGGAAAGTTGTCCTGGTTACGTTCTTGGCCTCATAATCAAATCCTCTGCATCTATTGGCACGACCAACCTTACTGCTGTCTCACAAGTAAGTCAAAAGTCGATGAAAGTCAAACATCGAAACATAGCTTCCTACAAGTGAACCGTTTGTCACCAGGGTGTCGTACTGCAAGGCACTCACCAGCTGCATCCATCCAGAGACTCTCACATCGTGCACTGTAGGGCGCTGTAGCTGTGCGCTGGGGAACGGTGACTCAGAGAGCGTACAAGAATGCAGGGAGTTTCTACGGTTACCTCTCTGTAGTGAGTGGAGGTTTACAGCTGACCATTTTATATAGCTGTAGCATGTCACTCCACGCGATGTCATAATGACAGGCCGCCGTGTTCCCTGTATATGTGATGTAAGACAGATGAAACAGCAAGCATCCAGCTCCCCCACCTCTCTGCAAGAAGTCGTGACAAGTTTCATCGAAGTAGCTGGGAGAGTTAAAAGTCACAAGCGTGTCAGCTAGGGGTTGTGAAGGAAGCTTTAGTCAACAAAGCTGAACACATCAGACATAAGAACTTAATAAATGACAGAGGACTTGCTGAGACGTTAGCTACATTAATAGAGTCTGTTGATTACAGTTAATATCTCTGTGGGATATTTAGTTGCTGGGACAGTAAATTGTAAGAATAGATCTGGATTTGTCTGAGAGTGGGGAAATAGAGACATCCATGAATAGGGCAGGGGTGGTTCAGTGCTTAGTATTGTAGTCTTGCACCTCTAGGTTTCATTCCCGCCCCCATGAGGTTGTCAACTCCCACCAGTGTTTGTTCAAGAAAAAACGCCATTAGGCAAATCGGTGTATCTATACGGCCTATACTGTGTATCTTCTGTGATGTACTGGCATCCCACATGGGGTGTTCCCCTGCTTCATGCCCCTCAGAATAACATACCGCGTAACACTGACGCAGTACCGAAGAAGAATTATTTTATAGTTCAGGTTTCTTTTTTCTGGGTTTGGAAATGATATTTCAGACTGCACCTTCACCAATTTCCAAGGTCTGCAGTATATTTTCTCTGGTTAAAGAAAAGAATTGGACTCTGCCTCTGATCAGGCTGTTGGTTATAGCAGACAAAACATTTCTGCCAAAGTGTCATAGGGAAGCACCGTTTTCTAAAAAGACACTTTTTCCTTCAGTCCGTCGTTCATGGGTAAAACATAGGGTTTTACTTTCAGGGAAGTGCTGACCCAACCTGAAAGAATTACCTGTTAACAAGCAAAGATCTTATGCCTATACAAGCGACCCAAGTACAGCTGTTGGTGCTGAATCTTTTTGCTCCCTGCCTATCTGGAGCATGTCTGGAGCATGTAAGCCTCCTGTCTTTCACCATGTCTCAAACTCTGTTGATGGGTTTCTGATTGGTTGTTTTCCAGGTGTTTTTGCAACTTTGCTCAGTCCTAGACTATGCTTTTGTGGACCTGCTGTTTCTTGATCTCAGGACCTTTGCTTAGCCTTACAACCGGTCTCCCAATTCACCACTACCGTATTGTTATGGTTCAGTATTTGGGTTCAGCTGTGCACTTCCAGAGATGCATAAGATCTCACTCACAGGGTGTCCACAGAGCCACTTGGGATGCATTGTGCCAGTCCAATGTATGAGTTTTAGGATGATTTTCTGCTTCAGTGAAGAACTGTTAGAAAATGTTTGTTTCAGCCAAAAATGCCCATGACTTGTTTTCTGTTTTTTTCTCCTTTTATTTACTATTTTTTTTTCTTCAAAATGCTATTGGGAATTAGAATACACACTTTTTGCTATCTATTTCTATTCTCCTTTTTATTGTAGTTTTTGATTCATTTTACATGTCACGTAAAACTAGTCCCTGAAGCAGAAACTGTCCCTGGTAGCATTGGAGTCATTCTCAGCTAGTCATAGGAGTGAATTTGCCTTCTTATGGGATATTTAGTTTGTACTGGGGCTTCTATGTCGAGTTGACAGCTGACTTACTTTTGCCATAAGGGGGACAATCTAAGTGAAGAAAAGGAGTGTGTCAGCTGCCTACTCGTGCTGGATAAAAATGACTAGGAATTAGCTAAATCATACTTACCTGTCTCTTGAGTTGTGTTCAGAGTGACTGGAGAGCTGCGGATTTTGGGAGGGCGGATCTTACAGTTACAAGGCACGATTTATCAGTCATGGCAAGAGTGACGTCTTTGTCTATAAAGGCAAAGAAATGCGCACATCTCACCAGAATAGCCAATGCACCATTGCAACATCAAGCCCATTCCCTCCTCATGTGATGGTGACACTAAAACAAGATAAATGAGCTGCATGGAATAAACGGGGGGGGGGCATGTTTATGGTCTCTTTCCTGATTCCACACAACAATGCAGCCTTTGTTCCATGTCGAACACTTGTGAATGAGACAAAAGGCAACGGGAGAAAATATTAATTACTGTATTGTAAAGTCTGACGGAATTTATTTGCCACAAAAGCACATATAATAAAAAGGTTTTAAAATTATAAATAATTAATCCGTTATTTACCCATCAATACACCTCAAACATACATGTCTGAGGCCTATAATATACAAAATTCTTTAAATATTCTTTGGAGGGTGTCTTCAAGTGCACACACATATTTCAGCTTTTAGTCTGTTTACCCTCCTATTTCATTCCTAAATGTTTGCACATAAAAGGGAAATTGCTGTTACACGCAGCATGTAAACACTGATTAAGAATTTACTTGTAGTTATTACCATTAAATACCTTTAAAGTGGTTTCTCTTATTGAAGCTGGAAGAGATGATGCATGCACGGCTACGATAAAATATGGCAGGCAAATAAACAAAAAGAAAGAAACAGTGCTATTTTGGAAGTCATAATTCTAGATTGTCATATTTAAAGCGTGGACGTTACAGGAAATTAATTTCTTTTCTGAAAGCAAAACCATTTTACGGGAATGACTTTTGGATGCAAATCTAAGCAGATTGGTAATATGCATAGGAACACTGTGCAGGTTACTAGAACATTTCATAGAAAAAAAATATGAATATCGCTCAGAGACTCATGACATTCAAAATATGCCTTGTTCAAATATATGAATGTCAACAAAAAGGGTGCCTAATTTTTGGGATCTTCTGAAGAATGTCACAATTAGAATAAAATTACTGCAGCGAGGAAGTGATGTAAAGTTGAAATCGGTCAAGGGTCTTCACAAATGATTGCTTTTCGTAAATCAAGACCACATTCATCCCGATATTCTTTTGGGTTCTTTAGATTGAAGTTAGCGTAACCTTCCCCTCCATGAGTTGGTAAGTGGGCTCAGGCTAATAGATTTATGGAGAAAATCCAAAAAAAGGCAATTGTTGCTGCAGGTTTTGGAAATGTGTTTGTGCTAGTTATAATCTGAAATGCCTTCTTCTCACTTTCAAGTAAATATCACTTCTAAAATTGTCTCCACAGGATGAAAGTGGTTGCTAAGCAAATATACAATGTGGTGACAGAATAATGTTTGCGGGTTTTCCTTTACTGGCCATCTCCTGCATTTCCACTAAACTAATGCAAAGTAATTTACTTAATCGTGCTAGAAAGCAGCAGTACAGTGTGTGGAGTAGTTATCTAACAATGCTATACCTGTTTATAAATTCATAAGTTACATAATTACAGTGCGTTTTAATTGCATGTCGTATCAGGCAGTTGCCTCCCACCTCAGGGGTTACATGCATGAATTCAGTATCATTTCTCTTCCTTACAGACTCTTTCTAACTTCCCGTAAGACTCACAGGTCCTCTGTGGTTTCCTCCTGGAGTTCAAAGAAACTTGTCTGGCTTGATTAAGCTGTTATAACGTGTGTTTAGTGTATGTGTATCTCTGTTTGTGTGTGCTTGTGAGAGTGAGCATGCTTGTTAGTGGCCTGTAATGCTCTGGTACTTGTCCAGAGTGCACCTTGTCAAAGTACATATGCTTCCTGCTATTCTTGCTTTCAAAAAAGAGTTACGTTTATGATATGAGTCACGCAGAGTGTAAACCTGTACTAAGAAAAAATGCCCTATTTTATGGAATTTAATGGTATAACCCAGAGCTACTGATTGCTTCATGTTCACAGTTTCCAAAATGTATAACTCTGTATACACTTCTGGGGGCAATTTGCTGTAAGGGAGTCAATCAAGGTTATTAAGAAATGTAAAATATACAAATAAAAAAGAAAAAAAATATATAATGTGATCATAACCATAATGGCATGCTATCAGAATACATTTAGTTTTATAATAACAATAATTAGAATGGCAATTTGAAAATATCTTCCGGTTTATAAATTGATTTGCACTTATGACTGCGAGGGTATATTTATTCAGATGAGCCTCATCAGGAAAACTTTACAGAATTGATTTTAAGTAGTTGTTTTCAATATTTGAACTAATTTAATTTATTTCATTTTCCCTCTATTGGATCTCACTGAGACCACTATGCACAGAAGTGGCCTGGTGGAGGACAAAGGGGAGTTAATTATATCAGTTGTAGTGAAATACAGAGGGGACAAGCAGCCAAACATGTCTGCTGTGGATTTATCTTGAGACATAAGTGGGCCTGTGGCAGGGGCAGGATATTTATCATTATGGGCCAGATTGAGGTGGATATTTTATTTTAGCTACTTTATTTTATTTATTTAGCTTATATGTATAATATTATTAATACATTGTATTAGATCCAGTTATGCATAATAATGTATACATTTCAGTGTGTTTGTGTGTAGTTGAATGTGCATCTTAAAAATTGCATTGTAAATAAAAAAAAACTGAAATGATTGTTTGGAGTTCAATGCTAACGAGAAACAGTTGGTGGCTTCACATTTATGCAGTGTATGATTATTTGGAAATTAAATCCATTAAAATATTCTGCTGCTTTATATTAAACCATTGTATTCAGGACTATTGAGAGCACTGCATGGCGCTGACAGAGTACAGCAATAGTTAAAACAAGTTTTGAAAACGCTTGAAAGAAACAGGCAGGTGAGCAAACAAAGCTGTTTACATTGTATGTTAGCCACGTGTTAGTGCTTTGGGTTTTATGCTTCTCTTTCACTTACTGCTTGGTTTTCTATGTCTTTTTCCTCATCATCTCGGCTGTTTATTGTCGTTGTGAAATGTTGGAAGTGTCCCGGCTTCTTTCACAGCAATGTTCGTTCTTCAGAATGATTCATTTTCATCACAAAATCACAAAACCCTCATGTTACAGAAATAGAAAGCAATATGCAACTTTTATCATACCTCAATTTATTTGTTGTAATGTATCTTTTGTTGATTTACTTACTGAAGTTGTTTGGATATTAAATTATTTACCGCACATTAATTTCTCTAGAGAGCATAAAATTGTACAGACTAGATTGAATTTTCTAATGTCAGGCCTCTAAGGCCTGGTTGCAAGGACAAGTGCCTACTCTGACCAGGGTAAAAATGTCAATTGAGCATTCTCCCGAATAACTCCATGGCTCCAGCATTGTCAAAAATGATTAGATCCACTTCTCAGCACAGAAAGTCTGAGATTTCTGACATTCCGAAATCGTGTGTGGTGATTTCAGCATCCGATTGTCAGCTCCTGTTGTAAGGGAACTGAAATACAGGCATGACATTTACAATTAGTCCAGCTTTCTGTAACTAATGCTGTTGGCCTACTGTGCTAAAATACCACATTTGATATCAAGACCAAAACAAGATTCTTAGCCAATGAATGATGAATAGAAAAAATGAAACTCCTGACCTGAGCTAAAAGAGACTGTAGGTCTTTATATCATTAGGAGATTGTTTTATTGCAAATTCCACACAGTCTTTCAGGTTTTAGTAATCAGATTCTTTTTTATTTATTGATCCCTACCATAAAAATTTGCTATATGTTCCTTTTTCCTCACTCTCCATCTCTAAAGCTCCACAGCTTTTATTGAGTTTGAAATCATCTGCCTTCTTGCCTGTCTGTTCATTTTGGAGACAGTCTGAGCCTGAGTGTAGCAAAGTCTGGATGGCACACCGAAACTGACTTTCCTTGATTAAAGAGATTGTGCTCACAGGGATGTTCAGAAACCTCACTATATTGATTTTATTTATTTGTTCTCTGATCAGGCTCCTGATACCATGGTTTTCAATTACGTACTTAATAAGCCTCCTGTTTTTCATAGTTGCGTTTTTGTAATAATTCATTTCCTTACCTTGGGCCCTCACCACAACAGGTGATTTAATTTTGAAATAATGAAAAATGCTATTATTGCAAACACAGAGAGGCTACTCAACTAATTCTGTATTACCTTAAGTTTTTTTTTTTTTTGTACCAAGATTAATTTAGCTACTTTGTTCTCTGATTTATTATTCATCATCTGTTTACTCTGAATCAAATGAGAAGCTTGCATTATACATATAACATGTAAACAGTAATATATGCCATTTCACGTTGCCGTTTCAATGTTTCATGACTGAAAGTTTTAGGAAATGAATTAGTCATTATATTAGCATGACTAGTGGTGCCACAGGGAAATACCTTTAAATAGGTACACCGCGCAGTATTTTTAGGAACAAATGAAGAAGCTGTCCTGTTTAAAACGCACGTCTACCCTTTCCTTCACTCTTCCCATTGCAGGCAAAAACAAACAAATAAACAACAATTATAGCATAAAAACAAACAACAACAATAATTGTCTTTGTAATAAAATGGTAAAAATAATTCACATTGCAGAATAACTGTCTTCTGAGATCAGGTTAAATCAACACTCAAAACTGGATTAAAAAATTACAACAAATTCCAATTATAGCTGTTTCAGTTATATATGAACATTAACAGCTCTCTGACCATGTTTTAATCATGAATTTTGTATAATAGTGATGGTACTGTAATGTTAATGGGGGACGGGGCATCTCTGTCTCATATCTGCTGACTGAATGCATTCTTTGTGACTTGATAAGTAGGCTGTTCTGGCTTAAACTTTTCAGGCTCACATGAGTAATCAGTGCCCTTGCTTATCGAGTGCTCCTACAGCTGACGGGGATGAACCAGGCAGGATGCTCCCTCAAGGCATTGACAAACAAAAGGCAGACTCCTTCATCTGAATCTGAGCTGAGTAAAGAAAATGCTGATTACACATCCACCTGTCATGTCAGCCACTCTTTTTTTTTTTCAAGCAAATACCCATTTTCATTTTCAACTATTCAGTCGAAATAAGCGTTCTTTGTATAATGAAAGGTTGATAAGATTTTTTTTAGTGGGTTTTGGCATTAAATAAAATGTAACTGATAGTATTATACGCTGTAACAATAGAACAGTATGTTAATAAAATATGTAATTCTGCAACCTGGGAACAATGTGCTGTATAAATAAAAAAGAGATACAGCACTGTGAATAGAGCGTAGTAAGACCCTCTAGGGAAAAAAAAAGTTAAAAAAAATAAATAATAAGAAAGTATCTCTTAAGAAACTTGTTAACGGACCAATTAAATCTGGTCACTGGCCACAAACCTTTTTGTTCAAGATGTCTAAGGCTAAATATAATGTACTGAGAATAAAAGCATGTTATATTCACTATTGAAACTGGGTGATTTAATGCTAGCAGTGCAAAAACAAACACTTTTAATCTTTTTTTTCTTATTAAATAAATCAAAGCTTGAAGAGTTGGCACAAAGTCAGTGTAAGAAAATTCTAAGTTCTCATTTATAACTGCCTCTTTATTATCCTTACAGATAAGATTCTAAAATCATCAAAAATCAATTTTCAAATGAGAATAGTAGAAAAAGAAATGGTTAGAAGATGAAAACCTTGTTGTTTGACCGTTGTTTTGATGAGTGTCTGAATCTGACCCTCGAATGACCCCAGTTATGCAAACAGGGTGTCTGTGAGCCAGGCTCTTCAAAGCTCAAGATAAAGAGTCTGTTCCTCACTTGTTACTTTGAACCACTTGCTTTTGTCTAAGGAACTACCAATAATTTACAGAGAAGCGAGGAGGTGATTAAGGACGAATGGGCCCTAAACAGAAGAAGCAGGAAAATGTGTCATGGCTGAATAAGGTCATTATAGAGCTCTGAAAAGGGAATTTTAAAGATATATTAATTAAAGAGGAATCTGTTACTCATGGCTAGAAATCACACAGAGGAAGTCATTTTTTATTATTCTGATTCAGGAACAAAGGTGACACCACTCAACATTAGATTGAGGTAGGTTCATGGACAGGCATTGCCCTTGTTTCACTAAGTAAGCAGTTTGTCTAGATACAGGGTATATGAGAGCAAAACTGAAAAGGTATCATCAGTCTCCGGGTCTAACTGTCACATCTGTCAACCTGTCAGCCTCCGGATCCAGAATCCAGTCCACAGTTTCCAGAGAACTGATTAATTAACTGCACCTGTATAGCATTACCATATATCTTAAATACCGTCATTTTCTCTTGTCGTGTTATGAATTATTGTTCATTTCTCCACACCGAGAGTTCTTCCCTTTGTCATTTCCGAATTTCCGACCCCTTATTTTCTTACTTCAATTTACACCTAATGATTTGGGTTTGGTTTTCTCTCTGATCTTAAAGGCCTGTTTTTCCCAGTTTTCATTTTTGTATCGTGTTTTTGCTCTGTTCTGAGTAGTAAACGGACCTGTATCCAGCACATGGACCCGGATCCAGTTCATCAAAGATTACCAATTCAAGCCCCTGGATGGAACATGCTGTGCTACCCTTTTGTGTGACCAGAACTTTTACATTTACATATATCATGAGCACTAAGGGGGTGGCACGGTGGTGCAGTGGTTAGCACTGTTGCCTCACACCTCTGGGATCGGGGTTCATGTCTCTGCCCGGGTTCCATGTGTGTGGAGTTTGTATGTTCTCCCCGTGTCGTCGTGGGGTTTCCTCCGGGTACTCCGGTTTCCCCCCACACTCCAAAAACATGCCGAGGCTGATTGGGGTTGCCAAAATTGTCCATAGGTATGCACGTGTGCGTGAATGGTGTGTGAGTGTGCCCAGCGGTGGGCTGGCGCCCCATCCTGGGTTGTTCCCTGCCTTGGGCCCACAGTTTCTGGGACCCCCCGCGACCCATATGGAATAAGCGGTTATAGAAAATGGATGGATGGATGGATGTGCACTAAGCTCTGGTTACATGGAGAATTAGTTATTTGTTGGTTATTGTAACAGATGTTGGCCAAAATTGTGCAAAACTTATTTCGGTAAGTTATACGAATTACTTATCGGAGGAATGAAAAAAATAAGTGAATAACCTTTATTTAACCCTATGAAACGCTCCGTCATGGCAGCGTGACATAACACTAATATCTCCATGATGGCTTAATGTATAATTCATACTTAATTCCAGATTTAATTAACACTTCATTTAAAGCTTGCCAGAGAGCTCTACCCCTGCTGATTATGTCGGTTCTTGTATTTTGAATTTGTTTAAGCTGTTCCTGGGTTACAGCAGTTTATCCTGAGCTTATTTTTTTTCGGCATAACACAGGAAAGAACGGGACCTTGAAACATATAGCTACCATTTCTTGAACCTTTGAAATTATTTTTGGAAAAACTGGTTCTTTTCTAAGAACTAGTGTACCACTTAACCAAATCATCTAGCCATGAACATGCTGAAAATGTTGATTTATTTCAAGGAGGTGAGGGTTACATTAAGAACTGTATGGGGTTTCTTCCTGCGCTAGGTTTAAAACCAAGATTATGAAGAAATTTACAGTAACATAAGCTCCATAGCATAGACTTACTCATTACAATATCTTTTAGATTATCGGGAGCAAACTAGCGGATGCAGTGGGGAATAAAAGAGAATAAAATATGCATCTTCCGCCGAGTTTGACCTGGACGAACTCTTGCAGCTAGCGAGGTTGTATAGTGATGATGGTGCCAGCTGAGCCGTTTCAGTACTCACGTTTGGCACTTCCTGTAATGCTTAGCTTATGCCCTGTAATAACGCGGCGGCTAATAGCCCATGGCTTTACCCAGATTCAGAGACAGATCTCCCCTTTGAGTACATACCACAGTAAAACCAATGCGCACACTTGGCTTAAACCGACGAAAACTATCAAACATTTTGAGGGAATGGAAAAGTACGATATAAGTATAGTCCAGTATAGTCAGTGATTTCAGGAAATCTGCTGGTACCGTTTTGTTTACAAATGGTAACAACCTCCATCCATCCATCCATCCATCCATCTTCTACATCCACTTATCCAATGCTGAAATAGAGTAAAATGGCAGGTCATCCCCGTCACTGGTGAGTATTATTATTATTAGGTATCCAAGCAACTTAGCTGCTGGATCCGTGTTGATGTAGCAACAACAACAACAACAACAACAACAACAACAACAACAACAACAATAATAATAATAAGAAGAAGAAGAAGAAGAAGAAGAAGAAGAAGAACAAAACATGCTGAGGGTAACTGGAGTTGCCAAATGGTCCATAGGTGTGCATGTGTGAGTAAATGGTATGTGTGAGTGTGCCCTGCGATGGGTTGGCACCCCATCCTGGGTTCTTCCCTGCCTTGTGCCCCTAGCCTCCTGGATAGCCTCCAAGCAGTTCCAGAAGATGGATGGATAATAATAATCAGTAGTCATGCTATGGCAGTTTATTGTGGTGTGCCATGCAGAGGGGCTGTATGTATGTGGGGGTAGGGGTTTACCATATGACCCGCTCCGCCCCGCCCCACCCCCGCACCGCACACAACACCACCCCCACAAAGTCCCTCT
>JAAGVU020000049.1:7328109-7340931 GCA_011763525.2 Mormyrus iriodes
TCTGAAGGCGAAAGGGGGTCAAACACCGTATTAGTATGGTGTTCCTAATAATCCTTTAGGTGAGTGTATATAAACATGTGTATATAGGGCCATTCAGGAATTTTCTAAGGACATGCAAGGCAAGTTTCTCGTTTTGTTTCTCAGAAAGTAACTTTGGGGTCCCCCGCTCCCCCTAGTGTAGTCTCTGTTTGCGGCCAACCTTTGGCACCCCACACAAAACACGTGTTCTGAGTGATGCTAAGCCACTGCTGTTTACACATTTTACGTAAAACCAGTAGAGCACAAGAACAATGAATGCTAGCATCCATCGACAGTCCTTCGCTTTCTGACCTAGTTAAATATTATAGTTTTCTGGTCATTTCACTGGACCCCAGAGGACCTGGACGGTAAAATCAAAAACACTTTACTTCAGCAATCTTCATTGTGGGACCCTAACACACACACAAGGACATCAAAAACACTTACAAACCTACAGTTGAATAAACCTTTTTATAATTCCCCTTGAGAGTTCTTTCTCTTTATGGCTTTCTCTGACCCAAAGAATTAATTATTGGCTGCATTATAAGTGAGGCCTGAAAATACAGTCTCTTGGTTTTTGCACAGTGAACCAAGACAATCTCCTTAATCTCTATTTAGCATCCTGCATCAAGATCATCCCTGTTAGTGGATCTATATTAAAGCCGTCTATCAGTCCTCATAAAATTGGTAATGGAAAGAGTGTCCTGCCTGATGATTATACAAACCCTGCATGTTCTGCATGGGTCTACATCACCTGAGAAATTTAGAGAGTACAGCATCTTGTTTAATTCAGTATATGACTGCCCCATATTAAGTATGACAGCTGCTCTCATCCACGTAGCTTGAAAGGAAAACAAACATATCTAAAGAGATTTGGAAAAAATAAGCATTTAAATATTCTTGAATAAAGGGAAATAGATGCATATAATTTAATACTTATGCCCAGAACTGTGAATGGCTTGGTTCACAACCCATTTACTTTTTGAAAACTTTGATATCTTGAATGACCCTTCAAGTAGCTTGCCCTTTCTGGATAATTTCCAGCTGATATAGAATGTGGTTTGTAAATCACGGGCTGCATACGCAGCAATCAAGACCTGCATGCAAGGATAACCTTTGGCTTCATAAACCTGCTGAAGCAGGATTAATCTAAGGCTCAATTTACACATAATTGCGCACATAGAAACTGTTTTACAGGAAACACACCTGCAGTGCTCCTTGTGTCGGAGAGAGTTATTTGCCGATCCACCGAAACTTCCCTGTTTAACGGGTGTGCCACATTGTTTAATATAAATTGTCCTAATAAGCAAACAAATAAACATATTACAAGTATACATTATAAAATAATTACTTAAAATGATCATTGCTAATGGTGCACAGACATTGTGGAAAGAAATTCAATGGACAATTGAAATCTATGTTTGTCAGAATTCATCATAGTGACCCCAGCCTGGAGCTCATGGTTTCTATATAAATACTTTTCATGACACATTTATCAACAGATATGCTTCCTTAGCTTCCATTTTAATCATGGCAACCTTTGAATAATATTACCTCATCTTGTTTTGATTTGCTCTAAAGAACATTGTGAATACACTGACACTGATAGAAATGGTAGAAGATTCTGCAAGTCGTACACATAGAATATGTTTGATGGTCAAAGGTCGTGCTATATGAAGGACCCTTTTCAACTTGCATTTCATAACCCTTAATCCACTTCAAGGCGTCAAAATTCTAGTTGAGTGCTAATTCATTGCTTTAGATGGCGTCCTTGAAAGACCACTTCTGACCCTCTGACGGTCAGGGGCTTTGGATGGTGGTGTGGGTGGACCGTACTGACTTGATGAGATCGACCCTTGGAAATGCCATGCATACCATCCCCGCCTCTAGGGTCAGCAGTTCAGGAAGAGGTGAGAATAAAGAGCGGTTTGAACACATCCACGGTCATGACGGAGCTCCGAGGGCACCAGCGGGGAGCACAACTCTTATCATATGGGGAGAGATTTTATGCTCTGAGGTTTAGATACGGCAAGACACTGTGATAATGCTTTGAGTCTGTCAATTTCAAAGAGAACTGAAGGTTAAACATTTATGTACATAAACATATACATGTTTTACGGAGACTCTCCATTTATTTCTTTGGGAAAAAATCGTAATCCCAACAATGACAAAGACCTAATCTCTACCTTAACCATAAGTAACCAAAAAAAAAATAATAATGTGGCATTTTTACTTATTTTGATTGCAATCACAGATTTTTTATAAAACTTAGTTTCCCCTTGTAGGGACCAAAAAGATGGTCCCCACGATGTTAAAATAACAGGTTTCTATCCCATTGTGGTAACATTTGGTCCCCACAATGTAATATATAGAAGAACCCCTCCCCCCCAGACACACACACAGGACATTATAACTGTATACAACTAAATAAACCAAATCAATTTCTTATTGATTTCTTGCTTATAAAATATCCAAAAATGTTACACTGCTCTCAAAAATACCATTAAAATCTGTCTGTAGGTTCTCTTTAGTATGCATGAATAACATTTGATTAATTTTTTTTTTCGCTTCATAATGTTTCAAAAGAGGTTAATTAAAAAATATTTTGTATCCAGATTTCTTGGGAAGGTCACGTCAAAATGTTTATGTATAAATTATAATACCGTCAGTAGAGTCCATACATGACTTGTCGGTTTACTCGTCTAATTTCAGGAAGTGTTTCTGGAATGAGTCCAAGTGTGAGCTTTTTGTTTCATACATGCATCCCATACTTTTAAAAACCCCAAAGTCGCTGTTTGACCTGCATTATATATTTTTTTTAACCTGCCTTATTTATATACAGAATGTGCATTCAACAAGCATAGTTTAACTTCCTTATTTTTTATCAGAAAATGCAACCTTGTACCAAGACCATTTAAAATTCAATACAATATTGTCCGATACATGCTGATCATCTCCTATTCATACTAAAATGTTATTTCATTACTGTCGTTTTCCTTTCTTTTTTAATCATTGCGCGCAGCCTTTTAAATTTCAGATGGAATAAAATGCACGCGCATGTTTAATTATGCAGTGAAGGAGATCAAATGTCCTACTTTACACACGTTCCGTTATCATTCTCAAGTGTGGAAATCTGCAGGAGTGTCTGTCAGCTAGGGAAACTAAATGACAAAGAGAAGAGTCCCTTGTGCACAGCCTCAACACCGTAATCTTTGGGGTAACACCGCGTTTTACTTTCTGGAATATTTTCTGAGTAGACAGAGAAATTTGATGCTTTATTTCATTCATTTTAGTCCTGACTTACATTAGTCTTTGTTCTGTATTCAGCACACGTCTCTATGTGAAAATGTCCCTTGGATTAGACGCCAACAATCTGTTTAAGGGGTCCCTGATATGATAGGGGGTGTTTGCGGTCATCTGCTTTAGAGGTTTATTTTTTTTCATTATTAAATGCTTGTGCGGAGAACATATGCATTGAAATCATGTAGCTGAATCTAATCTAAGTAAGAAGGCCGAGAGAAGGGGGATGCATTCCAGGTAATGCATTACTGCAATTCGGTTTGATCACTGAGCATGTATTTTCAATTTATTAGGAGCCTTCAAAATCATTATTCAAGGAGCAACCCAGAGCAATGCAATTGACATGATTTCTTTCCGAGGCACATGAGGGGTAATAAAGAACGTGGAGTAAAAATAACACAGGGCTATATTAATTATCATTGTGCAATGAATATGTATTTGGGCAGCATGAAACACTTTTCATGATTTCTGCTATCTAAACAGTGCACTAAAATTTATTAAACCTTATGAACTACTTATTTCAACCATGAATTAATGTATATTAAATCATTGTATTGTACAGCTTGGTTTATGGTTAAAATGGAAGTATTTCAGCTGCACCCATATGCAGATTTCCCATGATGAGGCGCCACCAGCCACACGTTTATCACACCTTCGATTCACAATAGTTCTGTCTTTGATAAGTGCGTTATGGGGTACACTGCAGATCAAGTGTAATAAAATAACTTTCACTTAACGAAATCATTTAAAATGAATTTTAACATTGTTAAACTGTATTAATCTTTGAAAAGTACGTCACATGCACATAGAATCAGTACGTATAAATAGTAACACTGAACATAATAATAAATATTAATAATAATAATAATAATAATAATAATAATAATAAAGACAATAGTAAGTGGTGCTAATCAGTGCATGTTCCACAAGAGTGCACATGTGATGTGTCATTTTGAAGAGATTTACCTGCTGTCACTTAATTTCAGTGACATCTTCAAACTTCATAAATGAAAGCAGGTTCATTAATGCCAGAATGGCTTTGCCTTTTTTCTCACGCAGTAACCTCTTGCTCTTTTCCTTTGCGTTTTGCATGATTTTGGCACCAAATAATTGACACGGTGAAAGTTAATGTAAGCTTTAACAAGAACACATTTGCATAAAACTCAGGAATCCCATTAAAACTTTAAGATATATAGCTTACATTCGACCCAGATCAAAAATGCCATTACATAATTATTCAGTTTGAAACTGGCAAAGAATACGTTTAATCATTTTTGCTATACATTTTTTTAATTGTTTTTTTTTTTTTTCTTAGTAAAACGTGTTAATGTTACTTGTTT
Organism: Mormyrus iriodes; assembly: GCA_011763525.2. Taxonomy (NCBI): domain Eukaryota; kingdom Metazoa; phylum Chordata; class Actinopteri; order Osteoglossiformes; family Mormyridae; genus Mormyrus; species Mormyrus iriodes. The sequence goes on from JAAGVU020000049.1 coordinate 7,332,768, forward strand.
CAATCTTAAAAGGAGTCTGGATATACCATAAAGAAAATGAGATTAAATTAAAAGAAATAATACAAAATAAAAATGACAGATAGATAGATAGATAGATAGATAGATAGATAGATAGATAGATAGATAGATAATCACTTTAAATGATGTTCAATGAGGATCTAGAATTAGCTAAGTTAATTATTTCTTTGTGAAGTGTATTAAAATTCAGGACAGAATAGGACAGATAATTATGACCGGTGTGGATTAAAAGTAAAATTTCCACCATGTTTCCACCATCACCATGTCTAAAAAAAATTACCTGGAGCAGACACACACAAAAGAGGCACACTGATATCTGTGTAAGGTGGAAATCTCATAAATGTAGTCTCAAAGTTGTAATAACTAAATGAAGGTACATTTTGCAGGTGTCTGCCATATTGTGCCTACTCCCACAGCATGGCTGATGTTACCTTACCTTACCTTTCCTGGTTTCAGTAATACTGATAAACACTAACACTAAGTACATTCAGTTTGTGTAATCAGACCATTCAACCTTGATTTCCACACAGTGCCTTCTGTTCTGTTCTGGGATATAATGTTAATAATAATAGGGGAAAAAGTCCTGAATCTGTATTTATAAAATGACACAAAACCAGAGAGATACCATTAAAAGGCATTCTTATCCAATCATGTGCCTCCATGTCGAGATCTATATCTCAAGGCTCAAAAAAGAGGCAGACCGAGCTAAACTGAGTTTTGTGGCTTTTAGATGAATATAACAAGTTGTGCTAAAGTATGCGTTTGAAAATGTTACAGCAGGTGGCCAGGTTAAAAAGTGGCACAGGTTTGCAGGCAAACTACATAAACAATGCAAACAGCCCCTAAGACTAGCCTCTACAAATATTAATTGGTATATTTTTCTTTCTTTTCTTCTTCATAAAGAACATTTAAAAATCCCAAACTTATAAAAGTGGCTCAGACTTTTAAAATTACTACTAAACAAACACACTGTTTTAATTCTTGGAAGTTCAGGCCTTCACTGACATTAACAGCGTGCTCACTGCTCCCCTAGGATTATTTTATTACCTCCGTGTCAACACTAGGTTCTTTCTTCATATGTAATGTTTTTAGTTAGAATTTTTGCTAGATCGATTCAGACACAATTATCCACTAAAACCTTATTGGACCCTTTTTTCGCATGGTCTGCCACTAAAGACTGCAAGGTGCTTATTAGTGCATAACCAACATCAAGGCAATACATGAACATAAATTCAAAGAACAACCACCATTTCCCAGGTGATACAGAAAGAACGCCTTTACATCTTTGGATATGCAATTTTAGTGCATGGACAAGCATAATGAGATATATCAAAATGTATTCTGCTGAAAATCCAAGACTTTGCTGCCCGAAGTCAATCGAGGTCCTTCCAAACAGCCGTGTGATGAAGTAAGATGTTACTTTGAGATCTAGGGACCAATTCAACCAGTGCCTTTAAGAGAGATTATCAAAAAGGGAAAATGCATCCTCACATAATACAAAGCTCATAATTCGGAATCTGTAATTTCTTTTAAAAAAGAAGCGTTTCAGAACCTTTCAAATACAGCCTGATTTGTCTGGCTCGTTGACGTTTGTGTGCTTTAACATCATAAGATGAAGGGCAACAATAATCATTTTAAATATGAAGCAAACATTCATATTCCTAAATCAGTAGCATGTATACCTTTGTTTATTTTCTCTCATCCTAATTGTAGTTTTAGGTTTCAAGGATACAAATACAAATGTAATTAGCATAAACTCTGGCAGTGTTGAGAGTCTAAGCAAGAGCAGGGCAAATATAATCATGTGCTAAGGAAGAGACACAGGGCTTGCTGACTCAGACTGTTATACTAACAATATGCTCCTTCACTTTACTAGTGATGATCCAGGAGGCTTGAAAACATCTACGGTCAGATGGAGAAAAAATCTAACATGAGGAAGGTATAAGTCTCCTGCAAAAGGATAAGATATAGGATAATATAATATAAAATAAGATAAGATAAGATAAGCATTGTTGAACCCTCAAATTTGTGGCACACGTGTTGACAATTGAATATTTTTAAAAGTAAATTATGCATTATTGTTTGATTTACTGTTTTAACAAGATGTTTATTAACATGAATTGCTTTCTGTCTTGCGAATTTGTCATCAGCTCAAGCGTGATCATCTTGTGAGCCTTTTCAATGTTATTTCTGAATGACTGACACTCAAAGCCCCTTTTCTACACCCTTCCAGATCGAATTGCCCCCTAATGAGCAACCAGTCACAGAATCCTCTTTGATCCCTGTCAACACAGATGTTTTGCGTGTCAGTGCTGTTTTTGTGACATTGTGAAAATAATCACAACAGCATATATGCCATTCATCACAGAAGAGAATGCATCCGCGGAGGATTATTGCTATGTTTGTCTTGCTGGATAAATGCTTATGGAAGATAGAAGGATGGATAGATAACCAATCTCCATATGTATATTCAAGAAACATTTTCTAGTTAATATTTCCTTATATATTTCATTGGGCAGCATCTACAACTAATGACATAGCAGGAACATCTATGCCAGGAATATTAAATTTAAACAGAAAATGCAGCATTCTGCTTACAATTTAGCTTAGCGCCATTTAGTATTCATTCAGAATTTTCCATGTTGACATTAAAATTATTTTTACGTTTGCTGCCATGCTATCAAAATCGGCTAAAATGTTTTTTTGTACTTCAGGGAGTCTGGACATCATCATCTCTCTCTTTTCCAAAGCTTTTCTATGGATACTCAGAAAAATGCCTGGCACTAAAGTCCCCCCGTGTAATCGATGGCAACCCTGTCAGCTCTGGGACTATCAACCTCTTCGCTCTCCACATCCACCTACGCAAAGGAGTCTGACAATAGGAAACCCTTCAGTTTCTATTCACAATACCCCTTACAACCCTATTACCCTAGAGATGCCCTGGCTCAAGCACCGTAACCCAGTCATTGATTGGGACTTTGGAGACTTTGTTTCCTGGAGTCAGTGGAGCTTGTTCCACCTTGATTTCTGCCACAAGGATCGAGACAGCCCCAGATGTGGAAATATATAAAATCCCAGGGCTGTACAAAGATCCTGCCAAAGGGTTTCAGCAAAGCCCAGGTGGCTGCACAACACCCTCACTGCTATAATGATTATGCCATGAACCTACAGCCAAATACCACTTCCAAGCATTGCTAAATCTGCCTATTGTTTAACCCAGAAATTTAAGGCAGTCAATCACATCCCTAGTGGCCATTGTGGAAGAATTAGATGAAGTCTCCATTCTTACATTAATTTTGCAGACTGAATATTAAGAATCATCACCCCCACCATTCCTCCCTTGCACTATACATGGCCAACAGCAGGTGGTTTATATTCATTTCCGGGTGGTGCATGTCCGGGTGGTGATGCGGAGTGGCAGATGGAACCTGGACCGAAATCCTGCAACAGAGCAGAGACTGGAAGGCCTTGTCGACGGAAAACTGGAGAATGGGTACGATGCCGAATGGGAGGTAACAGATGGGTGTGTTCTCCTTCTAACAACGGTGGAGATGGATCCTAAGAAAATGAAGACCTTTCTTGTTCCATCCGACGTCCAAGAAAGATTTATGTTGTTTCTTAGAATGAGCCCATTTCTACTGCTTCTTTATTTGATGGATAGTTAGTCCATTGCTGTGCCAATTATCAGTATCTTGAAAAGGGCACCACAACATATAAGCTGGTCTCCACAGACTCTTATCCCCTTCTGAGCGTGTTTGAGGAACCACAACTTCTGCTCATATTCTCAAGCATCCAGACCTTTCTCAGCCATTTATAGTGGAGGTTCATGCCACAGTCTTGTCCCAGCCAGAAGATAACCTGCCTACAATTATGATTATGATACTGATAAATAAGAACAGTTAGTTGTTAAGGTTGCCCTGGCGGAATAGCAACACTGGCTTGAAATGGCAAGATATTCTTTCCAAGTCCTCACTGATGATAAGAATTTTCAGTATTTGCAAACTGCTAAATGCTTGAACTCTTGTCCAGCTTGTGTGACCCTGCTCTCGAAAATTCACTAGAATATTTCATACAGATCCGGTTCCAGAAATACCAAGGCAGATACCCAGTTCCTAGATGGGAGGACAATACTGCATCAATAACTTCTCAGGAAGAAGATACCATACTCTTTAATAAATGTCTTGTTGCCTGAGCAAATGCACCGCATCAAACAGGCTAACTTGTCCCATAATCCACCTAATGTACCCCAAACATTATTTATCCTGGGAGAACACTATGGTTTTCTCTTCAAGTGGTCAAATGGCTTTCTATTTCCAGGGCGTCCTTGAGTATTACGTATCCAACAGTTAGTCTGAGACCAGTTCTAGTGTCTTGAATGGCATAAGGACACGTGGCATATGTTCTGGCCTGCTTGTTCCTTGCAACCCAGTGACTGGAACCTTGCATCTTCTGCTGATGCCATTCCATGGTCCCACCTTGCATTTTACTATATCTCATATCGTCCTCCCTCAGAAGGTCACAGAAGGATATTGTGGATTGGTTTTCTATGGCCTCAGGAAGACACCTAACTCTTCTTCTAGCATGTGCCTTATCTTTAAGAGTAGAGGCACATCCATTGAGGTCAATAACACATGAAACAACAAGCGAATTAGAGAAAGTGATCAGGTCAAGTGGTGTGATTAGCAGCCAAAGACTATAGACACTTGAATCTTCTAGGAGATTGAAATCCAGGTAAATTGGTCCCTTTTTCATCAAAAAAGAAGCTACTGGGCAACAAACTATGTTAAATTGCCTACACATCTGCAAATCCATTCTACCTTCCATCTCTTGCAGATTTACGCTGTATAACATCAGGAAGATAAGACCTTGAGTCTGGGTATGCAGGTCAGCTTCCAGTTCATGCACTTGTAACCTCTCGACTACTGCAACTCTTTATTTGCAGATTTTCCTACTTGTGCTGTCAGACTTCTGAAGGTTATTCAAAATGTGGCAGCATGGCTGGAATTCAATCAGTCTAAATGCTTTCATATTACACCCCTCCTTGTCTCTCTCCAATGACTCCCTATAGGTGCTCGTATGAAGTTTAAAGCCTAAGTCCTGGCCTTCAAATACATTAATTGATAGGCACCCATCTCCTTCAAGAGGATTTTGAGATCTTTGTCCCATCTCACACTCTTCAATCAACAAGTCAGTGCTGCTTGGAGATCCCTCCACCATGTACATGTCTTTCACAGGTGTTTCTCATTTGGGGTTCCCCAATGGTGGAATGAGCTACCAAACAACATTTTGTCATCAGATTCCCTCTTCACCTTCAAGAAACGCCTCAAAACCCATCTCAGGGGGTTTTGGAAATTCCTCTACTACACTAATGCCTCTCTATGTTCCCTAAATGTTCTTAATGTTCCACTTTCTGCTCATTGAGTAGTCTTATTAGGTTCTTGCTTTGTTAGAGGTTGTTGTGTAGCTCCAAGACTGCTTACACTTGTATATGGGCAGTCCCTGGAAGCTCAGCCTAGCCACACTTATGCATCAGACTCCCTGATAGCTGACTTTTGTAACGTGCTATCTGTCTCACTTGTACGTTGCTTTGGACAAAAGTGTTTGCTAAATAAATGTAAATCTCTCCATGTTAAAATACCCTGCAGTTAGTCTGTGTACTTCTCCAGTTCCCCTCAGGATAATTAATGGTAGCCTTGCTTACATGTTCTGTAACCTGTTTGATTCCCATTGGGTCTGATCTTCCCAACAGTACTTGAACTTTTTTTTTTAAAGAAAGACAGCTTGGCAAAACCCCTAGAGTTCCTAGTCAATATTTCTTTCACAAATAAAGCTTGTCTTAGGAGCATGGTAAGGAACTAATCTAAACTATTGATTGCGGGTCAGCTGAGATGAACGCGAGAAACTGTAAGGTCTTGAGGATGTATGTGAAAGTCCATCTGACATTTCTGACTGGATGAGAAAGTCTGAGAAGTAGGTTGAGTGAAAACACCACTAGACTGCTTAATGACATTTGTATGACATTCACTGCAAAAATAAAAAAAGAACAAAACAAAAATCCAAAGTCAATCAATTAGAGCTGAAAAAAAATTGAAACCATTACCCAGAGCACCGAGAAACAGATAATCAGAAACCACGCTGAACCGCAACTTTCCCCTGTGGCAGCACAAAAAACTGCTCTAAAAGTGCTTGTCACCCAAGTTTTGGATAATAAATATAAATATCGAACACTTTCCTTTCAGACGTTTTGTATGTTTTCCCGGGGATTACATACAGCAGATTACATCTCTTTTCAAGTTGCAAATTCTCTTGAAGTAGACTTTCACTGTATTGTGCACAATATTTTTCACATTTAGAAGACAAGAAAGACACAAGACAATTTGGAAAAAAAGTGAGAACTAAAAACATTTAAGAAAATGCAATAACTGAATAAATCATATTAAAGAATTTAAAAACATGGAATGAAAAAGTTGGCAATTTTTCTTTCCTTTTTTGTCTTTTCTTGATCATTTTTTTTTTCTTCACGTGCTGTGTTTTACACTTCAGGGTGACAGTACAGAAGAGATTTCTCTGTCACTTTTCATCATAAATTTGCATACTCAACATAGTAATTTTGTTGCGTTGCATTCTGGAGGCCAGGTGGAACCTACCTCTGGCAACTGGAGTTCCAGGTGGGAACACAGTCTGGGAACACCAGGAAGTGCCAGAAGCTATATAAATAGCCAGGCACTGCAGCTTGCTTTTCAGTCTTATTTAAATTTCTCGGCCAGTTGTAGTGTGATCATTTAGAGTGTGTGATGCAGTTCTTTTTGCTTTTTTCCCTTGTTTGGTGGTTGCTTTAGTTGTTGGTTTTGGTCCTCATAGTCTTTTGGGTTCTTGTATTTTAGACAGTTATATTTTGTACCATTTCGGTCCTTGCCTCTGGATTTCTGTTCAGAGGACCTGCATCCTTATCCCCGCATGTTGAGTTGGGGAACCCCTGCCTGTCGGCAGCCCAAATCCCATCAGTACCGAGTAGCCATGTGATCCATTTTGGGAAAGGTGTCTGCTTCGGGCAGAAAACCTGGCGTTTTTGGCAGGTGCTGACCTGGCTTGGGGCTCTGCTCTTTGTTTTCCCCAACTAATTTTTTGCATTTTAATTTAGCACATTGCCCCCCTTTTGGGGTAAAATACTTTTGTCTTCCTCTTTAATCATTTTAAAATGCTTGTTCACAAAATGATTGGACTTTGTCAAAATGAACAGCTTTAATGAACCAGAGTTTGAATTAACAATAAAGAAATACAAAGGCACAGGGAATGATTTTTAGGAACATTACAATGATTAAAAAGAAGGGGGGGGGGGCTTCCAGGCTTTTTGTGTACTGTTGTTCTGACTAAACATGGAGAGTACATTTAAAAGCACAAGTGTAGGAGCAGTCTAGTGAGGCTGACCAGAAGCATGTGACACGGCCATATTTCATGGAAGGATAGGTTTATTGGGGACAGGGTTTTCTTCTTATGGAGAAATGGAATCTGGGGAAGGGCAGGATCAATACGACATAAACCGTAAACACAGAAAATAAGCAGCAAGAAAAGGAAAAAAAAAATATCATTGGTTTCTGTTACAGATCCCTAGACTGTCTGTAGCTCAGGTTTATAAGGGTGAAACAATGGAGAGAGCAGCGATTTATATTATGATGTACGGAAGGAGACGTTGGTGATAACAATCAGTACGAAAGCTCCCAGTTACCAGGCAGTCCCTCACAAGACGGTCACTGTATTAAAGGGGCAAAGTATGTAGAATATAACTGAATAGTATCTATAATAATGCAGCAAGGGACACCCCCTTCTTCCACCAAAGCACTGAAGTAAGGGGTGATTAGAATAATTCTTCTTGCTAAAAATAGGATAAAGACATTCCTGGGGCATTTCATTTTAAGACCTAGTAATAACACTTTACATCAACTGCACCTTCATAATGCATTCATAGAACATTCATAAGCGGCATGTAAGTATACCTTAACATCCTAACATACCTTAACAGTTTTAATATACATTAACAACAAACATTATGTGATTATACAAATTGAATGTTTGTCACACAGATCACTGCCGAGACTAGAGGGATCGGGAACAGGTGTTTATTCACAGGGAGATCCAGAGACGTAAA
>JAAGVU020000049.1:7352297-7403669 GCA_011763525.2 Mormyrus iriodes
GATTTTCAGGGTGTCTTTGAATTCAGCCCTCTGTAGGTTGATAATTTTCATTTCCATCAAACGATGTGGCATCCTTTCCTTCTGACACATTACCCAGCCCATATCAGTACAGCTATCCAGCATGATTTTTTTTTCCCATTGAGATCTGATGTGTTTTTAAAGTGTTCCTTTAATTTTTTTGAGCAGTGTATTATATAAATCTAAAATGTACAAGTATATTTGTGTGATTTTGCATATAAACAGAAACATCGATATAAATTTGAAAGGGACAGTCAGTGCAGGGTTCTGTAGACACAACTGTAAGTGTTGTGGTGTTGATGATCATATGAGTCACAAAAACAGATAATGTTTGTTTATCTGTTTATTTATTTTCATGGGCATAAATTATGGAGGGGTTGTAACCCCCCCAGTAATCAAAACTAGTCAATACTAACCCCTGAACCCCCTTAAACGGGTGGAGGCCTCAACCACCCCCCCCCCCCCCCAATGCTCAACCCAAAGTTATGCCCTTGCATTGCTTGACAGTGTTCAATTCTCGTATTTGCTTTGGCATAACAGTTGCTTTTGAGTCTGTTTGCCCGTGATGTGATAGACCTGCAATGTCTACCAGAAGGCAGTGGGTCACACAGATGATAACCAGGGTGGGATGGGTCATGCAGTATGTTAGCTGCTCTGCTGAGACAGTGAGGGCTGAATAAGTCTTCCAAAGAGGGCAGTGGGTGGCCGATGATCTTTTGGGCTGTTTTGCTGACTCTCTGAGGTGCTCTCCTGTCCTCCACTGAACAGCTGGTGTACCACACGGAGATAGATGTGATCAGAGAGAGACCATAAACACATGTAGAAGTCTGGGACTTGAACCCACAGCCATGATACAAAACCCAATATGCTAACCTATAGCTGAGTTAGGGACATCTAACGTTCATTTTTTCAGTTGCAGCTCACACTTTACTTGATGGGGCACAAGTAATGTAGTAGTATATTCTTACTTAATGCATCAATTATCCAGAAACTAAGTCTTAGTTACGTACTGTTCCCATGTTCATTCATCATTAATCAACCATGACGGTTCATGTATTTTATGCAGTTATTATACTTGCTCATGATTTGTGCTTCAGTAGTTATTAAGTTACTTGTGCTCCCTTAAGTAAAGTGTTACCCAGTTGCATTTCATATATGTTTCTGCTACTAATTGGCTACTGATGACCTTTGACCTTAGATGAGGATGAAGGAAGATATTTTTCTCTACGTGTTAAGAGATGTTTTTAGCCTTTAATTAAATCCTGTTCCATTCTTTGCAATTTTTCCACAAAGATACATTGTATGTGGGCAGAGGTGCATGGTTCAGGTCCAGAACGTAAACATCCAGACCAAGATTTTGTTTCAACCAACCAGTTGAGTACTCTGTGACTGTGACTCTATATTCTCAACTTGTTGGTTGAAACAAAATTTTGCTCTGGATTTTTACTTTCTGGACCTGGACTATCTACCTCAGTATGTAAGAATGATGCTTAGAGGGAGCATAATATGACTTACAAGTCATTGGTGTTTATAGGTTACAACCTCATTGTCTTGTAATTTTGAGGTCAATTGAAGCTGAATGACATAAGCAAAGCAAACGTTGCACTTGGTCCATCTTTGTTATAAATAACATGTTACTGTATGTAATATCATAAATTGGTCTTTCAGTGTCACTCCGTCCTTGTGTTCATATATTTTTCAGCAATAAACACTTATGAAAAAGATCCTTCAAGTGGATTATAGAAAAGTGTAAGTATAATAGATACAGACCTTGAGTGAATATGCCAGTAAATAATATGCTGATTATGATATTTTCAGTCAATACTACACAAAACCACTTCCTGAAGTTATTCATCTCTCTCAGTGTCGTGAAGGAATTTGAATCCACTTCTCTATACAGTATTATTTCAACTTCCACTTACTAAGCTTCTACCAGCAGCTGCCACAAGATCATTATGGTATTTGTTTGCACTCGTTGTCCTCTTTTTTGTTTTCTGATTTTTTTAAGCATGTTGCCCTACAAGTATGTTTCACATGATCCCAAAATATCTCCAAATGAACAATATTTCATGGAGAAAAAATTTACTGGAATATCAGAGCCTTTGAAACAATGTTTTAACTTTTCAAAAACAGGCATCAAGAAGTGTAGCATTTTACAATATCTTTCGTGGCCTTATGTCTCTCTAAAAACTGTGTTTCTCACTTTGATGATAAGGGCCTGTGTTAGTCGATTTCTGTTAGGCCGAGCTGGCGCAAATCCAGCCTCATTGTTCACTAAAATACTCTCACAGCTGCTGTTTCTTCTGGGTTCAACTGAAGGAAATAACATTTTGACACCTGAAGATTGCATAGTTGATTGCCTTTCAAACTAAATTGAAACGCCAAATATCCATGCTTTTATTTTGTCCCTAACTGCCCCAGCTTACTACCTCACCACACCAGAGAACTCTTACTAACGTCAATAAGAAAAAAATCCATTGCTGACCATTTTAACAGGTGAAAAATCCCTTTTGAAGATGTGGATTTATTTTGGAAGTTTTTCAGAAAACAGCGCCGCTAAACTGGGATATTTCTAATTTATCTCACTGTAACATATACCGTTACACACGCATTAGCAAAATGCGAGAAATGTAAAAATAACGCTATTATTAAGCTGATTACAGTTGCTTGGCTAGTACATTACATTGCATCACCTCCTATACTACACATTGCAAAGCACTGATCCTCTTTTAGTCACATACCTTGGCTCTCAAATCACTCGCCTCACAGAAATCAGCATTATTTGGTCTAACCTAAAGTGCCTTTACAGTCAGGATTTTACTACCCCTGACACATGCTGTCATGTGACCCCAGTGGAATTTGTATATTACAGTAAAAAAAATTAAACTATATGCACCAATCTGCCACACTAGAACTTGCGGTAACTAGGTTACAAAACTGTAATAATAATAATAGTAATAGTAATAATAATAATAAGTTCTATTTATATAGCATCTTTCACAATCCCAAGGACGCTTCACAGACAAAAATAAATAAATAAATAAAGTGAAAAGAAAATTCAGTAATGAGTACAGGAGAAAAGGACGGGGAAATGTTCAAAGAAAAGAAATGTCTTTAAATTCAGATTTAAAGGAAGAGAAAGAAGAACAGTCACGGAGTGATTGTGGCAGAGAGTTTCATAGTTTGGGGGCCACGGCACAGAAGGATCTACCGCCCATGGTGGAAAGTCTAGTGCGTAGAACGGCAACAAGATCATTGTTAGAGGATCTGAGAGAATGAGGGGGTGAGTAGGGAGTCAAGAGTTCACTGAGGTAGTAAGGAGCAAGGTTATGCAGAGCTTTATAATTTGATACGAGACTGAACCGGTAACCAGTGTAGCTGAAAGAGGATGGGTGTGATGTGAACGGATCGTTTAGTGTGAGTGAGAACTCTGGCTGCTGAGTTCTGAATATACTGTAGCTTTTGTATATTTGTATATGTGTAATTTTGTAGGGAGGCCCTAACATAAATTAATGTATGTGGTAACAACCATTGTGCTGCAACACACATGCAACCGACCTCTTATACAAGGATATTTAATGTACTCATACTATGAAAGCCATATAGACTTTCTGCAGAAGTTTTCTCAGAGTAATAGTGAAAGCCATCCCAAACACTTGGCAATATGGTGGGAGAGCGAGATTAGGTGAGAGAAATCTACATGCCCAATTTGGGTGACCCCATGCCCCTGTCTCGAAATGAGACCACTGGGGCAAGGTAAATTCCGTAGCTCACTATTAAACAGGGACCCTGGAACAGGTCACGCAAGCCTCCGAGGGGCGACTTGGGTTAATCAGACCATCCAGGAGAGAACTGTTATTCTGGGTCAGCCACGGGTAGCGAATGTCTCACATGACATGGGCGGCTGCGCAGGCTTAAAGGAAAGTGTAACATCTGCTCTGCGGTGCAGCATGCGACTCGACGCGATTCAAGAGGGACGGAAATGTACCTCCAAATAAGTCTGTCTGGAACAGCAGTAGAGATCTTACATTTCAGCTACGCCACATGTCTCTGACAATTATTCCATCAGGGCGACCTGATACATTTCAAAGAGTGTGACCGAGTTAGTACTACAGCTTACTTAACTGGCAGTAAGCTCATTAACATGGCCGTCAAATGCTGGGCGGGGGAAGGCTTCTTCTTCAAGTTCACCCACATAGTCAGAACCACCAGTTATTCTATGGTAGAGCCAATGGGTAGAAATACAGCATTGCTGCTGAAAATCCTTAAGGTACCAGGGGGGTTGATAAAGATGCTGGAAGGAAGGATTTGATTCTGCTCCCATTTCTGGAAGTTGGAGAACGGGCTGGTGCTACCTACAGCAAAACTTGTCCAGGAAACCCAGATGAGAAGTAAACAGGACACCTCCTCAGGTCCCAGCCAGTTAAGGTTCTGGTCAAGCAGTATCTCCTCAAGTACTCCTAACCTAGATAAACTCCTGATATAAAAGCAGATATGCTCCATTTGTAGAAAGGTCAGGCAATACTGTTCCTGATAACTTAGATCCTGAAAATGTAACCTTAGATCTATAGGATACTCCTTCACCTTGGCGAACCCAAGATGATGTTCTGCATTGGGAACTCTGGGCTCGAACTAATAGGGGCAGGGCCTGGTGTGAAACTGTAAACTGGAAATAAACTGTATCAACCCCCAAGATTGGTTGAAGTGTAGCAACTCCCTGGGTGCTTATGATTTCAGAACAGTCATTTTAATTTATGGGGCCACATAATCCTTAACAGGACTAGACACAGCTGTAGGTAAAACAGAAGTATATAGAACTGAATGATATGCTAGCATGAGGCTTCTCAGAGTGGCATGGACTTTAAATCTTATGAACTGTTTATTTTTGGAATTTTCCACTTATCTACAATACATTACATTACTATATTTTCGAAACCACAGTTACCTAATCAGCAGATACGGGGGGTTCCACTGTATTATATTAAATGTATTACTTAGAAGGTAGAATTTTAAAAATGCAATTTTTTTCCCCAAAAGGCTGCACCATAGAGTAACAAAAGAAACACCAGATAAAGCAAATTTAATTTAATCCCAGAGAAGGCCTTTATTCTGGTACAATAGCCCATTTCCTGTTTTATTCACTTATTCACACTATTGCTTGTATATCCTATGTCTTGACATTAATAAACACATACACATACATCTATGATCAAGCAAATTCAAAAATCCTAGGAAAACATATTTTTCACTCTAGAAAAATAACCATAATTCATGAATACACTGAAAATACCTAACATATATAGACACATTTGCTATATAAGTGTAGATCATTGATAAACTGATTCGTGATAACCTGTTTCCTTATTTTATGTTTGGCAGTGCAGACTATTTGATCGAATCTGGAGGGTCTAAGGAACAACTAACTGCTGCAAGATCTTACTTGGAAGTTTTTCAGTAACATTTTCTATGAATGCAATGTCTATAAGGATCTATGAACACATTAATAACACATTAAAACATATTCATGAAGCATTATAAACATGTCTATACGTTTTCATAAAAAGGCATAACACATTATAGCCATGTTTATTATGCATTATGAATGCTTTATGAAGCCCTCATCTATAATGCACTATAGACACCTTCATAATGAAGTGCAAAGCATCCTTAATTTTTAAGCTGACCATTATAATGTTCTATGAAGGTATCTACAGTGCCCGGGTTTTCTACATCTGGTGTGACACTTTCAGTCTCTCACGCTCGTGCAAGAAACGTTATAGCAAATGTTCATTATTCTGTTATAAACCTAAAATTGGCTGCATCAAAAGCATTGGGGTAGTTTGCAAACCCTACGGACTCTTTACAAGGCAATAAAACTGTTATACTTGTAGTTAAAATTTCACTTCAGCTAGCTGATCAAAGCTGGCAACTCTACAGTGCATTATAGATGAGAGCTTCACTGGAGCTTATGAAGTATTATAATCAGTACTGTAATGCCTTATGACTGTCAATAGAAGATGCTGTAATGCTTTATTAATTCTTTTACCAACCACTATAATGCATTATGAAGGTATCTATGGTGCATTATAGATGACAGCTTCAAGTTATGTTACTAATTTTTCTAAAAATGGTATAGTGTAAGTACTAACTGTAGGGTTCAAGGACCAGGAAGGATCTCATATTGTTCAGTTTCGCTATGAAAATACCCTGGCTCATTTGTAGTCAGTCAAAGATCACAAAGGGATCACAACTGCAATGCTTTTGACTTATTATCATCGGAAGCTACAGAATAACTGTGATCAGTTTCCCTTATTCTTTAGAGGAAATGAGAAATCAGTTGCTGCGGCTTACTGTTAAACAGTATGAATTTCCTCATACCATGAGGAAAACATGTTTCATTTCAGTAACTTTGGCTGATGTTTCTAAATGCGTCTAATAACTCCCTAAGAGAGATAAGAATAGTTATTTACCAAGAGTGTCCATTTAATTAATTCTCTTCTGACTCAATGTTTATGCAAAAAGTTATTTTGTGGCTGTATTAGAAAGCGATGGATCACAATAATTACACATATTTGTATAATGTCAGTTTTAAATCCAAATGAAGCCTAACTGCTCAGTTAATGTTGAGTCAATGGAACTTGCATTTGGATTAAATACATTTGATCAGTCAGGAGTGACTAACATTGTGAAATTGTACTTAAATGAAGGTTTCCATGGTGTATTTCGAGGTGGCACAGGATAGTTATACCTTATTGATTACCATTATAACAAAGTTTATATTAAATGACAAGTGAAGAGAAACCAAATTTCCTCTGATGTACAGAGTATGCATTGAGTGATTGTTTTGGTTTTTACCCTGAAGCCAGATGAAATCTTGTCTTATGCTATAAATATATAGTATAGAATATAGAGAGAAATATTTTTGCTCCTTCCCTATTCCTCATTTCCTTCCATTATCACACCTGTTTCCACATTTTTGCTGACTAATTGGACTGGCATCCTAGTTATACATTGTGTGCCAGAATGCTTTTGCTATGCAGCCTATAGGATAAAAGCCACTATCACAATATTGTTTTATTTGATTTGCCCATGTTGTCATTGCAATCATCATCTTTGTCACTACTGTTACAGAATGTTCCTGTCAGTGCTTAGACATAATAACAAGCAGAATGTCAGGCTTAAATTAGAATTAGCAAAATAATTATCTGTACTTCTGCCACAATGGAGACAGACCGCTCGATTATGTACTTCCACAATTGACAAAGTACAAAGAATACACCGAACCAGACAGTGCCAACCACAATACCAAGTACTTCACCCAATGGTCCCTGCATTCTTTCGATAGCATACTGCAGCAAAAAGGTAGCCATCAGAATTTGGGACTTCTGACTGGGCAGGGTGCTCACCTATGGGGTCTCCAAAATACATTGGTTCTATGTCCACTGCAGTTCTGAATTTGATGTTTCATGAGAGCAAAACCACATTATACATTATGTACGACACAACAAACAAAACATGACTAAAAAAACAACTGGGGCGTAAGCCTCATTATGCTGACCCTGGCGCCTCCCCTGGAAGACCAGGATACAAAGACCAGAGCAACACAAAAAACAAGAACGACAACAATTCAAACATGACGAATAAAGCTCCAGCAAACCAACAGCACAGCTCGCAGTCAAGATACTGGTTATCCTAACCCTACAACACAAAGATAAGATGTGAGGACCTTAACTGCAAGGCTTGGCCAATCTTGCCTGATCCCATAATTAACGACTAGCAATAATCATGCAGGTGTGACAGTGATACTGTATAACTCTTTCCTTCCCATCGAACCTTGAGACCCTCCTTATAAATTGCTATATTTAAGCTATGAATATGACTATACAAGAAAATGAATTAAAACAACTTAAAATGTAAACTTAAAGACACTTATCTACCAGACACAAATTGTTTCTACGTTGTCCCTTGTCACGAGCTAGTAAGTCAGCGAACAATGGCCTGCACTTAATCTCATCCATACATTTCCAAATGCTGTATGTAACCCAGAGGTCTGTATTTACTCTTAGATCAAAAGCTCTGTGTTGATGTGAAAGGAATGTTGACTTAGGTGTTATTTATTCCGAGGTAAGGTAATAACATAAAAGCCACCCGTAGCTTGCAGCGATGTCTGTTGATCCACCTTTGTTGACAGCAAATGTCACCGTTCCTGGGTGCATTGAAGGTTTGTGTCATCTTCATATCAAAGACTGCTCAGTTGAGTAGGTTTTCTCTCCTTTCTTTTCAATCTGTTATAAAGAGGTTCAAAAAAACTTTATCAGATCACAAGAAAGTCATCCAATGACAATGTGTGTTATAAGGAATTTCTACACTTTGTTGTAATACAAAACTCTGTGACGTTGTAACTTTATTCAACCTTTATCAATGTTGCATGGCCTAGTTTTCCATAGCAGCTGACATACCTCTGCTACAAGGATAATTCCTCCATCGCCGTGGGAGTGAAATGGTGAGCATTAAGCATCTAGTCATGCTTTGTTTTGTATTGATTAATTACAGATGATGGAAGATGGCAGCTCAGTGGATAGTGCTGAAACCACTCAGGCTATCTGTGCTGTTTGCTGGAATACAGCCCCAAGTTTGTGCGTTCTCCCTGCGCTTCAATCGATTTCTTTTTGGTGCTCTAGTTTTCCCAAATGAACAAAGGAATTTAGTTCAGCAAGTTCTGTCATTTTCAATGCCCAGGTGTATGTAAGTGAATGTATGTCTCTGTCAATCAACATTTGTCTGTATGAAGTGACACTGTATGTGTTAATTACATCTAATGGTCTGGGAGTAGGGTGAGCGCCTAATCCATGTCAGGGACGACACTATGAGCTACTTCAGGTTTTACAAACTACTTTAAAACTGAAAGGCTCCTGTTTTTGGCTAAATACTTGTTGTGCTTTTACTGGTTTGTTTCCTTGATTGAAAGACTCATCCAGCTGTTTCACATCGACATCAGTGACACATGCATGATTATAGGAGACTGACCAATCAGCACACAGCAAAGACACAGTGCTTAAGGGAAATCCAGGTCCTTTTAATTGAAATGATAGTTTATGAACCCTGTCCTAGCTCATAGTATCCCTCTGACATGGATTAGGTGGCCACCCTAACTGGGAGTCAGCATTTGCACTGCATTTCCAGCATTGTTCTTCAGAGTGGGCTTCTTAATCACTATGATCCTGATTTGGATTGTCATTTATTAAGAACAGCTGTGTGGAATCAGTGATTGTCAGAATCATGCTGCTTTATTATTGCCCAGTATATGCCCATTATGTCTTTTATGAAAGATGGCATGATTGTTTTATACTGTAGTTTCTTTCTTGTATGATAATGATCATATTTTCTTGCTGTGTTCGTTTTTGCTACAGGATACTGTTTGAAATGCTTGAAAGAGGTGACCGTATTACTCTATTCAGATAACATTATAGGTATAGGAAAGGTAAGTAAGGGTAAACATTAGGAGCTGCACTTCAGAAAAATGTAAACAAAATTAGAATTTTTGCAGTGGAAAATATGGACTGATGGTGTTTGCAGGTTAAAAGCTTGTCATTTCCTTAAAGTAGAATTTAGAGGCCTGAGCAGTGAGAGCACAGGAGATAAGAAACCAGCTACGCAAAAGCAGGGAAATGCCTTAATATTCCCACCACCGGCAGCTTCTGCTCCTTTATGATCCAACATTTTACTATTCCTTATCTGCCTGGCTGATTGGTCACAGTCATGTTACAGCTTTGTTTCTTTATAATAAATCGCTTATCGCCTTTATGTTGTTACTTTACACAATGACTTAAGATAAAACTGTCAAAGACAGTTAAAAAGAAATCGAGCAGTGACAATCAGGCAAAGGCTCGAAAAAATGAACTGGTATTTACTGTAAATGGTCTTGTTTGATAACCAAAAACAACAAGTATTTCTTTTTTTCCAGCAATTTCCCAAAGATGAAGCAATTCTGCAAAACAAACAAACAAATGCTAGGCCCCATATCTGATCTTAATGTGCTGCTGATAGAAAACTTCCAGAAAACATAATTCCAACACATTCCCAGGCAGTTATTTCATCAGAATTGTAACATCACATAACAGAATTTGACCTGTCCTTGCAGGATGGTGAGAAGAGCTACCCTGATTTTATAATTGTTTAATGCAAAATTGGTCCATTTCAACATTTTGCATAGCAAAATACTCATCAGTGCATTCCTTTGAACTGTAAAATGTATCATATACTGTATGTGACCATAGAAATGTTGCAGGAATCTGATTAGTAAATTATAAAAAATATTATTGGTATTTAAAACGAGAAATTATGTGTAGTGTTGAGTGTGCAAATGTGGAGACCTTGAAATATCTGTCATAGCTGGTTTGTCTCGTATGTTTGCTAAAAACTGAGCTGCTTATGTGTTTGGGAAGTGAGACCAAAGTTCCTTTCTTCAGCAGGCTGACGAGAAGCGGTTTGAGCAATTTTGAGTTTGATACTCAGTGTTTAATCTCCCGAAGTGGCTGTCATTCCATTAGGCTGAGTTTTATGTGGCTGAAAGTCAAAATAAAATGCAATATGAAATACATTTGATGATGTGAGTAAACAAAGACAGAACCTCAAGGAAAAAGTATTGACATAACTCTCTGATAAATTTGATTTGTTTGAGAGAACGCAACATATATGCACGTGAAAGTAATATCAAACTATGGACATTACTTCCAGAAATGTTTACATAACACCAGTAAAGTTCACACAGCACAATAAAGCGTACCTTTTCAACAGACTTATAATACTTCATTACTGACCAGAATATAACTGCAGACATTATGATGTTAATTTCTATTGCTGGATTTCATGGCTTGTTCTCAGGTACGGTGAAGGTAGCAAAGAAGAGAATAAGTACTGCTGATGGACTTTAATAAATAACCAGCCAAACAATATCACTTAATGCTTTTGTATGAGAAATGCCATTCTCTGACTGGAGCATTAAATCTGCTAATGTCACAATGTTTCATAACTCTTGACGAGTATTAACCTTAAACACATCGCTTTGTCATTGCAACAGAATTGTTTGCATTTAATATTTACATGAGTGCTATAATATCTAAAAGCATAAATCAAGGCTAGATTAAATGCACAGAAGTATTGTGTTCTCATAACTACCTAAAAAACAAAGATAATGCATGTTGTCCATTGTTACAGAACTTGCTGTACTGGACACACCATTCATTCAAAGAAACCATTTAATGATCAACTGTGCCTCATTACAAGAAAAGAAGAGTCGAAGTAAATAGAATGATTCCAGACTAGATGGCAAAGGCCTCTAGCAGTTTTTGGTTGGCAGACTGGCAGATATTCCGCCACATATTTAAGTGTTTTCGTGCTGATTAATTGAAAAATATTGATTTTGTAGAAAACAAAATCAAAGCAAGCATGGTATGTTACATGCTTGCTGTCATTACTTGTTATTATTAAATGCACCTAGCCTATTTTCTGAAGTCTAATGTTTAAATTTTCTTAATCTGAAATACAAAATGTGACAATTTTGGTAGCTGTGTGTGTGTGTGTGTGTGTGTGTGTGTGTGTGTGTGTGTACACATAAATATACAACATATAATACATTTAAAAAACAACCGTCATAGCGTGCCTGTAGTATCAAGTACCAAAAATATTGCTCTATGCCAAAAAGTACTACTTATTCATCAAATACAAATTACAATGAGTAAATGCTACATTCAAGTGAGTGAATATGCATGGCACATAAGATGTAATTAACTTGATCCAGGCATTCCAGAATGATGATAGATTTTAATAAGTCAAAGAGTTACATGAAATGCACATCCAGTCACAAAAGGGAAATTGCTGGAAATGGTGTCATGAAATTGATTTCAGTGCATTGATGGGCAGAGTTGCAGCCATGCAAACTGAGGAAAAATGTGGCTGAATTTAATAATTTAGTCTGATACTACCAGTACATCACTGTACAAGATCCAGTAACACTTCTCACACAACCGCTGAATATTCTCCATAAAATGCATCATAAATGTTAAACCTACCGTATAATGAAAACATGAACTGTACAGTACAAAATAAATCATGTAGCTGTAATATTTAAAAGCATGTTTTTTTTTTTCAACCATTCATTTAAAACAGAAATTCCAAAACATGGACGCAGGTTCAAGGACAAGGAAGGCTAAAATAAACAACCGGGGGACTGACACGTTAGGGTCGAACAGGAGAGCTTATCACAGGGGACATGATTACTAGTTTTAGCACTGGAGTTTCCTGGCATCCAGGTTGCTATAGACGAAAACAAGTAGAACACACCAATTTATACACATCAGGAGGAAGGGGGCAGGTGGAACTAATCAATATGAATAACCCTGCTGGCCACCTGTGTGTCTCCAGGAGAGAGTGGTCACACTCACTCCTGCCACCCTCTCATTTTTATTAAGATTATTAAAGGAGATACATTCAATATGTTAAGTAATTAGCTCAATGGCTTTTGTTTAGAAGAATGTATAGCATTAGGTAACATTGCAAGCATTATGCCACAGTGTAGTTTTAAATTGTTCCCCTAGCTTTCTGATGATCCTTAACAAGGTTGCTTAAAGTGTTTTGTTTCTTCCTGTCTTTTGGCCTCTGCAGTCTCTGACCAAAATTACAGAATTAACACTATGGGCCCGTCCAATCACAGCAGGACTTCTCAGCCGTTAAACGGTAGATATATCAGTCAGGTTTTATTCAGTGCTGTGCACAGCTGTCACAGTGTGCTTCATGAACTATCATGTTAACTGTACTTTTTTCCTCAAAATAAGTCTGAGACAGTGGTGTTGTCTTATATTCTGGGTCTAGACAAACAAGGGAATAGATGGTGGCAAACACAATATTTTGTAACGAGTGTTTTGACTTACCGTAATATAGATTTGCCATAAGATTTCTTGCATGAGTATGTGTCACGCCAGATGCGTGACAGTTGGCAACCCTGGCAATACATGTCTTTAGCGTGTATCTCCGAGTGTCCTGTAAATTGTGGGATTGCCTGGCTGTGCTGCCGCTAGTATTAAATCAATAGTGGCTGATAATAAAGGTAGTAACATTCATTTTAAAAGAGCTGCCATATTATTTATTAATATGGATCAATCTCCCTCCGCAATACATTTTTTTACCCTCTTCATATGGATCTGCTGCATAGAAAACATTCTACGCCCTCAAGGGTTGGGCAGTTTGTAATATGTATTATCTAATCCCCCCCCCCCCAAAAAAAAATGCAAATTCATTTGTATTTCGGAATGTTTGCTGTTTAATACACTTATTGTAATCTGACTGCCTGTGGTTGCTGGTTAAATGGTTAAACTCCATATGTTTTTGTCCAATAAAATAATTTTTCTTTATAAAGGTGAGATTTGGCATTCCAAAAGTTCTTTCTAAAAATAGTTGCCAAAAAGTGAGAGGTTGTTTTATAATCAGGTTCGTCATTACAGTATTTACCAAAGGGGGCAAAAGGGACCAAAGATTTTAAATATTCCCTGATTTAAGCTGAAAATTTGGACATAGTGATGATGAAATGTATCGCCATTAACAGGAATGTTTGATCATACACATAAAATGCATTCATACAAACATACACACACATCGCTAATATATTATGTGCATATATAATGTCCCCAGTCACAATGAGTTCTAGGAATTCCAAGGCAGGAGACAGTCTGGATCAGATTCCAGTCCATCGCAGAGCACGTGCATACATAAATCATGAAAATACCCCCAGCAACTGCACCCCTGACCTCTCAAAAATATCAACATGCATAATCAAAATTGTCAAAACAATCGCCGACCACAATTTTAACAAGCCACAAAAGACACAAAAAAAACAACATTTCCGTCCATCAAGGTCATCACCAGTAGAACTTCAGTTGGCTGGACTCTCTGGTCACGAAACGCCAAAGGAAAAAAAATCATAAAAATGGAAGAACAAGTGTCATTGAACAAACAATGACAACAAAATCCAAAACACAGCAAATCACCCAGGCAATCATACCGCAGTTAATGCAAATGCATGTGATTATCAATAACTCGTCTTTGCCAAACATAAAAAATGATCCAACTCTCAGCTATGCTTTAAGTCATTGTAACTGACCCCTCTCCTCTTGCAGTCACACTTAAAAATAAAAAAAGCATTCAACCAAAAAACCTAAAAAAAAAAACCGTTTAAATTAAATATTGCGGACAGACTGTTCAAAATATGTGAGTAATTCAACTATAAAACAGCCACCCACATCATGGCTTCTCATTCCGCAATCACACCTACCGCTGACAGACCTGCTCGATCTTCTCTTCCTCATAGGTCAAAGCCACCTGGGGTTGAGCTCGGGAGTCCATAACTAAATTACCCATCCTTTCAGGCTTAGCCCAGGAGAGTCCTCCTTCATTTGACTATGAGTCTTCAGACACGGATTCATCGATGAATGGTCAGTATCTCCCTATATCTTAGCCCTCTTATATTTTCTGGAGGCCTTGGTCTGTTAAGCAGAGTCATTCATTGTCCTTGAATGCCATTTTCTCCATATGCCAGAGCCTCCTTGTGATTTGTAGCCAACACCCATACCAGGATACTATGGGCTGGGTCAGCTACAGAGATCTTCTCTACCACATCGTTGGCTCAGCAGGAGTCTCTACCGATCTTCAAAAGTGATCCCTGTTAAGATGTCATCTTCACCTCACTGCCCACCAGTGTGTCCTTTATATGACTATGGCAGGAAGTTTTGGGGTTAACACAGATAAAGCTGACAGCTCCCCTGTCCTGCTTCTAGTAAAAGGGTTTGCTTAAACCACCTGCCTCTGCAGAGTTTAGGTACAGGGGTTCCTGATGTCCTCATTGTCCAGCAACATGTTGAGATTTCCTTTCTAAAATATAACTGCAACCAACTTAAAAGGCTGAAAAGACAGAGCCATTGGTTCCAAACAATCGCTACATCCTACGCATTGGCCCCCCATTCTACAAAGGGCTGTCATGACTACGATACTCCCATTGTGCCTCTGTGGTCCATTCAACTGGATGTGCTCTGCATCTAGTGCTAAAAGGCCCATAAAGCCTGAGGATTGAGTCTATCACCTAATGAAAAACACCACCGTACCCCAGGTCCTGCTAGCAGAAGATGGGGCATCCTCGTTAATATGGTCTCCCAGTGTTCCACATCCCAGTGCTCCTGGCGTTCTGAGCCTCTTCGGGGTGAACTGAACTACAATTTGAAAATAAAAGAGTCTTCTTTGGCCTGCAGGCAGTGCAGACCAGATTCCCAAAGCCTTGTACCTTTTTAGAAGTAGCTACAAACCAGGACAACGAAAAATATTGAAGCAGCCACCTCCCATGACAGCTGTGGTCTATCTACCTGTTGATCATAAGATCATACCCTTCTACTGATTAAAATTCTAGCACAATAATACTCTACTAATAGTTCATCCCATAGGCCGTATAGTGATATTCATAATAAAGCGCAGAGATACTACCCCAGATCCCATGTAAGCTGTACACAGGATACCTCCAGCTCCCCCAGCCTCCGCCTGTTGGGGTGTTAATTGTGAACCTAATTATAGCTATAATGTCCCTACCAGCACCCGCTGAGATACAGAGGCTTTCATAAACAATGACAGCCAAAGCTTAAAATTTATAATGACTGAGCAGGATGTTGTCCTAAATAGCCAAAAAAAAATGGATATGTTCAAAGTTCATCCATCATGTGGTCCAATAAAGCACCATTTTCATCATGAGAGAGGCTATGTAAAATCTTCCTTCTTAGGTGGCTACCATTGGGTAAATATAACTTTATATTAGACAACCATAGTTTATTGTAATCTTGATACGATAATTCATTTTCTAGGAATATTGCAAAGGCAGCAAGTTTGTCTGCTTTGAAAACACAAATTTGCTGGCTTTTTATTGGCTAATTTATTAGTTGAGCGTGACAGTACAGGGTCACGGAAGGCCTGGAGGCTATTCCAGGAAATGCACAGCACAAGGTAGGAAAACACCCGGTATGGGATGCCACTCTGTCACAGGGCACACACACACACACACACACACACACGCACACACACAAATCAAAGAAAATCACCAGAGAAAGCTGGAGTTCCCAGAGGAATCCCGTGCCAGAATGGATGAACATGCAGACCAAACACACTCATTTTGGGAGTGGAATCCAATTCCCCAACCCGGGAGGTGTGAGGCTAAAGTGATGAGTCACTATAGCACCCTGTTATTAATTTTATTATTGTTGTTGTTATTTATTTTAAATTGTATTTATTATGTGGTATTTTTGTTTAGTCGACTGGATAATTCATGTTTGTTTCTTCATTTGTCTTTCTTTTGTTTTCATTTTTCCCCCCACCCAAGGTAAAGATAGGGTCGGCTGCTTTGGCTAGGAGACTAATGGAGCCATTTGCAACTCCCCCCCCCCTCCCCTTTTTATTTTGCACAGTTAGCTGTGGGCTTTTTATTATTATCAGTTTGTGTGAGCGTTTGTACGCAATCACAAAGCAGTGCTGAGTAAAGCTCTCCCCGAGTATGTAGAGCTCTTCATTACGGCAATCTTGGTGTCCAACTAGTATAATTGCTTCTAATTGCAGCCTTGTTGAGAACTGGGCCTCTTTTAGTTGAATCTTTAAATTGTACTAATTTTTATAATCTGAGGAGCGCCCTTACCCTCCTTGCCAGAGTGCATTTAAGGAGGTTTTGATTTGAGATTTGATTTTCTTTCTGAATGCCCCTCAATGAAAAATACTTGTGCATTCTATATAGTTACATGAATGAAATGTTATATTCTTGCATCTAAGTTTATATTGTGTCCTTGTTGTATGCCATATCTAGTTTTGGGAGTACAATTAAAATTTTTTGATGAATGGATTTCTGTACCTAAATCAGGAATCGCATATATAAATACAGGCAAGCTGCCATATTATCAGCTGCTGGGTTAGCTGTCCATGTGGGGCCTTGTCCCACCCATGCCACACAATCAGCAGCCACCATGCATAGCATATTAATGTAATCATTTAACGGGACCTTTTCTCATCGTGCATGCATCAGGGAAAAGATTGATCACATTACCACAGCATAAATATTTATGCGCATAATTTATTAGGTACATCTAGCAAGAATTGGGTAGGACCCACTTTTGCCTCCAGAACCGCTTCAAAGGCTGCCGATTTGTGGGCTTAGAGATGTCATTCTACACTCCATTGCTGTACAGAGCTGTTTTGTACTTGTGGCCTTCCTGTTAGCTTTAACGAGTCTGGCCATTATGCTCTAACCTCTCTCATTAACAGGATGCTTTCTGCCACAGAAATGCCAATGACTGGATGTTTTTTTTTTTTTTGTTCTTCACATCATTTTCTATAAACTCTAGAGACTTCAATGTGTGAAAACCCTAGGAGAGTGGCTGAGATGCTTTCTGGGATCCAGTTAGCACCACGTGGGGCACTAGCAATCATAATATGTTCAAAATCACAAGTGTCGTTGTTTTTCTGATGCTTAGTTGAACAGGAAGTGACCTTCTTGAATCCGCCTGCATGTCATAAGTGGCTAGCTTCTCTCGGGAAAGCTTTCTTCTGTCAAACAAATTACATATCATCTGAGGAAGAATTTATTGTTTTGTATGGGACAAGAAGTACATTTTGATTCAAAGGATTTTTTTCTAGGAGCTGCATACTGCAAACATGGTTCTGTTCTAAAGCATAGAAATATTCTTTTGGGATTAACACTTTTCTCTGATGTAAAAATGATGGGAAAAATCTGTTTTTAGATAAATATCCACATGATCTTGTATGCCTCTACTGAACTATACCGGGCTTCATGACATGAAGCAATTTTATTTTAGCAATAATAGTTTCTTGGTGTGGCACAGAGCTTGCATTATAACAAGTTCGAACCTTACTCAAAAACTAAGTCAAAAGTTAATGTGCTATTCAAACAATATACATTTTAAAATCACTAATTATCAAAAACCAACCTCTGTCCAGTGAAAATGCTAACCCTAAAATAGGGTGGATTAATTGCAAGGGCATACTTTGGGTTAAGCATTGGGGGGTTGAAGTCCCTACCTCTTTGAGGGGGCCCAAGAAGTTGTATTGGCTGATTTTGATTATGGGGGAGGTTATGACCCCCCCCCCCCCCATGCCGCCCATAATTCACGCCCATGCTTATGGTATTATTTAAATACCTTTCAATTTCTATTAATCTATATTTAATTTAATGTTC
Organism: Mormyrus iriodes; assembly: GCA_011763525.2. NCBI lineage: Eukaryota > Metazoa > Chordata > Actinopteri > Osteoglossiformes > Mormyridae > Mormyrus > Mormyrus iriodes. The sequence continues at coordinate 7,370,584 of JAAGVU020000049.1, forward strand.
ATGGCTAACTTTGCGGCGGCAGCACGGTGGTGCAGTGATTAGCACTGTCACGTCACACCTCTGACACCTGGGTTCAAGTCTCCGCCTGCGTTCCATGTGTGAAGTTTGCATGTTCTCCCTGGGTCGTCGTGGGGTTTCTTCAGGGTATTCCAGTCCCCCCCCACCACAGTCCAAAAACATGCTGAGGCTGATGGGTGTTGTAAAATTGCCCGTAGGTGTGCGTCTGTGAGTAAATGGTGTGTGAGTGTGCCCTGCAATGGGTTGGTGCCCCATCCTGGGTTGTTCCCTGCCTTGCACCTGCAGCCTCCGGGATAGGCTCTGGACCACCAACAACCCCAAATGGGATAAGCAGTTACAGAAAATGGATGGATGGGATAACTTTGCACCATTTGTATTATTAATCATTAGTTAGTATAATTTGTAGTAGTTGATTTTTGAGTTTACAGTGCCTATGATGGATATGGAAACAAAAATAACTGAAAGCAAAGAGAACTGTGCTTTCGTTCAACATTGCCTTTCTCAGTTTACGTAGGTTACCCTCATTCTATTCAACCTCTAGACTTGATTGCAGTTTAGTGATTTTTCTCAGGAAATATTGCTGTGACACAACAGTTGTTTGCCTTTCCAATCAATGAAAGGCTACTTTCACTTGTTTCTTTGTGTCTAGAGCGACTGTAGCAGTGAGGAATAGATTTAGCATTTTATGTCCATTGAGTATTCAGTGTGTAATTTTATCCTTAATTACTTTGCAACTGTGTAATTATACAAATCAAATACAATTTAATAGATTTTGGTGTCCTTTGAAAAGCAGATTGCAACACTCTGAATAATTGAATAAGAACTTTTACATGCAATCTTGCAAATAAATTGTGTCCTGTCAACAAATTGTAGCTGTCCGGCATATGAATAGCATATACCTTGTAGTCTTCTAAACAAATAATTTTCCTGATGAAAGTCACATGACAATTTTTAAGTTAAAAAAAATATATTATTATTTTTCAGTCCTTCCTTTACCATCTATGGGTAATTACTGAATTGCTAAATCAAGACTGATGTAGGAAATACACATATAACTGAATGCATCACACAGAAACCGGGGTACAAGGTTTTTCTGCCTTTTGCTTTGCATACAAACACTAAAAACAGGCACCCGGTGGATTGTAACTCTGGTCTTCTCTGCTCTCACCATTCCCTCTGCTGGCAGTACAGCTGACCCTCTTTTGTTGTCCGTTTACAGTGAAGAGAGCCAGCTGTGCCACATTCACACCGTCATCAAAAGGCTCTGACATAAATGCCGTGAATTGCAATATATCACCCTTAAAAACACTGAATAGTAAAATAATGTACATCTATTTCCTTGTGTTAATTTATACACTTGCATCCCAGTTGAGAAGCTTCTATCAGCTACTTACCAGCACCATATAATGAAAAAAAAAACTAGTCAATTTTAAGATAAAGGCAGTTTCAACTTATCACTTATGATTGGTGAGTTGAACCCTGTCCCAGTACCACCTCTACTTCATGCCCTGTCTCACTGTGAAAGGCTCCAGGATATACATATATGTGTGTAAAACATCAAATAAATAAGTCTATTCTGCCTACCTGGGGAGTATTTTAAACATAGTTCGTAAAATATTACGAAATTTTAAAAATCAATAATACAATGTGCTCCATAGAAGTCTTTCAGGGTGTCTGATCAGTACCGGCCACGCCCACCTTCACCCAAACAACCACACTTCCAGCAGTCACCTTACCTGAAGTATTACCAGCTGTGACACAGCACCAGAAATTAGACTCTGAATATAAACCTTGTGCCTGAACCTTAGAGAGCTTTTCTTATGCCTATCAGAGCCCTGTCTTATGCGATTGGCATTTCTGACCTCCTGGTCTTTCGATTCTTGCCTGTGTGTTTGCCTGGTTTCGGTTGCCTCACTGATTTCCTGTTCCTCCAACCTCCACTTTGGATTACAATTTCAGATTGTTTTGATTCTCTGCATTACTGGTTTTGACCCTGACTCTATCTGACTTCAATCTGAGCTTCCGAATTAAACATCCACACCTCCTGCACTTGGGTCCTCTCTGTCTGATCGCTACACAGAGTTTGTAATCAGTCATGCAAAGAGCACATTTATACGATTAAAATTGTTCTTATTCACAGCTCAAGGCTTTGACCTCTGACTAAAAAAGTCTGTTCCTTTTTATTTATGCATGTACAATTAAAAACATCCAGTCTAATAAGCAGCACTCTGGAGTTTCATTTGTTGACTATCCTTTTCAAGGTAAAGTCTGAATGGACCTGGAGATCCAGGGAATATGGAAAAATGTGAAGGCTGTGGATATGAAGGTCTTGGTTATATTACATGTTGTATTGCGTGTTTTGATCGCTCCACCTCCACTATTTTTGTTCATCGCATTTGCATAAATCCAGCAGAATGGCAGATTTCTGGTCTATAAAGGACGGACCACTTTAAAAGCCCTTGATGTTTTCACATCTGGCTCATGAGATGACCCCACTGAACGTTAACTGAGCTGCACTTCTTCTATAGCAGTTATCATTATTCATTCTTCCATCCATCTTCTAACCGCTTATCCTGGACCACCTTTCACCAAAGAGCCACCACAGGTTTGTAATGCACAATGCTAATGGTGTGCACATATTATTATTAAAGATTTATTTCCCCTCCCCTAAATGCATATGCCAAGAAATTTCAGCTCAACTGTAAATATTTGTTTTCAGAAGAAGGGATTTTGAGAACCCTTCCTTACTTTATATTAACCTAATCACCAAATGACCAGCTAGGTATGGGGATCAATGAAAGTAACAGTGACATCACCAGCTGGGCCACAACACTGGTAGGCGACCTTGTAGGTGATATGTATGGAGTGACAGGTCTGTGAGCGCCCTGTCGGCTGTCATCACCAGAATGTACACTATAGAGGGAACTTTGGTTTGGGACGTGTGACAAGGGAAAGATTCAGGCAATGCCGAAGTAGCAGGGGTTCCCCGGTGAGCCAGGAGATCCCAAGGGAGCATGATTAAGGATGAAGTCGCTGGAGCCACATCCACAGGGAAGCAGCGCTTCTGTGGTCTGGAGTATAGAGTCCAAACTATTGGACATTACCATTGTCCCTCGTTTAACTCCTTCTGGATGCTTAAATCTCCAAACGTCTCTGAAGAAGAATTTATTGATTTGTATGGGACAAGAAATGTGTTTTCTTTGAAAGGGTTTCTCCAGGAGCTGCATGAGGGAAACATGATTTCTGTCTAAAGCATTGAAATATTCGTCTGGTATTCCTCTGAGCCATGGTGGCACAATGGTTAGCATTGTTGCCTCACATCTCTAGGACCAGCATTCAAGTCTCTGTTATAGCGTTGTGGCTCCATATGTGTAATGTTCTCATGTTCTCCCTGTGTTGTTGTGTGGTTTCTTCCAGGTACTCTGTTCCCCCCCCCACCCCACCACCACAGTCCAAAAACATGCTGAGATGAACTGGAGATTCCAAATTCTGTGTGACTGTCTCTGCCTGGTGATGGGTTGCCAAATCATCCTGGGCCGTTCTGTGCTTTGTTCCCATAGGCTCTAGACCGCCCCCCAAACACACACGACTCTGAATAGTACATGCAGTTGTGGAAAATGGATGGAGGGATTTTCAGGAGCAAACCAATGAGGGAAAGCTGTTTTTAGATAAATATATACTAATATATTTAGCAGAAACCTTTTTTCTAAAGTGACGTTCAAATGGGAATCATTCATGTGATGTTCATGTGAAAATATGTGCTATTAACGAGTCGACTTGGCATAAGGGCAGCTACAGCTTCCAGAGAATTCCCAGCTTCAAGTGTAAGCGGTATTGGAGCAGGAGCTACACAACAGCTTACAACAAAGCAAGGACCTAATAAGGCTATTCAAGGACCAGAAGTGCAACAATGAGAGATTTCATGGAATGTAAAGAGCCATCAGGTTAGGAAAGGAATTCATGGAACAGATGGGTCTTCGGGGAATTTCTTGAAGGTGGAGAGGGGGGTCTGACGACCGGAAGTCCTTCAGTAGCTCATTCCATTACCAGGGAGCCACACAAAAAAGTGTTGGTTTGCTGTCCAAAGGGGTCACGTTGGGACATAGGTCCATATGTAAGCCAGCACTAATGACCTGAACTTGATGCATGAGCCAATATCGAGCCAGTGAAGACAGCTCCGTGGCATAATGTACTTTTATTATACTAATAATAGTTTGCCGTCTGGAGTATGGAGTCCAAAGTAAAGATATTTACCACTGTGCACAATTTATTTCCACCAGAATTTGTAAATCTCCACACCTCTCTGTCTCTGGAATTCAATGGCTAAAGTAAAGAGAAGGCTAATAAGAGGAGATCCTTTTTTATTTAGATTTTTTAGGCTTGAGTGTATCAATTTAAATCAGATATTTAAAAAAATTGCCTAGAACAATATTCTAAAATTAAACCTTCAGCAGAGTTTCCCTGGGTGAATTTATGAACAAAAATGGCAAAAGAGGTGTGAGCTATGATTAACTAATATCTTTAATGCACACTGAACCCCGCACTGACAGTGTGGGAGAATGATGCGACTGTGCCCCAATATTTATTAAATTCAGATCATGTGATATACAGTCTTTAGCAGGATAATGCCTGTGTGGGAATTCTGACTTCCCACAAACTTCCCTGAACGTCTTCTTTCCATATGCAATGTTACGTCATTTGCACGTCACAGTAAACAAATATAAAAAATAAAAAAACAAACCAATAAAGCTTATTCTGATTATAGAACAGAACCAGCGGCGCCGAACTGTCACCTCATCTTTATACACGAACAATGTCCAAATACAGCACCTACGATTGCCTAGTGACTCACAGACAACGTTGACGCTTTGCGCATTCGAGCTACCATTCCATGCGTCTCTCGTAAATCACAAATACCACATGGAGCTCTACTGTGTTCAGTGCATCCACTTCCATTTGCAGTAACAGTTTCTCCTGTGTGCATTGTGCTTGTACCCTATTTGATAGTGTATATAGGGTGTTATAAGCAGAGGTCTCTGGTTTACCCTTGATTACCACCCATGGAAACTATATAACCCTGTTCTCGTAAAGCATGTCTTTTATAGTCCTGGTATTTGTAGAGAGCCTAGGCTGGGCTCGGAGGTGTCTCACAAAACTGCTGATAGCTTTTATTGTGGTGAGCAGCCTGTCCCAGGTGGCAGAGTTATTGGTGGAAACTTGATCAGATGTAATTCTGTCCTTGAATGTTGAAGGTGGGCTTGCCTGCCTGTCTCTGGGCAGATACTGGTCCTCTGCTTCTTTCAAAGGCATGTCCTGTGGTCTCAGGCAAGGTTCACAAGGGTCAGGACCTGGTAGTTATCACAGAGCAGAGATAGACAGGTGGGGAGACCCAGAAGAAGAGGCGTTAAAAGATTTTTAAGGATGTATGTAAAGAAGTAAAATCCAGTTACCAGGCAGACCACACTGAGAGGGAGCAGTAAATGAAAATAAAGGGGCCAAAAATAAACTCCTTGCCTTGCAGCTTTTCAGAATTTACAGTTAAAAAAAAAAAGTGAAATCAGGAGAGGAAACAAATCTACTTTACGAGCAGTGAAAAGATAAATCAATTGCACGCAGTGGGTTTTGGATTTTGGATGATTTTTCGTTGCAAGGAGATTAAGGACCAACCTCACGGCCACCGATGGCTCAGTTAATAAAATCCAGCTGACCGTAATGGGACTCATTACTCTAAAAGTAGGTCTGCTGGATTCCAGATGAGACTGAGAGCTTAACTCATGCACCTGGTAAGATGTTTTTTTTTTTTCTTTTTTTGTTGCTTGTGGGTGCGGTTATTGCCTGAGTTTGTTTCGCCTTTTAAAAACGTTGTACCCGTTTGCGCCTGGATAGTGCCTCTCCTCAGAGCTGATGGCATGTCACAACAGTTTAGGAGCCTTGTCAGCACATCCTCCCTGCTATAAACAGTCAGCCGGATGACACTGCCCTTAAAAAACAATATATATATATATATGTTCAGCGGATACTTTCCTTAAACTTTAGTTCTCCATCCATCACTAAGGTCTTTTAAAGTGCTTGGATAGGACTATTTTTTGCACCATTGTCACTAATCCCTTGACCACCAGCATACTTGAGACTGTGACCTGTTAGATATCAGGGGTTTAAAAAAGATTAAAAATTGATGATGACCAAATTAAACTATAATACACCAATAACGACCCTACATTTATTAATCAATTCTGCTTTTTTATTCCATCTCAAAGCAGCCGATATTGATTAAATAAAGCCTATATTAGTCTTTATTTTAGCTGGTTGAATAAAAACCAAGAGGGGGAATTGTGTAAGGGTGACCTTGGCTAAAACAAAGTGAAATTGGCGATGGATGGCCCTTATCTGCATTCGGCACTGTTCCTGCAGACTGCCACTTCATCTTCAATCCGCATGGTTCCTCTCATTGATTGTATTGTCTGGTTGAGTGTCATAGTCCTCCAGGAATACCTAACACCTTAATGTTAGTGCAGCGTTTGTCCACCATTAACGTGCTAATGAGTGAGAGTGCGATGAGCAGCACCCAGAAGCAGAGACGCCAGTCGTTTGAACGTGTAGCTACAACTGGCGGAAATTAAGAAGCACTAAATTATAGAAATTAAGGAAATAAAATGCACCGCTGCCGGCGTGGAACAGCTAAAAAGGGAAATGTAGAACGGCTCCCGCTGTGCCTCATTTGGATGAAGAAACTCTCCAGCAATAGGACATCAAACCTATAAAGACATTTTGTTACTAAATATTGCATGTCTAATGAAAGCCATCCAGCTGCTGATGCAAAGCAGAAATGAAAACTGAAGTGAAGTTAATTGTCACCACAAGCAATATCCAAACACTGTATATCCATCCATCCATCTTCTAAGGGGACAGTTAGGGTGGCAGAGGGGCCTGGAGCCTATCCCAGGTAGCACAGGGCACAAAAGACTGAGATGCCAGTCCAGTGCAGCTTCGATATGTGCTCTGTCACCCACACACTAAGCAAAATGTGTAGTGGAATAAAACAAAGTACTAAGTCCTTAATCAGTAAATCCAACGGTGCCGGGACACAAAGGCCATATGAGAGTGGAGAGGTACCGAGGCGGGCACAGGTCCCGGAAGGCATACAAAACACAGGGCTGAAAACATGCTATGTGTTTTTAAGAATAAATCTAAACTAATAAAAGACATGACACTGTGTGAAAATTGGTCGGTAAATTGAAGTAATACTTATTTTATTTCTTATGTTGTTGTTATTTTTTTTCTGCTGGGTGCCGGAACGCAGACAGTGGTCCCGGAACATGGTCCAGCAGGACCCGGCACAAATTAAGCACTGGTGTTCCTCCAGGAACATGGTGCAACATATAAGACGGACGGTACACACAGTGTAATAAGATGTGACAAGCAACGCAGAGCAATAAATACATTCCATATAAATAAAGTAGATGCACAAAGAAAAAGGGGACAGTCATATATGGTGTGATACGCTGCTACATGCTTATTTTTATATCAAGTTATATGTAAACATGAGGTGCATATAGAATGTAAATAGTGGAATGTAAAATTAAATGTAAATATACAGCAGCATATCTGATATATGTAAACATGGAGGGCAGTAAAGTGCACTTAAAAAGGGGCGGGGTTCACGTTATATATATTAAACCTGTCTGGGAGGTTGGGGGGTTGGGTTTGCAGAGTCTGGTGGAACTGGTCCCGATGCTGCAGTATCTTTATCCTAACAGCAGGGGGCCCCTGTGGGTACAGCATTTGTGGTTATTGTCCTGAATGGAGGGAAGAGACACCCAGATGATGTTTTCACTATCCACCACAGGGACATGGAGACTGAGACATTACAGTTCGCAAACCGGACAGTGATACATACAGCTGGTCAGGAGATACTGTCTATGGTGCCCCTGTAAAGTGACAGTGAGGATGGGGGGGGGGGGGGAGCTCGCTCTCAGCTGTCTCCACTGGAAATGGAAGCAGTGTTGTACTCTCTTGGCTAGTGAGCTGGTGTTGAGGGACCAGGTGAGATCATCCCTAATGTGCACACCAAGAAACATGGTATTTCTGACAGTCGCTACAGCAGAACCGTTGATAGAGCGCAAAGAGCATTCAGTGTGGCATTTACTGACGTTGACAATCAACCAATCCCTGTTGCTAGTTTCATCCATATTTGGAGAAGGATCAACGCTTTACCGCTAGCCCGCCGGCATCAACATCCTGTCCGCCGGCTCATCGCTGATGATACCCACTGCTGTAGTATCTTCAGCAAACTCGATGATGTGGCTTGATGTGCATTCGGCGGTTCAATGTGACCAGCAGTGGACTGGGCTCGGTGTGACGAGGCTGGCGATGTCACAGGATTGTTCAGCACATCCCCGAGGGAATTCATCACTGATACAGGCGTACAGTGAGCCCCTGTAGTAGCTGAATGGCCTGAAATCCCTGCCACATGCACCATGAATCCCAAAATAAAAGCTGAAGTGTAAAGTGGAGCATAGACTATATTAGCCAAAGGCTAAAACTGAAATAGTTCATGAAAAAAGGCCTACAGAGTGGCTGAAAAACAAAATAACTAAACAAAAAAGGCGTGATTCTGAGTGTACAACTTCAGAGATTAGAAAGATTCCTAAACCTTCCAGAAGACTGTAACTAATGGCCTGGAAGTTTGGTAATTGATGCTTTCCTGCAGCTTGCCTTCAGCAGCTATGATATTTCCTCTCTTTATGTTCTCAGACGGGTCTCAGACATTGACATTCTTACTAGAAATTCTCTGAATTTGATAAGCTAATGATTTTTCCAAAGTCTGTAATATTATTCATACATTAACGGCGGGGTGTTTAAAACCGTATCTGTAATACGTTGAAAAACCTTTTTAAGAAGTATAGTGTACCTTTAAAGGCTGCCAGCTTCAGCACTGGTAACCATCAGGATCACCTATATGTGCTGAAAGATTTGGGCTTTGACATCACAGGTCTTCGTGTTGTTTAGATGGTGCCATTCTAAATGGTTCCTCGCAAGTTCCCTAGAGAGTCTCTGTCTGTCTGATTTCCTCATCAAGTTCCAGCAGTGATCGCTCAGACCCGGCCATCTCCTCTCTCTGCATTGGATCCCCTTTGGTGACATCACTTTTCAAACTTTATTACAACCACTATGTTGATACGTTTGGCTTCCTTTCATCCTTCTGATTTCTCCAGTTTCGCTCTGGATTTCCGTGATTTTTGATGGTCCGGAGTCCATTATCCAAAGAGAGATGGAAACATGGAAGTTCAAAATGGATGTCTACACTCTTCTATATAACAGAAATAGAAACATGTGGGCGATAGTTTTATATGTTGATGAATTTGAATTATGGTGATTATATACTTTTCCACAATGTCTAGCCAAACTCATTGCTGTATTTGCTAATTCCATTAAATAATGTTCATGATAAAGACGTGTTTTATGTCAGAAAATGTCTATAAGCAAACCCATAAAAAACAATATGTGGCAGCCTCCCATATAACATAAGCACATTTAATAAACACTATAGCAGATGCAGAAAAGGACGTACACGCCCCACCAGCTTACCCTTTTCATCTACATACCCAGTTCTAAATTCAGCTTCCCCAACAATATTCATGCCAGTCCTCTCCCACCCTGCACGGCCCATGCGATCCATTGGCTTCTGCTCTTGCTGTCTGTCAGAAATGCTGAGTAACTTCCCCCTTTCCGATGCAAAATGAAGAGCCGCCTTTTTCGATTCTGCCTTGGCACAAAAAAAAAAGAAAAATGAAGATGTGGCACTTTGCTGTTATGCACCTCAACACTAATACCTCATGTTACACAACTGCTTACTTATCCAAAATAGTGCTGCAGTTTGAGCATGTACTCTATCCCAGGAAGTACAGGGCACTATGCTGGTGACATCCCATATGAAATGCCTGAGATTCCAATACCTCAACACCATGATATCTGCAAATATGCTATTTTAATTAACATTAATGCTAGCAACATTTTTACATAAACAGCATCAGTTGTTGATAGTTGGTGATTTTAGCCATGTACACCTTAAAAGTGGCTGTCAAGTTAATAAAATGCCACATTTATTTTTAAGTGATTCAACAGAAACAAACTGGAAAAAAATGGACTGGAAAATATATTGTACGATGTTTAATTACACTGCGATAACTACTGAGATTGGATTTACAATTCAGTGATCAATGAGTCTATCCACAAATGAGTAGAAATATCCGAGAAGGATATTAACTGAATCCATAAGTTCAATTAAAGAGAACTTTGTATTTTTCTGTAGGAAAAAACAATTTAATTTGTAAAAAGTTCTAACAAATAATAAGAGCGACATGAAAGGTTCTTTTCACCACAAACTACATAGAAGCAACACGAATCAGAGGACAGCTCTGTGTAACATTATCATTAAGCACCACAATGTTTGTTTTATGTTAGATTAAACATGTCCAAGCTACGCATTGCTGTGATTCATTTCCTTTTATGTGAATGGAGGAATTACAAAAGTCGCTTTGAGAGAGAAGATCTCGTTCGTTTGTTATAAGTCACATTAATTGCAAAAAATTCTATTAAAAAACACTGACCCCACTCAATTTTTTTCATTGAACAGTGATGAGTGTTGCTTCTATGGAAACCTTAGTGAAAACCTTCATCTGCAACATGGGTGTGTATCATATGTGTTTTAATATCGCAAAACATTCCCTTGCCTACTGTAAGATGATTTTTTCCACCTTTATATGCAGTATTTATATGATGGCAGATATTTCAGGGTCTGTGCTTAGGTGTATTACTCAGTACCTTTGAAATGATTAGTTTGTTATACCTTAATAATAAAAAGTATAATAAAATAATAAAGAGGCTTATTCAATCCAAATGAATGTCTCTGGGTAATAGGGTGGGATGATGGCACAGTGAGTTATTGTGCTTTAATTTGGTCCGTTCTCCCATTCTTTTCTGCACATTTTTATACTACAGCAATATTTTCCAACCCAGACCCACAGACTGTCTATGTTTCTGTGGGAGCTGGGAGGAAGCAAAAATATGGGCTGTTTGGCGGAGAGCTGGGAGGGAGCAAAAACGTGAACCGACAGGGGGTCCCCGAGGACCGGGCTAGGAAACACTGTATACAGGATTTCTCTCCAAGAGCCAAAGACAAGCTGTTTAGGAAGATCAGGGACTCTGAACTACCCCTAGTACTGCTGCATATGTATCAGTGACCTGTGTTGCTGTGATATGTCATCTATGCTGTGTTCTGCTGCTTGGGCATCAGTTTCAGGTTACGGTGACTCTCGTGAGTTTTATTTTTTTCTAAAAAGAGGCAGAGACAATATTCCATTCATTTTTTAGTAACGTCGTTATTCACGTTTTTTTTTTTTTTCATAAAAGCTTTATTTCTGTAAGACTAATATTTCATTTGACATTTTTTATTCAATATTTTAAATCATAATTCTCCAAACGATTGTTCAAAGCCTCCTTGTAGAATAATTAATCAATAGGAGATACTCATATGATTAGTTATGCATGGGTATGAAAATAAATTGTAAAGTAGTCCAGTTTCAGTCTTCCAGTTTCAGTCTTCTAGTCTCAGTCAGGATGCGATGAGTTTTGGAGGTAGCTGCAGCGGAGGAATATTATTTCCGAGATCTTTTTTGTCTCTTCGTTGATTGTGCATACTAATTACTACTAATTACTAATCCTTACACTAAGGATAAGCTTATGAGAGACAGGAAAAGATGGTGGACAGAGTCTATCCCGGAAACTATCAGCGCCAGGCAGGGAACAACTCAGGATGAGGCATCACCGTAACAAGCAGAAATTAAAAAATACAGCATAGTTGTTAATCCATTTTAGAAAAAGATGCCTGATTTCACACCTTCAGTCATTTTTGAATCCCAACTCAATTACACTAATAGTGTATAAAGGTTCCTAACACTGTCATCTTTCACACATATAAACGAGGCAGGTAAATAACTTTCATCCTCCACATTAATATCTTAACTAACTACCTTCAAGTTTCCACGATATTGATCTTTAACTGCTTGGCATCATTCAGCTGAAGCACTGACCTTGTCTTCTTACAGTAATTAATTAAAATTTCACACAACAGTGACGTGATGAATTGCTGCTGTTTGCTGTTATTCCTGTGGTAATCACACTGCTCACTCCCTCCTGGGTATTCTTCCAGCGCTCCTGTCCGGCAGGTTTGTTGTCATATCAGCACTAAAACTATTCAGCGACTAGAACCAAACTCACTTCATTAAAATCACTCTTTTCCAATTTCTTAGTATTCATACAGTATATACAGCTGTGGGGAAAAAAATTGTTTCACGCATTTCTTAATTTATGGGTGTACATCTGTGAATAATATGTTTTTTTTTTTGCAAACTGCAGCCTGGTTCTTCCCTGCTTCTCATTAATGAAATTTCTTCCTTGCTTTATAGGACTTCAGTCCTTCTTCTATGAGCCTGATATGAACTGTCCTAGCTGTGCACTTCACACCTGCACTTAATGTTTCCCATTCCTTTTGAAGGTCATTTGATGTCATCCTACGATTCATGAGAAACTGTCGGATAAGTTAATGGTCATCTCTGGCATTAGAAAGTCACTTCCACCCTCTACCTGGCTGGTTTCTGGTCGTTCTCAGTGTCTCCTACTTCACCTTATTCTTGTGCACTGCTGTCTTAGAAACTTTGAATCTGGAAGCAGCCTGCCACTCAGCGTAGCCTTTTACCAGCAGAACCAGGATTAAACCGAAATGTAAAAATGCAGATTTGTTTAAAAATATAGAGTGGTCTTTTAAATTTTTCCGTGGCTGTATTTTTCTATGTGATCATGTACAGCTGGGATAGGCTCCGGACCCTCCGCGACCCTGAATGGGACAAGCGGTTAAGGAAAACTGATGGATGGATGGATGGATGGATGGATGGATAATGTACAGGTTTTCAGATTAAGAAAAAAGTCAAAATGGTATTGTTTTTTTTATTTTTTGGAAATTGATTTCTGATACCAAGGTGCCTCAACACCGATTCTTCAGCGACAGCGATATCTGCAAAGATGCTGTTTTTTATTCAAGAACTCTGATAACGCAACTGTGCACCAGTTATCAATGGGTAACAGGATCTTACCAGTTATTCCAAATTTCAAAAGCCAGTATTTGATTGACCATGACTGAGAAGACTGAGAGTCTTGACATTAACCCCAGGAACACTGTGTCTGGAATAATGTGTATTCTCATAAAGGGAAGGTAATTTCGTACTGCATAATTACCACACATCATTTAACTAAGTCTAAGTAATACAACAATGAAATCCCTTGATTTTTAACAGGTAAATAATATTCTGTGTTCACGCTGTGCCTGAAATGTGTCCCTGAATGTTACAGTTTTTTAGCAGGAACCTTAAAGGCTAAGTTCAACACTCACGCCTTTACAAATACAAAGATGTGGCTTTTTTTTCTGAGCAATGCAAATTTTTTTTTCTGATTGTTGCCCTACTACTGAATTAGGCTGACCAAAATACCCCCTATGCCTGAAGGCAGTCTGTGTGCTCCTTTTTATTTTGCCAAGATGGTAGTCCTCGTAACACTGCACAGGTCACGCAGAGCGGTTCAGCTCGCACCGATTTGGCAAAACGGCCCGCTTCTTAACTGCTGGCAACTGGCAACCCCGCAGGTGCCCGACAGATCAGCGGGAACTGTTTATGTGGCGGCCAGCTGGGATATTGTCTTAGACCCATCCTTCCACGGCAGAACGATGCCAATCATATTCTGCCATGGATGAACTCCCAGCCACGATCGATGGACACAATAGATCAGAACTTGAACTGTGCACTGTTGAATTCAAAGAGCGCTCGGGAAGAGTGCCTTACAGTGGCAATGTACCCGAGACACCATTTAAAATGTGAATATTAAGCAGTAGAAAGCTTACAACTGTAAAAGCATTCACGCCTGAAGCCACTATGGGCCAGACTTTTTTTTTAGTTTCTTCCTTGTGTAAGAAAATGATCAGATAAAATGGCTTTGGGAATGCAGTCGGGGGTCAGGCTCAGTGGGAAGACCTGTGTGTGGCCTCACACCTCCAGGGTTGTGGGCTATGAATCCTGCTCCTGTTCTGTGTGTGTGGAGCTTGTGTATTCTATATACTTGCTCTGGCCTTCCTCTCACAGGCCGGGTTAAGTAGCACCTCTCTGTTTTATAACAGACTGGCATCCCAACAGGGGCGTACCCCTATCCTGTGTCCTCTGCTGCCTGGGATAGGCTCCAACTCACCTCCGGATGACGACGACTGGGATAAGATGTCGGAAGATGGACGGAGCTATAGTTGGCAAAATTATATTTGTGTTTACAAGCATTTAATATGAGAAATAGTTTGACATGTCTACCTTCTGTGTGTGCTTTTAATAAACATCGGCATCCTTTAAATGTTAACCCCAAGTCTTAATGGTATTCTGCTCTCATTGTTTGCAAGCCTTGTTTTCTTGCCTTGACAAACATGTGCAGGTCACTGATTCAGCGTGAGAAATTTAACAGACAAAAGCAAACGGCAATATATCAGTATTCATTGGATTTATTCATTCAATCAAAGCCACACCATCTGGTTGATAGTCCTACTTCGAAAACTGTGGCATTCAGATACATAAAACATACTTGAAAACGTCAATCGTCTTTTTTTTTGTTGATGTGAATAAAGAGTGTTTTTAAGCGCACCAGTCTCACAGACACTACTCTGATGTTCTGCCACGGCCTCGGCATAACTCTGTATAAATAAGCAAAACGAGGCAGGGAGTCGGTACACGTCCTAGAAGACAATGGCCAAGGATAGCGAAACCAGTGCACGGGTATGAAACGCCTACCGCGAAATGGAGCTGTATGAGATCTCCATCTAAATACTTCATGCTTATTAACACCAGCAAAGGACTGACTGTTGGTATAATACATCCTGAATTCTGCACCTTCACTTTTCATTTGCAGGCTTCTCACCTCTGCAGATTTGAATGTGGTTCACTGTGTGGTCTGCTGAGATCACCATGATTTTCCAGTGACCTGCAGAAAAGAAAAATAAAAAAGAATAGTATAGTGGAAAAAATGATATAATGTGTTACTGTATAAAATCCTGCTACAGACATCACAAACAGCGAAGTAAAGTAGCTTTATCAACTGTCGCCAGATTTTTTGAATGCAAATATGCTGATCGTGGTAAGTTGCAAAGGGGTGATTTCAGGTCATCATGAAAACACGTAGGTGACCCTCAACACCTGCTTGTTGACATACCATTTGTTTGTCAAACGCAGTTTCCAGCCGAGTCCAGAAGCTTCCACTGATTTTCCTCTGTGGGTTTATTTGCGTATTTCATTTCCCTAACAGCCAGGATTCCCTGTCACATCAGAGACTGGACTCTTTCTCCATCCCATGTGAGTGAGAAAGCCCACCATCCCCTCACCCTGAGCAGCTAACCAGCAGTCTGGCCTCCACCTGCGTGTGAACAGGCAGCCTTGTCGCATGGGCCCGATGAAGCCGTCACGTCATTTGACGCATTCACTCCTTCACAACAAGCATTTCTGCGTAGCTCACTCCACTGTGCAGACTGCCTGGAGGAAGGCTGGACCGTTCCTTTGGCTGTCTGACAGATGTGGCCTTGCTCGCGAGTGGACCACTCAATCAGTTTGCTTATCCCAGACAGATGCCAGTTCACTAATCATGTGAAGAGGGTGTGGCTACTTCAATCCTTGTAACAAAGCCCTCACCATAAATCAACTAGAATGGCAAACTCAGTAGCATGGAAGATATTCCTCACCCACTTTTCATGTAGAGACAGACTCTGTATGAAGGCAGTATCAGATGTGGAAAAAATACCAGATGGAAAATCCAACCTACAACATATATTATACATATAACATACAACTTATATGTAACATATACAGGAGCATGTATACTTGTATGTTTGTGTTTATAAACATGGACACATTATATGTTTACATCCCTGTTAAGTCTGATAACCAGTTCCGAATTAGAATTCAGTATGATTTTATTCTAATAGTGCTGGTGTTGTATTACAAGCCGATTAGCATCCCATTAAAAAATTACTTTCTCGGAGCAGTAGATACTGATTTCAGGTGGATAACCGCCCCACCCTGTTTTATCACAAGAACATATTTCATATCTTTTTATTGAATATTTGTACTTTTTCAGCTCGCTAGGGGGAGCTCTTGCACTCTTTGAATACCCATAAAGGAGTTTTCCAACTGTTTATGTTATTTGAGAGAATGCGCCCACATAGATGTGTCCTCTAGTATAATAATAATTTCTATAACACAGTCGTAATATGGCATGACAAAATATTTTGATTTTAAAACAAGAAATGTTTTAAAACTCTAAGTCAAGAAAATGTTAAATAAAAGTACCTTCCTCGATAATGAATTTAAAAAGTAATGCATACATTATTATATGTTTGTATTGTAATATCCTATTTGTAAGCAGCTGAATATTCTGGCTTTTCCCTTAGTCAAACATACATATATAGCGACTTATTGGTGTTTCTAAATTAAATTGACCTCTATTATGTGAATATGCGCCGGACTTTATATTGTTCTAATGCAATGGGATTCCCACAGTGCCACCCTGACTAACAGTTAATTTTGGAAAACGGTGGTGTATGACTCGTCCATTTACTCTAAAAGCAGCTCTTTCAAATTCGCTTTAACCTCGGATCCGCTCTGACCTCTCACCTCCACTCCAGCTCAAGAAAGGGATTTAAACATGTTACATTTAATTGATCCTACTTATTTTTGCATAAATAACGTGTCAAAAAGCCTTTCGCTGTTCATCACTTGCGGACTGGCAAGTTAAGCGGCGAAGTGTGCTTATATTGGCCGCTAGAGGGCATGTGTACCATTTGATTGCAAAGGATGCTATAACAGTACAGTATATTATAATAACGTTTATTACCTAAGCATTGCAGAATAGGGAAATTAAATGCGATGGTTTATTTAAAAAATAATCATATCCTGTATAAATATTTAGGATACTACTGACTACAGTTTTTTTCCACGCGAAATAGTTTCACAAACAATTTTTGCCTCCGTGAGAAGAAGGTTCTCCCAAGTTGAAGTTTTACGAATCTGAGTTCGGTAGCCTTAATAATATACCACGAATGGATATATAATTTTTCCTTACGGAACAGTAGAACGAACACTAGGAGGGTACCAATTTCTGACTGTGTTAGGGAGCCATAACTAAATATTGCTGTCCAAAATATACATATTTAACCCTCTGGATGTTCCTCATCAGCTACGCGGCCCACGCCTTACAAAGAAGAGGGAAATATTTTATTTTATAGTCATTTTTACATGTTTTGGACGGTGCAAATCTCGACTACGCGTGGGATGCTGTCTATGCGTCTAATGCAGGCAGTCGGTACGCTGGGGAATTTATTCATTTCCAATAAACAGACATGACGAAGTAATGTTAGCAATTTTAAAACCTAAACAGGTGGCATCCATCCATTTATCAATAGGCAGATTTTTCACTGAATCGGGCTTTGAACATCGAATATGATTTTTATGACTTATAATATATAATCTATAATATGAATTGCTTAATTACTTCCTTGATGCACAGTACTTTACCCTGCTGTTGGCTCGTCTTTTCTCTACGCTGCCGGAGTTTTCCTGCTAACTGTTTCATCAGACGTATAAATCAATTAATTTTACTCTACAGAAAAAGAAAACCGAACATGGTTCTTTTTAAGACCCGTGACTGGACCGAGTTGGCGTTTTAATTCACCAATGGCATGCGACCTCTGTGGGTGTTTGTGATTGCTATTGGCTGGTAGGAGGGGCGCCGGATTAAAAAAAAAGAAAAGAAAAGTCGGGGACTTGGCGTTCAGAAGTCTGCCAGAGAGATCACAGTATCTGTGGCTGGGATAGGGAGGCTGCACGGGAGAAAGTACCATTAATCCAGTTTGCCTGCATCATTTCATGTTACAATGTATCAGATCCATCACCTTGCGTGAGTTGCGGACGTACACTACATGTATTCCCCGAATCGTTATCTTTGCGTGTATCTGGTTTTATTTTATACTATTTTTTAAGGGATAAGTGTGTCCGCTTCTGTATTACGATCGCTTTGATATCAAAGCCTCCAGAACTCAGTACACCAAAATAACTGCTGACGATCCCAATGGCTGGTATCGATATCCAGAAAACGGGATGGTTTTCGGCTGACAAGACCAAAAGATGGAGCGCCTGTGATTCGGGAAATCGTGCTCTTTTGGGGTTTTTTACAGACTGAGGTGATGGGAAATTCTTAATCAAGTTAGAAGGAAGAAACTACAAGTGCACTTCTGTTTTTTTGGAGATGATTGTGTTATTGATATTTTTCTTTATCGTGGATGGAGTGGTTTCCCAGCTTCACTATTCTGTTCCGGAGGAGCAAGATCATGGGACGTTTGTGGGGAATATCGCGGAGGATTTGGGCTTGGACATAACAAAACTTTCATCCCGCAAATTCCAGATCGTGCCCAGTTCGAGGACTCCGTACTTGGAAGTGAATTTGGAAAACGGAGCGCTCTTTGTAAATGAGAAAATCGACCGGGAGCAGATCTGCAAGCAAAGTGCAACCTGCCTGCTGCACTTGGAGGTGTTTTTAGAAAACCCGTTGGAGCTTTTCCGTGTGGAGATCGAAATAATGGATATCAATGACAATCCGCCCAGCTTCCCAGAAACAGACATTACGGTTGAAATCACGGAAAGTGCCACCCCGGGGACGCGCTTTCCCGTGGAGAGCGCTTTCGATCCGGACGTGGGCACCAACTCGCTCCGCTCTTACGACATGACCACCAACAACTATTTTTACCTAGACGTGCAGACACAAGGGGACGGCAACAAATTTGCGGAGCTCGTTCTGGAGAAGCCACTGGATCGGGAGCAGCAGGCGGTGCACAGGTACGTGCTGACGGCGGTGGACGGTGGTCTGCCCCAGAGGACCGGCACCGCGCTGCTCCTGGTCAAAGTCTTGGACTCCAACGATAACGTCCCGGCCTTTGATCAGTCCGTGTATTCGGTCAGCATGCCCGAAAATGCACCGGTGGGCACGCTAGTTATCCAGTTAAACGCCACAGACCTGGATGAAGGGACGAACGGGGAGATCGTATATTCTTTCAGCAGTCACAATTCAGCCAGGGTGAGGGAACTCTTTAATATAGACCCCCGGACTGGAAGAATCGAGGTAATCGGGCAGGTCGATTACGAGGAGAGCAATACGCATCAGATCTACGTGCAAGGGAAAGACCTCGGACCGAACGCCGTGCCCGCCCATTGCAAAGTGCTGGTCAAGCTGACAGATGTGAATGATAACGCCCCGGAGATTAGTTTCAGCACCGTGACCGAGTCGGTGAGCGAGCAAGCGGCCCCGGGCACAGTGATCGCCCTGCTCAGCGTCACTGACAGGGACTCCGGGGAAAACGGTCAGGTGCACTGCGAGATCCTCGGCGAGGTCCCGTTCAAGCTCAAGTCATCGTTCAAAAACTATTACACGATAGTCACAGACGGACCCCTGGACCGGGAAAACGTCGACTCGTACACCATCACAATCGTGGCGAAGGATAAGGGTGTCCCGTCACTTGCCACCAGCAAGTCCATTAAAGTGCAGGTCTCGGATGAAAACGATAATGCCCCAAGGTTCCTGCAGCCTATTTACGATGTGTATGTTACGGAAAATAATGTACCGGGGGCTTACATTTATGCTGTAAGCGCCGTAGACCCTGATATCGGACAAAATGCATATATATCATACTCCATATTGGAGTGCGACATCCAGGGTATGTCCGTCTTCACGTACGTGTCAATCAATTCGGAAAACGGCTATCTTTATGCTTTGAGGTCTTTTGATTACGAGCAGTTAAAAGACTTCAGCTTCATGGTACAGGCGCAGGACTCCGGCACCCCGGAGCTGACGTCCAACGCCACCGTCAATGTTATAATAGTGGACCAGAATGATAACGCCCCGTCTGTGATTGCCCCGGTGGGCAAAAACGGCACGGCTAAAGAGCATCTGCCCCGGTCCGCAGAGCCGGGATTCTTGGTGACCCGCATCGTGGCCATGGATGCAGACGATGGCGAAAACGCACGCCTGTCCTACAGCATCCTGAAGGGGAATGAACTGGGGATGTTCCGCATGGATTGGAGAACCGGAGAACTAAGGACCGCCAGGAGGGTATCCGGTAAAAGGGACCCGAACCACCCTTACAACTTGTTGATCGAAGTGAGGGACCACGGGCAGCCGCCCCTCTCATCTACAGCCAGTGTTATTATAACCTTAGTTGACAGTATAGTGGAGGGTCACAGCGGGGAGCGGGGTTCTTCCAAAGCCAAGGAAAATTCCCTTGATTTGACCCTGATCCTTATAATCGCGCTGGGATCAGTGTCCTTTATCTTCCTGCTGGCAATGATCGTGCTGGCCATCAGGTGTCAGAAGGACAAGAAGATGAGCCTCCACACGTGTCTGAACAGCGAGTGCTGCCTGTGTTGCAGGACCTGCTGTAGCAGGCAGGCGAGGGGCAGGAAGAAAAAGCTTAGCAAGTCAGATATAATGCTGGTGCAGAGCACTAATGTCACCAGCACCGCGCAGGTCCCGGTCGAAGAATCCGGGAGCTTCAATTCCCACCATCAAAACCAGAACTATTGCTACCAGGTATGTCTTACACCGGAATCTGCCAAAACTGATCTTATGTTCTTAAAGCCCCGTAGTCCCGCTAGGAGCGCAGACACTGAACACAATCCCTGTGGAGCCATAGTCACAGGTTATACAGACCAGCAACCTGACATCATATCTAACGGCAGCATTTTATCCAACGAGGTAAGAATACTTGAATATATCGCTCCCTACGTGTATGCGCTATAGAAATGGCAACACTGCACTAAATTAAAATTATTCATTGACATCTCTTTATACATATAAAATAGTAGTACACTAAGCTTTGTGGAGCAGTACCCTTTGCTTTTATTTGTATGTAGTTTTCTCTTGAAATTCTCCATTAAATCTGCAATGTGAGTGTGAGAATGTTATAATGTAAATTTGACATTTTAACTTTCTCTTGCCGGTGGTCATTTATGTGCCATGTGGGGGCGGGGGCTTATGAAGAAAAATAAAGTGTAAAGGGGTTCGATCAAATTGTATGTCCAGGATGTTCACCACTGAAGCTGTGAATTAAGCATGCCCGGCACGGCCCAGCAGAGAAACATCAGAACAAAGCTTCGTCTATAACGGAAGCCTTTGACTGAATTATCCCAGGACCAGGGCGTCTTTAACCCGCATCAAGTCTGCGATTGAGATTGAGAGACTGATGCTAACATTTACTTTGCAATACTTTATGATTAGCAATTAAGCTTGGCATGTGACTTTTTGTATCGCGTTGTGTTTGAAACAATATTAATGACACTGCATTGTGAGTTTTGTGATAAGCCTTATCGATTGTGTTTGTTTTAGACAAAACAGAGAGCTGAACTCAGTTACCTTGTTGACAGACCTCGGCGTGTAAACAGGTAAGGGGCTTCAGTACTAGCCTCTGGCCGACGATCGCGCATTAATTAGGGCATAACCAGAAGCTGGCAAAGGCGCACCAGCACTGCACTTTACCCAAATACCCACACTTAACATGCGAGTGGATCCGTGCCAAGTGCAACACCTTTAGCGACCATCTGATGGCGGAATAATGTTTTGTGAGGAAAAGTGTCCTCTCCCCCTTTGCAGCTCGGCTTTCCAGGAAGCAGATATTGTAAGCTCAAAAGACAGTGGACACGGGGATAGTGAACAGGGGGACAGTGATCACGACGCCACCAATCGAGGACATTCGTCCGGTAGGTAACGCTTTATCACAGTAACCGGCCACTGGCATTTAAGAACGTCAGCGCTGTCTTTGTGTTGTGATTATGAATAATAATAATAATAATAATAATAATAATAATAATAATAATAAAAACTCCTGTTATAATTAACTTAGGTTGGCAGTCCTTTACTGCCAGTGAAATTTCGGAAAGGTGCTTAAATGGAGCCGCGGCGCTCTCTCTTTTTCGCCGGAGTGTGGTGCTGAAGGGACAGCCCTTTGCCTGCGGAGCTCAAGCAACACATTAGCTACACAACCACGCTGAGAGGATAGTTAAGGACTGATTTTGCATAAACGGTGTCTGAATTTTACATATTTAAATTGTGGTATTGCCTTTAAAGAAAATTATTTTTAGGACGTCGCTATAGCAATATTAAAATTTATTATTACATTATACCTCTGATTTAGTAGCGATTTGTGTGTAGTGTTTTGTATATGTTTGTCATTATTATTATTATTATTATTATTATTATTTTTATTTTTATTATTATTTCAATATGCATTTTCCTCGAGTCTGTCTCTGTTAAAATTTTAATTTCATTACCTAAAAATATTGTGGGGTTCATGAATACTCTCTCTCACACACACACACACACACACACACACACACACACACACACACACACACACACAAAGCATATATATTGAGATTATAGAACCCAATACACCCTCATCTGCTTGATTCAGACTGACATAAATATTAAATAATTATTTTCGATATAAATTTAAAATGATTATTAATCCAATCATGCATCTATCCATCCATACTCCAATTGCTTTTCCTGGACAGGGTTCCAAGAGAAAACAATTAAATTAGTAATGCTTTAATATTTTATTAATGGGTTTTATGTGTCAAACGTATGTTTATATGTTAGATTTCTGTGCAGGAAATGTAGTGTGTAGGTGTGATTAATAGGGTTGTGTTGGAGACATGTTTAACATAATCAATACAAAATCACTGCGCAGTTGTTGAAAAAGCTCATGCATTCTGAGCCGTCCTCGTTTTTTTCTTTTAATCAACACATTCCAAATAAGTCACCTCCTTCATTCAACTTTTAGTATGTTGTTTCTACTTATGTCCTTTTACATTCTCTGTATGTCAGCTTGACCCTGTTTAACATTCACAGAGCCTCCTGCTTATAGACAGAACTGTGATGGAAATTGCACCTTTATGAAAAATGAAAATCCACAGTTTATACAGAACAGCTTTAATGATTTGGCTGGTTCCTGTGCTGTGACACAAATCCCACTCTCTTTCACCAAATAATATGTCCTTTATTCATTTATACATTTATTACGTTATTTGTTTGTTGTTATTTATTCTTAAATGTGCCTGATCATGTGTGTCTCCCTGAAATCCAGCACACCAATGGGGGCTTGATGTGAAGAATGCTAGCTCCCAGCAGCGCCTGCAGTCTGTCTGCGCTTCACGTTAGCACTCCGTTACAGCTCAGTGACCAGTAATTCATTTCCAGACCTTTGCATACCAATTATCAAATGAAGGCTATTGTCAAGGCCCAGGTTTTTAATACTCGGATTCAGTTCCAAATTCAAAAACAAAGATGCCATTTTCAGGATAATCCCTGTTGTTAAACATTGCCTTCTCTTGAACCCTCACTTAAGTCCAGCGATATACCTGTTGATATTAGTGCTGAGATGGGACCTGAACTAAGAAACCAAGGAAAAAAAAGGCTAAAAAATATAAATCGTAGCATGTGAGTTTCTGTAAGATTCAGCTTCAGCTCGTTCTGCTTACACTTTACAGTCGTCTTTCAGCAAAACAGCTTTCAGTGTGCAAAAGCGGCTTTCAGTGCGCAGTTCGCATCTAAAGAAACCGCAGGAAATCGACCCAGTTCATTTCAAACATGACATGTTTTGAATAAACTGCTATACGATTGTGTCATTTGCTGTACTTATTCGCCAAGCACGATCATAGACTGTGTGCTGGTTTTCTTGATGGAAACGGTGCCGAAAGCTTTGGCTTGATTATATCCTATATTATTGGATCTTAGAAATTGAATAACACTTCGGTACAGTTAATAGCTCTGACCTTCGTTATTCTAAAGCTACATCTACGGCTCTGGCTCTAACCCAGTTATTTCCTCTTGGACGAAATAAAAGGGTCCCTGATATTCTGGTTTTAAAACCTTCTCCTAGTTCAGCCTAGGTCTTCAGTCAACTTGATTCTGTTGCCGTTGGCGTTGTTTCTCCCTGCTCACATCCTCTCACTACTGCCCTTTAAACAGCCTCATTTTCCCCTCCTTCATTTTTTCTGGGAATAATGTTTTGATTAATTTTACATTTCCTATCTTGCTTTTAACCTCCGAATGTATTATTCAGGAGTTTTAATCTGCTGGGTATCAAATAAAATACAAGCAGTGCCAGTTTTCTATACGTACACGGACGCCACACCTATAATTAATACTTATGAACCGCGCTGTTGTCTACATGACCCTGTAACCGAGCGGTGTGGATTTCAGATGATTTAACAAAAGGTGTCGTCGTGCTCCTGGAGGCTGGGCAGATTTGTGCATATGCTGTTGTTTCTGAGTCTGCTGCCTAAAGTAGCAGGGGAGTGCACAGAAACAGCTGATTTTTTAAAACTTGATAGGCTACCTTAAATAAATTATAAAAAAAAACGAACGAAAACTCTGTAACATTCTTTTCAGAACGCCAGACTACATATATGCCGTGCGGATATTTTAGGACTGTTGCCAAGAGCAGGTGACCTCAGTAGTATCTGAGCCTTGTCCATTTTCACCGTGTGCTTTCTTTAATACTGCACTCCTTTTTTTTTTTTATAACTAATTAGGTCACCCATTTTTTTTTGGGCACACATGGTATTTCAAACTCTCATTCTCTCAGAAAGTTGTAAGAAAAGTGATGAAATATATTCCAACTTACGGAATAATTAGGATTTCACTGTGATAACACGTGCTTCAGAAATTCAAATTAGTGAAACGCTTAATGTGTTACATACGAAGTATATTCTGTATTTTTTTTCATTGCACACTTACCTAGGCTATGCATCTTTGACTTTTTATGGGACTTTGTACGATGGTCTAATATTATAAATCATAAGGTAAAATGATGTAGAATTGAATTCTTTTTATCGATACACAAATAGCTAGTGAAATAGGTTGTAGAAGAGAGAAGTGGACCGCCCCCTTCCAATTTATTTGGACATTTTCTTTTGTGCATTCACTTTGCAATTCTGGTTTTCTCCCCCAATCCAAATGCATGCAGTTGTGGTGAAATGATCCCACTAAATGTCCTCTTTTTTTTGTCAGAGAAAGTGTGGCTGCTTGTGTGGGTGGCCGTGTGTGTGTGCGTGCGTGCGTAACCTTGCGGTGGGCTGGTGTCCTGGCAATGCCAGTGCTGAGAAGGGAAAGTTAGATATTTAGAAAAATTTTACATAATACGACTGCTGTGTAAAGGATTTGATAAGTGTGTGCTGCGGAAATGAACGGGGCATGCGTTTATTTTAGAATTTACCTGCGCTGCAAGTTGAGACACCATATGCCTGGGATGGTATACTTGGGTTCTCAAGGGAAAGAATCCTGCAGATTTCAGAGTTGGGTTTCAATTAGTGGCTGATTTACAACCCAAACACCAGGTGACTTGACTTCCAGTCGAAATAATGACTTCAGCCGAACAATTAGGAAACGATGTAGAGTGAAAACCAGCTGACCTCTTGGCCCTGGAGGACTGGTCGCCCAAGCTCGCCATATGTGGTCCTCATTTTTATCAAATTAATAGCGGTAATTTGAATTCCCTTCATTAATTATTTCGCGAATTGCCCAGAGTGAGTTCCCTCGCAGTCTCGGAATAATTCTGTTTGGCTCTAATGCTTAAGCGCTTGCTATCTTGTTTTGATGGGAGAAGCCACGAAAGGTGTCCTTCCAGGTGAGCGATGAGAAATATCACACAGAAAAGGAAAAAGGCCCTACAAACATAAAGCCAAACCACCTGGTGATGAAACTGAAACATAAATTCAGCCGAGCGATACCTCTAGCAAGGCCTTTCAGGGATTTCATTTAGTTCAGCCCAATGTATTCTGACAGATCCAACTCTCCAAACTTCAGCTTAAAATCGTTAAGTGTGAAGCAGCAGGTAGCCTGAACTTCTCAGCAAAGGACTTCGGAAAGGCAGGTTCCCCTGTATCCTTTAGAGCACTGCCTATAATTCCGTTGCTTTTCTAAGCCATCATGCTATTTAGTATTATTTCCCACCGTTCATAATGGGCGTTGATAGGTTTTTCATGCCAAGCAGGGAGTGCCTTTCTATGATTGTGGGTGACAAGATACGCATTTTACGAAAGACTGTTTTGTACTTATTACTGACTCAGTACGTCTGTGGCGGGGATGTTTATGCAGGTAATGTCTCCCAGGGTCTTAGGTAATTTTGTTTATATGATTTTATTATTTTAATTTTGCTATTTACATTGCCAAGTTAATCTCCCCTTCGGGAATAATTAATTTCTATTAGATTCTATCCCAATCCATATCTTTGCAGTTCTTCCAGCAGTAAAACTTTCCAGCTCAATTATTGTCAGGCATTTGAAAGCCAAACCAGCAGACTTACGTGAAACAGCCGCTGAGTTTGCCTGCTGTTCGTTCTCCCGCTTGCTTTTATTTCTACCAGTATTACAATGCTTATGTGCCTCTCTAACAAGGAATGTCAAAATGAAAAGCTTAATCCCCAGAATTCTCCAAATTAGCTGTTCAATTTCTCACAACTCTAAGCACTTGTTTACATTGTGGGCAGATAGGCTTATAGGCTTGATTTTCAGGAGATATTACTTAAAGTGAAAGTTAATACTGTCCTGTTACCTCACTGAAACGGAAATGCTGAATGGTATAATAGAAATAGTGCTGAAATGTACAAATTATAAGAAAAGGATGCTGGTATTTAACTTGAGAATCAGCAACAGAAAATTAGCTTGAAAACTTTACCATGCCGTTTTATTTATAGAAGTTGATATTTGAGGTATTGCAAACAACTGAAAGAAATTATACACAGTGGATTTGTTTCTGGAGTCTTTTAATTCACAGACACACACATACCAGAAAATTACTGGGGCATTTCTGGGTGTTAAAGTGGGGATATATTGATGGTGTCTGATTGTGGATGCTTCATGGTCTCTTATTTTTTCTGAATATGCTGAAGCACTATAACATGGGGTCCTTTGGTTGTGTTTGTTAAGAGGAGAGATGTCGGCTTTTATTCTGTAAATCAGAATTCCTCTGTAGAACTATAGTCCAAGGTTTATCAGTGGGACATATTCGCCTAACTAGCTCCTTTGATCTTCTCGCAGCAAAGCTCCTGCCATGAAGGATTACAGATTAGAGATGTGTCTTTCACATTACTCTCTTTGTAGCTTCACACGTGCTTTGATCAGGAGGCTTCAACGTTCTCCGTCACTGTCCTTGCGCCTGAAACTCCAGACCCAGTCGGAAGATGATTAGGTTTTGCGGGGAGGCTTAATTACCCCACAGCCATCAACCTTTCCGTCATTCTATGCCAGCTAATTAACTTAAACGTTCGACGGTTATTTTCATTTACAATTGCCCCCCGTTTCACGCAAATGGTACTTTCCACTTCCCATGACAGCGATGGGATTTAAACAGCAGATGTTGGAGGACCCTAATGAAATGCCACGCACGTTACCAAACGAGCAACCTGACCTAAGGAAGTACCACTGGAGATTTACAGTAGAACCGTTAAATGTACAATGTTTACACTATAGTGACCTTTCAGGCATTCTAAGCGGATTTATTGGTATCAGATTTATTATTCAGCATTCCGAGACTAAAACCGTGTGCTGAAAAATTGTGAATATTCTGAAACAGCAGCACAAGCTCCAAAAGAAGTATGTTTTGCTAGTGACTGAAAAACTGTAAACTTTAGTCTGCCTCCATGATGTGGAAAATATGTGCATTGCTACCTGCTAAGGATAATAAATTTCCAGGAAGTACCACCTGTTAATACGTATCCTGTGTCAATTGTGTTGTTTTAGGTGCGGATCTCTTTTCAAATTGCACAGAAGAGTGCAAAGCCCTAGGGCACTCCGATCGATGCTGGATGCCCTCCTTCGTGTCACCGGACGGCCGTCAGGGGGCAGATTACCGTAGCAATCTGCATGTCCCAGGGATGGACTCTGTGCCTGACACTGAGGTATTTGACACTCAAGAGCAAACTGGAGATAGATCATTCTCCACCTTTGGCAAAGAGAAGTCACATCACGGCACCCTAGAGAGGAAAGAGTTTGATGCACTTCTGTCTAACACACGTGCGCCTTACAAACCCCCCTATTTGAGTGAGTATTTAGTTATCGACTTTGGTCTGACTGAATTTAACTCAAACTTCACAATGGCCCGAAGTGCCATTCAATTATTTTCATTATAACTCCTTCTTTCCAATCTATTTCTAGAACTAAATTCTTTGCTTTTCTTCTGCCTATTTTCCAAGTCCCTCTGCTGTCTATATGACCCTTATTCTTCCCAATGTTTATTAATGATGGTGATATATTTAAATTGGCTGTATCATAGGCAATAGGACAGCAAAGTTTAACCCAATAAGTCTGTTGTGACTTTTCATTAAGTTAAATTAAATACCTCTGACAGGTTCTTCAGTTGCTTAAAAAAATATACATATATATATATATATATATTATTACTTATGCAATGTCCTTTGTTCCAGAGATGATGTAGAAATAAATGTGAGTGGTCGACATGCCTGCTTTCTGAACGAGAATGAAAATATCACAGTTTTTTCAAGATTCTACTTGAAAATAATACAACTGAGATTCTCATCTGCCTCTCAGATGTTATGGGTATTGATAAAGTTTTTTGTAGTCTGAAACACATCATGCTATGCCTCTGTGTTGAGGAGCAAAACATATATACTAGTGCTTGTCTGTTTTTCCACTTCACCTGAACCCCACTGTTAATCTTAGTTCAAACACCCATAGTCTTCATTTACTTTGATTCCATGTTTGACTCCAAACCATTAGTTCATAGATTGTTTATATTTCCTCATATATAGGGAATATTTCTCTGTTTACATTCGTGTCTGGTTTGCCCCATTCCCATCTATTCCTGAAAATAGGACGTTAATAACCATGCTGTCCATCATATGTCCCCATCTCACATGTTCCCCTTCACTCAAACTCTCGCACGGCTCTGAGCTTTATTACTACAGTTCGCAATAGATGAAAAAATGACACATTAAGATATAGTCAATGATATGAGACTAATAATCGGAAAGCTTGTATGAAGGTGGGAATGCATTTGATTGATATGGTGATGGGAATGTGTCAGGAGGTCAAAAATGTGGCGTGGCAAATTTTAATTTGTGTTTGCCGTTCAGCTACGTACAGCCAAATTAAATGATCACCCAGAATCATGTCAAAGTGCAACCACTTACTTTGTTGTTCTGTTTCAATGTCGCCCGAATTAATGAATAGAGTGGAAAAGTGTCTCCATTAATATAATTTCTCCATGGTAATAATCATGGTAATATTGTTCCACATGATTTTTGACAAATTCACACCGTTCCTTATGTAGCGTATCTTTGTGAAATACAACTAATTACGTGCATTTCCTTCCAGGAAGTGTCTAAATGCGCTTGTGAGTACTTAAATTTCACTCTAATGGCCTCCTATCGGTTCGATTTCACTCTGTTTAACAAGTGTCTTCTCTGCTTGCAGCGCGGAAAAGGATTTGCTAGTTCATTCTGTGTGGACATACCCAAGACAGCATGAATTTGCACAATAGTCGAGCAACAAAAGCATCAAGCTTCCAACTTCATAATCTTGGCCATCCAGCTGTACCTTCACCTTTGGATTTTTCTGCCATGGGGACAAATGGAAGCAAACGGCTAACGGTGGAACTTTACCGCTCTCAGCAGGCCTGAGAAATGAGCCGACATCGGACCACAAAGGAAAAACTAAAAAAAACAGAAAACAACAAAATTAAAACAAAACAAAAAAAAAAAATCTTGGGGGTTGGAAATCTCTTCTCTAATCTGTGTGTGCCTGTTTACAGCACTATGTATATCTGCAGAAGTCACTGAGCCCTTTAGATGTTTATACTCACACCAAGAAGCCAATTGTACAGGATAAATATTTGTGCATTATAAATGCAATATCTCAATTTTAGACTTGACTGTTTTATATTATTTTGTGTGGTCAAGTGGTCCCAAATCTACTCCGACTTTGTAAGGAAAATTGTGATCATGCTTTAAGTTAAATTTTTATTTTCTTATTATTTTATCTTTTATTTTTCCCAACTACATTTGCCTAATGTAATCAGATACATTGAGTGGTTTCTATCATGTGTGCAAAGTGTTTACTGTACTATTTTAAAGCTTATAAATGGATATAAATACATATATACATATATAAATATATATATACTTTTTTCTGAAAGTGTGGTATTCATTGGATAGTTTCTTATTCGACATACAATCCCATGAAATGGCATTAAGTTAAACATGCCTTGTAATACTGCAGGGTTACAAAACGGGCCTTTTTAAATTCTACAAAGTTATTTTGTCGTTTATTTTATTTTTTCACTTTAGATATTAAACTTTGTCTATCATGAAAAGAAATAATTCTTTAGATTTTGAATCATGGTAATCTGTGTTGTACAAAATTGGCAGTTAAAGAATTCAACTAAATATTAACTATTAAATTCACACATGCGCACACATGCACACACACACCCCGAGGTGATTAATAAAATATAAAATGCATAGCCCTTTGACTTGTGTTATTATTATTTATTATTATCAGCAGTATACACATCCCACATTTCGACCTGATTTCATCATATTTTTAATATTGAATTTCCATGTTGAGTTAGGAAGAAAACATACTACTCTACTTAGTAACAGGAATTTCATTTTATTTTAAGTATATTTGCTTATCATACTTTGTTGTGCATGATAATAGTTCTGTCAGTCTTGTTTAAATTGTTGCCAAATGTTGGGAATATATGTATTAGATATACAGCTTGGGTTGAGTAATGGGGTTGAGTCAAATTGTTTTTTAAGAATAATAAAAATGCGGTTTGGATGTAGTACACAAAATGCCTAAAAGCTCATGATCCCCCATCTTTACGTTTCAAAAATAAACATTTGGGAACCACATACAGTGTTTCCCTGGTCACCTTTGGTCAATTACAGCACTACAAGTCACATTATTTAAAATAGGACTTA
The DNA here is from genome assembly GCA_011763525.2 of Mormyrus iriodes. Taxonomy (NCBI): domain Eukaryota; kingdom Metazoa; phylum Chordata; class Actinopteri; order Osteoglossiformes; family Mormyridae; genus Mormyrus; species Mormyrus iriodes. The sequence continues at coordinate 7,401,728 of JAAGVU020000049.1, forward strand.
AAATTGTAGTCATTTACATGGATTTGCACAGCTGGTTGGAGGGATGACAGTTTAATTACACAGGACATAAAACTAAACTTTAGAGGAATAATTATTTAAGACTTGCAGCCAATGCAGATGAAAATATATGCACTCATAGAAGTATATTTTGTAAAACTGGGATTGTTTAGTAACCTTTTGGTTCTCTAAATGTTACCCCTTTATCGGAGTCAAAATATTGAGTAATGTAGCCATGTGACCACAAGAGTAAGGCACGTGGCATTGGACACTCTATAGAAATTATAGACTGTGTGGTGGCTAAGTAGGTGTCATGGCCTAACATCTCCGGGGCTTATGGTTTCATTCCCAGCTCCAGCTCTGCGTGTTTTTGATGTTTGTATCATAAACATGCAGTTTGGTGGATTGGTGTCTTCTGAAAGGCACTGGCCTCTCATCCAGAGCGCCACCAGTCTTGTCCATACAGCCTGCAGGCTTAACATGACTTTACTGTACCAGCTCCTAGATGAAATGAAATGAATGGGATGAATGGGACTATATTGATAATCCCACAGTGATAATGTTTAATAGTTTTAAACAGGTATGTTTTTAAATGTGGCACATCAAGAGAAAGCTCTTGCTCAATACACGTCTTTCGTACAACTTGCAAGCCTGCTGGCAAAGCAGGAGAAGGTCCAGATTGCTCCACAGGGTTTAGGAAGTGTAGAGCATTGAATCAAGAGCTCATCAAGGGCATTGCACAGTCTTTAGCTGTGGTGGGAGGACTTAGTCTAGCTGCTGGATGATGTCATCCTCCATGATGTTGCCAGTTCTGTTGTCTGACAGTATCTGGAACCGCAATGAGGTTTCGGAAAACCATCCAATGTCAAAAAAATGTCAGCCTGCATTTCTGTCTTGATGACAAGGGGCGCGTGTTGAAGTAGAGTTGCCAATGACATTTTTTTATACTAACGTGTCTTCACCATAATTTAAGTAATCGCAGCTTTATGCATGAAGACTAAACTCTCTGTGACATTTTATATGGATACATTTTTAGGAAAAAAATAGATTTAATCCTTTTGTGAAACTAGCGATTCACCTGGGGGAAAACAAACGAGAACCGCAAATAGATGAGTGACTGTTACATTTCAAAGGTTACACTTCTTTTTGACAGTGCTGACAGCATTAAAACAGGCTAGCAGTGCTCACAATTCAAACCAGTCTATTGCTGACAATAAGCACTTAACAGCAATCGCCACACGTATTGTGGAGTTTTGTTATTTTGCCACATGTGGGACAGGGGAGGCCTGAATCTTGCGAAGTTTCTGATGCAGATTTCATGTTTGTCAGCAATTGTAATTTATAACAAGTGGGTCTGGGAAAATTCGGAAGACTGTCGTTTGCCAAATCACCCTGTCTAAGCGAATGGGTTTCCGATTTTGAGCCACCATCTAGGAGCTGACACTGACCGTCTTAGGTTTCTCAGGCATCAGCTGATATGGATAGATGGATAGCTGTAGATCACTGTGAATATCGGGACATGGCAGATGTTCGCATCACCTCCAGAAATAACGTATGAATGCTACAGAGTCACGTCTTTCACTAGCTGACATTTTTACTGATTGCTGACTGTGTCACACCTATGAGGTGAGTTTAATTAAAAGTCCTTAAAATGCACATTACAAAAATGCAATATAAAAAGGAGTATACAATCAAAAAAGTTATATAATACACCATGCTTGAACCTGGGTGATCTAGCACCCTATGTAAGATCCCCCCACCCACCCCACACACCATATATACACTATATGGACAAAAGTATTGGGACACCTGGACATTACACTTTTAGTAAATTTTATAACATTCCATTCTAAGTCTGTAGGCATCATTATGGAGTTGGTCCCCCCTTTGCAGCTATAACAGCTGCCACTCTTCTGGGAAGGCTTTCCACAACATTTTGGAGTGT